>JAYESA010000020.1:40935209-41467709 GCA_036927795.1 Iris macrosiphon
TGGCATATATTAGCCAGTCACTACAGATTGGTGAATTATGTCAGCATATGTCTAGCCACACTTTCCCATACATACTAGGTTGTCTCAAATTGCATTCACTTAGATGGTTAGCACCCTCTATTTTATTCAGTATTCATATACATGGCATACTTTTCTGTATCTTGTTATGTCCCACTAAGGACCTGGTTCCCTGCCAGGTTTAGATGAGACACTCTACCCCACAGTACATGGACCTGGACAGGTGACTGGAGATGCCCCTGAGCAACAGTTAGAGGTGATGCCATCAGAGTCTGCCTGAGTACACCTGGAGTTGGAGCTACATATTTCGAGGACGATGCACTAGTTATCTTATTTTACTTTTGCTTATCTTTTGTAGTGGGTTTGTTCCCACAAGTTATTATCTGATTTGTATTATGATATTTTAGACTTAGCTTTATATATATTCAGCACTATTTCCCATATTTTATGATATTCCTGTGGATGAGATAGATTTACCTGTATTTAGACTTGTAGTATTTTAGGACAGCGTAGCACATCACTTTGGGTCCATTAAATTAGGTAATCCCTTAGTGACGTGTCAGCTGGCCGATGCCACGTGGCCTAGTTTCGTATATTTTTGGGACTGGGGCGTGACATGGTGTGTGTGGAAACTATTGTAGGTTCATTCCAGTGTCAAGTTTATGTAGAGGCGCACTACAACAAGTTAACAGCAGTATCGGTGTTAGAGGTATAGGTGTATCAGTGTTCATTTATGGCGCCCTGGTTTCGACGCAGTCATCTAAGGCCTCCCCGACAAGTGCGCATTCCCCACAACCCTCGCAGTCGTCGGCCAGAGTCCAGGAGTTTGTTGACCGTCAGATTGCATCTCTCCGTGACGAGTTGCTGCGAAGGATGGAGGAGCAGCCCCGGTCCCAGCCGTAGGCGGATGATCCGACGCTCATCGCACGATTCAATATGCTCGACCGTAGCATCACGGAGCTCCAGGATTTGACAAATGATCTTAGAGCCTCGACAGAGCGCAGCGTGACGGAGCTGCAGGCATCACAGCTATCCATGGGCGAGAGTCTGACGATGATGCAGGATTCATTGGTTTATAGCAGTACGAGGCTGTTATCTACCATGGATTCTTACAACCAGCGACTCGCAGAGTTGGAGCGGATACGTCCTCCTGGTGCGCCTACATTGACACAGACTCCACCGACGTCACTGTATTCTCCATCGACATCGGTGTCAATTTCACGGGAGCAGTATGATCTGTTCTTATCCTTCATGCGTGTCAGTGGTCATCCTCCTGCAGATCCGCAGTAGTATAGATATTTGCATGGATATTTGCTGGATATTTGTATTCTTTGTATTATTTAGGATGAGACTCATTGTATGGATATATATTTGTTGTATTCTTTACAACGATATTTGCTGGATATTTTATTTTCTTCAAATTATATTATATTATTCATATTAAATATATGTTAATTTACCGGTGTTGAGTGTTCAACCCAAGGGGGTCGGCAAACCCAGGAAATTCAACGAAGGGTTGCTCCGGGTCTATTTGTACAGATTGTGAATTAATAAACTACAGGAATAATAGTTTGGAAACAATTTAGTATTCATTTTTTTATTTTTTTACTGTACAATTAGCGACATTTTTAGCGACATTTAGCGACGTTAATAAACGTCGCTAAATACGTCGCTAAGTTGCGACGTTTCTACACGTCACTAAAAATGTCGCTAAAAATGTCGCTGTACGTCGCAACTTGCTGACATGGCAGTATTGCCAGGTCATTAAAGACGTCGCTGTAATGTTGCTATATAAGTCGCTAATTAGCGACGTTGCGTCGCTATACGTCGCTAATTTAGCGACACATTTATGTCGCTAAAAAACGTCGGTATAGCGACGTTTTTCCTTTCAGCGACTAGCTGAGTTCCGACTTCTGTAAAACGTCGCTAATTACGTCAATAAAAGTGATTAGCGACCATTTTTTTTTTCATTTAGCGACGTTTCTTTACGTCGCTAATTTGACTTTTTCTGGTAGTGTAAGTTGCTAACTTACGCTAATTTTTAGTGCGAAAGTTTTAATATTTTCGTTAATTATCTCGTTAATCATGATTAACATTGAATTAAAAAAATTAAAACTAACGCCTAATAATTTGGTGTAAGTTGCTAACTTACGCCAAATTTTAGTGCAAAAGTTTTAATATTTTCGTTAATTATTTCGTTAATCATGATTAACGTTGAATTATAAAAAAAATTATAACTCACGCCTAAAAATTAGGCGTAACTTTTTTTTTTTTAAAATGCTACTCACGCACCAATTTTGGGCATAAGTTAGGTTTGACCGGATGGGTTAGGTAGGTGGGGATTAGGTGTTGTTGGGAAGAGATAAAATGAAGATTAAATGTCTATGGATTATGTAGAGGAAGGGGAGGGTAAAAAAATTTATAGAAGAAGAAGAAGAAGGAAGAGGAGGAGGAGGAGACATCGGGAGCATTATTGAGATAATTTTTTAGTATTTTTTATTATAAATGTATTATATTTTAAATTACAATATATATATATATATATATATATATATATATATATATATATAAAGTAAACTTTTTCTTTTTCTTTTAATAACAATTATATATATAATTGTTAGTAAACATAAAAATCAAAATTTTACTTCTATGTTTTATCTGTCAAAACAATTATATATAAATAACAAATAAGCAAAATATTAAAAAGAAAAATATTATATATAAATAAAAAGAAAATTTTAATATATATAATTTTTTTGACAGCGGTCATTTTACAGATGGCAGATAAAAACGACGGTCGCATACCAGGTAGACCGACTACACGTGCTATTATCTAAGACCGAGTGTCTCACATATCGAGTCTGGTATATGGGGGAGAGGTAATCTTACTTAAAATAAATTATCATTATTAGTGTTGATAATATTAATACACACTAACAAAATTTATATATTATAAAAATTTGATTATGATTATGATGAAGTAAAATTACGCGAGCATGGAGACTGGCGCCATAGATGGGAGCTCACAGTTCGTAAAAAGGACCTTGTGGAGTCTTTTGGATTTAACTATGTCGACGCTATCAATTATAGGCATCACGATACAGATTTATTGTTAGTTTGATCGAACGATGGTGGCCAGAAAGGAACACATTTCAGCTACCTATGGGAGAAATGACGATCACATTACTGGACGTGTCCTTGATTTTAGGGTTGCCGATTATTGGTATCCCTATATATTTTGATGAGAAGTCAACTGTTAATGATCTTATCCTGGCATATCTTGGTGTAGAGAAGGCACCGGATTAAGGCCCTAATTTTGGTATCAAACCTACCTGGGTCCGAGAGAATTTTATGTATATTGATCGGATCGGCACCAAACCAGTTTTTGTAGATGAGCACCGTGTAAGTTATCTAATTTTTTTATTAATTATTGTAGTGTTGATGTACTATATCTGATATTAATATTTATTTATGTTTTTGGTTCATCTGTTGCACTAGGGCTTATTTACTAAGCTTACGCGGTGGATTATTATTTCTTATTTTTTGCAGACCTGGGCACCTTCACACAGCATGCTTGGGGTGCAGCCGTATTAGCCAATCTCTACCATGCGATGACTACTTTTGTTACTCTTCGACCAGGACGTGGTCTACACAAAAATATATTTGGCTGTATCACATTTATACAGGTATAATTGAAATTGATAGTCTTCATATATGGTTATATAAATTAGACAATTAATAACATTATCATTGGGAAGCCATGTCCCAGGTGTAAGACCCCTAATTTTATAAACTGTATTAATTATTTAATTATAGTAGTTATGAGCTAAATAGAGAAAATCGATTTTATTTAATTTTATTTGAGAAAACATTCTTGATATCCATATCGAATTCGAATTAAATTCTTGACTTGCATCCTGCATTGATTCCTGTGCGGCTCTTATTGTTTATTTTGGTTGCAGGGTTATGGATTCACGAGCGAACGACGAGACTCCCATAGAATCACCACGAGATGCTGTGGTAACCAACGAAGATGAAGTAACACTAGTGGATGGAGGACAATCAGCTCAATAACAAGCCTAGAGAGTCCAGCACGATGACATTCCACCATCGACGCAATTTACTCCACCAATGCCCGTAATTCCACCAGGGCAGGCCATGGACGGACAGCAGATGTTTCAAATGATCTCTGCAATAACGCAAGCTCAACAAGAGGCTTTCAGTCGCAGCCTAGTAACCGCACTAGAGCAGGCAGGTCTACCAGCACGACGGCCAACGACGGGCTCTATCACCGATTTCCGCCAGCTGAAGCCCCGTACCTTCTCAGGCAAGGAGGAGCCCATTGAAGTTCATGCGTGGCTCATCAACACTCAACATCAATTAGAAGCAGCTGAGCTTCCAAGAGAACGTTGGATGACTGCCGTCAGAATGCAGTTGACGGACAATGCACATCACTGGTGGCTATCTGAGGAGACACGGCTCGGACCAGACCGAGTCACTTGGGAAGAGTTCTCTAGACTCTTTCAGGAGATGTACATTCCAGCTATCGCTCGATCAGAACTTCGGGACAAGTTTAATCACCTCACTCAGGATGCTAAGACGGTGGAAGAGTACAATGCTGAGTTCATTCGTCCAAGTCGCTTCGCCCCAACATTGATCCAGACGGAAGAAGAGAAGGCCGAGAAGTTCTTCGACGGACTAAACATTGAGCTACAGAAACTAATTGGATCCGTTGCACCTACATCTTACCCGGACGTCCTTGCTGCAGCACGACGCATGGAGCGCATCATCAGGAGAGAGACCAGTCTGAAGCGGCCATCCACATCAGCACCAGCCGGAGCACCACAAGAAGAAGCTACAAAGAGACCTCACATGCACCAGCCATCAGGAGCATCTCCACAGGCACTACCTATCTGTCAATATTGTCGCAAGCGAGGCCATATTGAGGACGAGTGCAGACGAAAAAGGAAAGTATGTTTAGCTTGCGGATCCAGTCAGCATCCATTGAGGGAATGCCCTGAGCGCCGAGAAAGAGCACCAAAGGGTAAACAACAAGCGTTACCAGAACCGAGACCAGCCCATCCAGCATTGGGAGCACCGCAAATGAAAGTTCAAGAAGTCCTATCACCAGCTCCAGGAGGGTATCAGCCGAGGCCACCTTTGATACCCCAGGCACTACTCTTCCAGCAGGCTCAACAGCAGAAGAATCGACTGCAAGGACGCGAACAAGCTTTCGCGATGACCGTGGAGAACACGCAGACTCATGGAGTAGCTAATGCGCGTAAGTGATTCGTAGTTATCCGTTTCTAGTCTGGTTTTAGCTCGTGCCTATTTGGTTCGTGACCTCAGCCCCAACCTAGTAAATTGGAACTTGTAAATAATAACCTGGTTTTTCTAAAAAGTTGCAGTTCTCTTGCCTTAACTAGATTTTTACTCTGGAAAGTGCATAACTTTCATCCTTAGGGAAACGACATTTTCCCTAAGTGTCTTGTGATATAGAGAAAACGTTAAGGCATAATGGTATGCACCAATATAAATTTTAGAATTTTCTATATATATATATATATATATATATATATATATACATAATTAATTAGAAAGAAATTCCTATTGGATCTCTACCCAAAACCGTTTACCCCTTAGCCTCTACCCTACCCGCTTGCACCTAATACCCATGTAGCCCTTACCCGGATCCGTTAGGGGAGCAAAATATCAACAATAGCAGTAGCAAAAACCAACTTTGCTTTTCCTTCTCCGCGCGTGTGAGCCTTATCATTCCACCGCTTCTTATCTCTATTATTACTAAAATCTTCCCAACCGAAACCAAAACCAATGAAAGAAAGAAACAGCAGCAGCCTCCACCGCCTCTTATTCTCTATATATATTGCAAACTCTCCCAAACCTTAACCCCACTTCTTATACCAAACTTAACACAGTATTAAATGCTTGCACTATACAAAACTCTTGCTCGGCAAGTATACCTTGCCATTATACTGTATTTACATTCCATATGATGCATGCATGCTTATTTCTGCTTATTTTAGTTCATTTATTTTAAATTGTTATATAAATTGTGCGTCCAATGAAACTTGGGTGCAACGACGGTGTCGTCGTACTATATTTTTATTTATGTATATGCATTGGACCTACTTTATGAGACTACCCCATTTTCATGAGGCACTTTATGTTTCATTGGCCATGACACTATTCTTACACGAGTGTGAGTCACATGTAGGACACGGACTTGTGTACTCGGCTGGCCACTGGTACGTATAGGTCGTGCGACGGATAGGGATAACTGCCGATAGAAACTTTGCATGCTAGTAGACCTGGCAGTTATTTAGAGGTTTTATCGTGTCATGGACATGACATGCTTAGAGCATGGGGTGGGGAGAACAACAAGTAAGGCATTTGGGCTCCTTTGCACTTTTTTTCTTGTAACCCGTACGTTCTGCCGGAGATGCGCGGTCATGATGACCACTATATATTACATATTATCAGGCGGCCTCTGCTGTTCAAAAGATGACATACTTTGTAGGCCCCTGGATCTCCAAGAGAACCATGCCAATCACATTTTTAGCCAGATAGCCCACTTGGTGGAAAGTTGTTCTCAAACTGCATTCACTTAGACAGTTAGGCGACCCATTGGATGTTTATTTCTCAGTACTTATTGGCATGTTATTATGTATCTTATTATGTCCCTCTGAGGACCTGGTCCGTTTCCAGATATAGACGAGCAGGAGTACGGACCTGGACCTGATGCTACTTAGCAGATGGAGGAGGTCTTACCTTTGAAGTATCTGTGATTTTATTACCGCTGTTAGAGATCCATGTAGCTATTTCAGTATAGTCGTTTTGTAGTGGATTTGTTTTCACCCGACTATCAGACTTGATACTCATCTTGGATATCCAGTTATTATTCAGCTCTTTATTCCTACTGATTATTTGTGCTGTGGATGAGATATAGATTGTGTGTGACTTGTTGTGACAGTATATTACCACTGGTGGATTTGAATATTCATGTACAGTGTACGTGTGTATGTGGTTTCCATATATTGGAGTTCATATATATACGGCTGGGCGTGTTACGTATTCCTAGTCCTACGTATTTTGGGACTGGGGCGTGACACCAGGACCCAAGAGTAGATCCACGTGAATTGCTTAGAGGAACTGCACAATTTTTGAGCCAACCCCTCAGCCCCCATGTGCTACCATTGGAGATCCCCGAGGATCAACCTGTAGGCCATGTTAGACGGAGACGTGCACCTCCCCGTAGACTACGCCAGCGACGGACTGATCGACAGGCAAAGGAGGGGACGTCACAAGACTTGTCAAACTTTAATGTTGGATCACATATTTATCAGGATGCGGGAGAGGGCACATCTGTAAACATCCTAATTTTTTAGAATTAAATTTTAGAATTTTAATTATTGGTATTATGAATTACTGAGATTAAGGGAGAATTTTCTGTAATTTTTAGTTACAGTAGCAGAGATTTTCTCTTTTAGCGACTCCTATCCGGACGACTGAGAAAAAACTGCTATAAACGACAACACATAAAAGAGGGGTCCGGGGGTAAGGCTTTCCATTATGGACAGGTAAATTATAGGGAGGAAAAAATGAACTTGAATATCAATTTTTGACCGAAATGAAGATTGATACCTAAATTAAGATTAAATTGACTGTGGATCGATTTAAGGCCATCTGAGAACGTTTTAATGACAGATCATAACCCAATATTAAATTAAATTTTAACATAATTTATTGTAATACCATCTTAATTCTACTAGAGCAATGGACTAGCTAATCTATTTTTTGGGTCTAGAACATGATAAACCTACAAGTCTCCCTCAGAATGGGACCATGGACCGTAGGATCCCATACTCATGGCCAGGAAGAAGGAGAAAGCCATGGACCATCAAGTGTGGGCTGGATTTTGTTCCTAGGAAGAATTTCGCATTTAGATTCAACCTCATTGTTAGCGCCTAGTGTCACAAGACTAAACTGAATAT
Organism: Iris macrosiphon; assembly: GCA_036927795.1. Taxonomy (NCBI): domain Eukaryota; kingdom Viridiplantae; phylum Streptophyta; class Magnoliopsida; order Asparagales; family Iridaceae; genus Iris; species Iris macrosiphon. The sequence continues at coordinate 40,943,240 of JAYESA010000020.1, forward strand.
GCGGTTGACCATATTTGTTGGACTGTCAAAGGCTAATTAGATTGATTTTCCTCGTCCTATCTACTTTTGGACTAATTCGAGTCTGGACCCTAAATTTTATAACAGCTTAGAATTTAAATTTTGACTTGTCCAATTAAAAACTTCAGACTCTAAATTTGTATTATTTATTTTATTCTATTATTATATCCACACTCCCCTCCTCCCCCCCCCCCCCCCCCCCTAAAGGTCTAATAGAAAATAAAATAAAATAAAATAAAATAAAATAAAAATTCAGGATTTGAACATGTTAGGACTTAAACTCTAAGCTGATATAAAATATAGGATTCAACATACTTTGCCGTCATTGGTCTTTTAAATAAAAAAAGTACTTGAAATTTAAAGAAAAATAACTCTAAAATCTTGTCTCTTTTTTAATTATACTAGTCATGTGCATGTGTATTGCATATTTTTTACGCATGTAATCTTTGTCAATTTTTTTTGTTTTGTTTTCAAACATTACTACAAAAAAAGATTGTTCTGATATTGTTGAAAATTCGGTTAGAAATTTAAATTATATTAAATTAGTTTAAATAGTTTAGATATAATTAATTAGGATTTGTTATATGTTTTAGGACTTTGGATATATGTTTTGTTAGATAATATTAAAATAGTTTAAATATGATTTGAATATATTTTAATTAAGATTTGCTATATATATGTTTTTAGGACTTTGGATATATGTATAGTTAGATAATATCATGTAGTTAGATAATACATTTAAGAATTTATATAGCATGGTTAAAGTTTATAAATTAATTACGCAATATAATTATATACATACGGCTTATACGACACATTTTTAGCCATTTTGATACCTCCTATAGAGGTTATGGTTGTTATAGATATTTTTTTCTCTAACATTGGATATATGTTTAGTTAGATAATACCATAATTTTATGATTCCATACATCTCTATTATCTTTCATCTTCCATAATATAATGAGGCTTCAAAACGGCTCAAAAGTGAGTCGTCTAAATCGTATGTATATCATCATCAATGTCACGCCCCACTCCCAAAATACCGAGAGACTGGACACGTGGCAATGGCCAGCAGCACGCACCGATGGACAACCCAATTTAATGGATCCATCAGGGCATGCTTAAGCTGTAGTCTAACAGTAGATAGATCCAATGTTACAAGTCACAGTCTATACTAATCTCATCCACAACAGATAATCACAGATAAAATGCCAGAATAATGCAAATAGAAATAACTATTAAATCTCAATAAAAGGGTCTCGGTGAACAATCCGAGAACAAGTCTGATACATCAATGCAATAGACAAGAAATAAAGGAACTGGAAATAGAAACAGAAATAACTGACTACATATAACCAATACTCAGGAGAAGTCCTCTGGCACGATCTCGTTCTCAGGTTCTGGTACAGCTCCTGGAAGTGCTCCTGTACGGTATATCTCTGGATGGATCTCTTCGGCTATACCTGGGGACATAATCCGGATCCAGGTCCTCAGGGGACAGCAAGGTACAAAAAATACAAGCCATAATAATGCAGTGAAATATTCAATGAATAAACAGGGTAATTATGTGACCATTTATGTGAAATGCAGGTGAGAACATCATCAGTACTCAGGCTGAGACTTCTACAAGCTCTGTGTAGGGGAGCCGGTAGCAGCGATATCATGTAGTTGTCTAGCTCGAAGAGAGACTGAGACGCCGGCATAATATAGTCAACCTGTAGCCTGTGTGTCTCTCCAGCAATAAATGGAACAATAGGGAAACACTAAATAATCAGCTAAGTGATATGCAAGCTGAGAGAAGCACTAGAACTCAGGCTGAAACCACTACAAGCTCGGTGTCGGGGAGCCGGTAGCAGTGATATCATGTGGTCGTCTAGCTCAGCGGAAGACTGAGACGCCGGCATAATATAAAATCAACCTGTAGCCTGTGTGTCTCTCCCCACCCAATGTAATCATACGTCTCATGTCCATGTGGCCCCATGTCCATGTCACGTAAGATCATATCTAATGCAACAAGTCATATAGTATCTAGGAACATAATGTCAATGTCAAGTCCTGTATCCTATACAGAATTACCACGAATATCTCAGGTAGATCCTGTCCATGAATTGTGTCAAGTGTCCTGGGTTATGATGTACTTGATAAGACAAGTATGAGAAATATCGGGTCTCGGTATCCATGTCTAGATGACAATACACAACGCCGCGTACGGTGTTGGCACCCGACTATGAATCGGACGCTAAGTAAAGTCGCACGGTCCTAGGTCAAGCATGAACCACAATATATATATATATATATATATAAGCCAAGGGAATAAGTAACAAAGACTGCAAGTTTTGGCGAGGTACGCTTGCTTGTGGTTCTGGCTCCAATTGTAGCTCTGACTTCAGCTGAAATTGCAGGCGGTACTCCGGTTACTGAAATAAACATCACTATCAGATCCAGAAAATATCAATCAGCTAGAAACGTCTGTCCTTGAGTCCAATTTGGAGACAAGAGCAAAAATGGCAATTTCGGATCAAAACGGGGTCCACATGTGGGCCCGCTTTGCACCAAAAAATGTGTCAGGGTCAAAGGTCTCCAAATTTGCCAAACTTAGTGTCAATAGGTCAGGAACGATGATACGAACCCAACGGAACTTTCAGAATTGGATTCCGATGAGCCGGTCACAAAATCGTCCGTCAAGTGGAGCCTGTGGGGCCCACGACACGCGATTTCGTCAACGTTCTCTGAATCGAACCAAACTTGGGTCACAGGACCAGCGTATTGGTACGAGTCCGATGGCATAAGTTTCGTTTCAATCCGACGAGTGTACACAAAGTTAGGGCGCGTTCCAGAACTGACGGATACGGGACGGTGTCCGCTGATACGCGTTAATTCCGGTGTGCACGCACACCGGAATCGACTTCTGCGAAATTCCACACATCCGTATCAACAACGCGCACGTATCTGTGAAACCGCACGCGACCAAGTCGTCCCGTTTGGCGGGACGTACCCAGTTCCGGGGTGAATCAGGGCGTTGTTTTTTTTTCTGTTTTTGGATCGCGGTTCGCGATCGCCATAGGACGCGATGCCCCGAGCGGGTTGCACGGGCACCGAGGGGGTCATGCAGGCTACGCAATGCAACTGACAGAATCGAAAACGGGTAAACGAGCAGGGAGATACGCATACCTGAACAGGGTTCAAAAAACTGAACTATTCCGTGTCCGACACGACGCGAAGGGCCGTGTCCGCGTCCTGTGTCCTAGGTTAGGGTTAGGGTTTGGGGGAGGCACTGCCGGAGCTGAGGCGGAGAGGGCGGCCGGCCGGAGGGGGCGGCCGGCCGGAGGCGGGCTGGGGTGGCGCTGGCGGCGGGGAGGCTGGACGGCGGCGCGCCGGAGCAGGCGGGGGTCGGGCGGAGCCGGCCGGAGGCGCTGCAGCTGCGTCCTGCTGTCGGGGGAGGAGGGAAGAGAGGGAGGCCGACGTCGGAGGGGGCTGGCGGGGGCGAGGCACGGAGGGGGTGGCGGCGCGGAGGCGGCGGATCTGGGTGGCGCGGGTGCGGTAGTCGGCGGAGGTTTTCAGGTGGCCGGAGGGAGGAGTACAGGGGGTTTTTATAGCGGGCTGAGGAGGGGGTCGTGGCGCCGGGCGAGGCGGCGACGTGGCGTGGCGGGCGGAGGTCGCGGGGGTGCGGGGCCGTGAGGAGCGGGCGGGCGGCCGGGAAGCGCGGCGGAGGAAGCGGGCAGCGAGCGGTGAGCTGGGTCGTGGGAGAGGATGCGGGTTTGGGCTGGGTCGGGTTCGGGTTCGGTCGGGCGGACCCGACCCGACCCGCTAAGGTCAGCAGTCCGGTTTGGTTGGGTTGGACCGGGTTCAGCCCGGTTCAGACCGGTTTTAACCCGGTTCAACCTGGTTCAATTAATTTAATTTAAAAAATAGATTTTTGGCTTTTTAAAAATATTTTCGGGGTCAAATAAAATCCAGAAAAATTACCCTAAGTCCAGTTTTTTATTTTACACCATAAAATCTTATTTTCATAATATTTTAATATATTTTAAAAATATTTAATGCCAAAAATACCTTTTTTTTTAATTAGCAAAAATTCTCGAAAAATCCCTGAAAATTCCGAAAAATCCAGTTTTGAAAATCTTGAAAAATCAGGGGGTTTACAATCAATAATTTTTAAAAAAATTAATATTACTTAGAAAATTATTGAAAAAAGTTAAATTTGCTATAAATAGCAATACAAGAATTTGAACTCAGCCAACCAGAGAATACCTCACACCTTAACCACATGAGTTAGAAAAGATATTTGTTTATAATTAGATAATATCATGTACGTAACCGTTTTCAAGACTCTTTATGAAAAATAGAAATATATCTGTAACTAATTATAATTAAAATATAATAAAATATGTAGCAAATTCTAATTAAAATATAAAAATATATATTTAAATATTTAAACAATTTAAATATATTTAAATAATTTTATATTAATTTTAGAAGAAAAAAATTAGTTTACGTGCAACGTACGTGAATTTACTAATTATAATGCATACGGCTTAGAAACGGCTCTAAAATGAGCCGTCTAAGCCGTACGTATATCATCAATTATTAATTTAAAAATTTTAAAAAATCTAACTACACCATATATATTTTTCTCACGTAGTTTAGAAAAATTATTAAAAAACACATATACATATAGAAAATCCTAAAATATATTCAAAATCTAGATTAACTATATGATATTTTCTAATTAAACACATATCCAAAATAAAAAATATATATATTTAAAACAAATCATAATTAAATATATATTCAAATAATATTTAAAATATTTTAATATAGTTTAATTTTTATCTATTTTTTTAATAATATCATAGATTTTTTTTTATACGTGCATTTGTGAACGTGACTAGTCATTGTAATGATGTATGCATATCCTCTATTATCTTCTCACTTAGTTATTTAAAAAAAAATCTTTCTAACTATCTAAACATATAACACCACCTAAAATATATTCAATATTCAAGTTATATTTAGACTAGGTACATTGTATTATCTAACTATAACCAATTTTTTTTAAATATATCTAGAATAAATCCTAATTAAAATATATTAAAATTATTTTAATATAATTTTAATATTTTATATATATATTTTTTATAATATTATAGTTTTTTTGTGCGTGTGCATGAACATGTCTAGTGTTTGTTAAGATATAGAAATTAATTTTTTTTCTTAATTATACAGTTATATACATACGACTTAAATGACTTGACTTAAATGACTTATTTTGCAGATTGAGTCCATTTTTGTTCATCCACAAAAACTATGTGGGATGTTCATCCCCTAATAAAAAATTTACATGTGGCAAATTAAAGGTCAAAATCACTTCGGTTGAACAAAACCGCTTAGAGCATCTCCAAACTTATTGTGAGTTTAGAAAAAAATGGTTGCCACGTAGGAATCACTTTTTTTTATTTCAAAATTCGTTCTCCAATGTAAATTTGAAATAAATTGTGAAGTTGACATGACAATGACATGTCAAAGACAATGTGAAGTTGGTTGTTTAGATCTAGACAATGGACTTCACAATGCTTTACATCCACATCATCAATTATGAATAAAAATATTTATAAGAAAATGAAGAAGTGAAAAAGTTGTCTTGGAAGATGAAAAATATATATACCGAAGGCATTACCTTAGTGCTAATGTGACGGGCCACCTTGGAGTAGACCAAGGTTTCGAATCCCCCTTGCTAGTTGGTGGCAGAGTTAGGTATATCCAAAAAATATAATAAAATAAAATAGTTTTTATTGTCTTCTCAATACTTTTGCATTGGAGAGAACAATTTTATATCTCATTTTATTGTGTGAATATAATATTGTCACATAGGAAAGATATTATCTTGTGCCTCATATCACATATGAATCACAACACAAAATATGACAATAGGGTTAGAGATGTTCTTACAAAGAAGTAAAACTTTGATACATATGGCTGAATTAAATTTTTGATACATCCACTGTATTACAGGTAGCCCCCCTTTCTCTCTTTTTATATATGTATACACGTTTTACAAAAAGAGAGGATGACTCACCTGCCATATAATGGTTGTATTAAAATTTTGATACATCCATCTGTATCAAAGTTTTACTCCTTACAAAGTGGTTTGTGTGTAATGAAAATGTCATATGTTAATTTTTTATTGGGGGTGAATACTTCACCTAGTTTTGGTGAGTGAACAAAAATGGATTTTTTGCGGATTAACCAGTTTTAATAAACATATAACCAGATCTAAGGGACTTTTATGCAATAAATGCAAACAATCCAAGGGAAGGGTGACGTCAGCCTTCCGTCAGCCGGAACTCGTGGATGTAAAGCCTTTCCGGTGCTGACTCGGACTTTGACGTGGCACTCACTTCCACCGGCAACTCTCGGTCACTCTCTTTTTCCTCTTCCTCTTCCTCTTCCTCTTCCTTTCCTTCTCCTTTTTCCCATTTTCCTCTTTCGTACTTTCCATTGATCTGTTCTTTCTTTCTCAGCGGAGGAAGTGACAAATTTGGAAAAAATCGGGCGGCTGGGGATGGCCGATACCAGGGATCCGGCGATCAAGCTCTTCGGGAGGACGATTCCTCTAGCGGATGCGGATCCGGCCGATGGAGAGGAGGTGACACGATTATGAAACACTAATAAATCCCCAAATTTTCTCTTTTATTTTTTATTTTTTGTTTCTAGGGTTTAAATTCTTGATTAATTTGTGATGGTCTTTTTTGTTATCAACCCTATTTTAATCATTAGCTGATTGCTAAAAAATTAACTTTATTTTGTATCAACATGGTTTTCAAGAAAATTGTAGGGATTTTGGAGAATTGGTGTATGTTTGGACAGAATATATGTAGAATTTGCTAAAAATCGGTGCTTTTAATCTAATATTGATCGATTCGTGGCTATACAACCCTAAACCCTAGGTGTAAGGACTAGCGAGTGTGTTTTGTGTAGAGTAGTTTGAATTTGTGAAACTAATAGCTAAAAAGTGATGGGATAGATGGTACGCTGTGAATGAATAGCTAAATTTGGCGGGAATTTTCTTGATGGATTAGTGTCGTGTAAATTTACTGCTTTTAGGATTAATTGGCAGTTGAAGAAGAAACAAATTTAGGAACAGGCTTCGCATAGTGTTGACCAAATTGTTAACCAAAAGTAAAGATGCAAAAAGTAAGTTCGTGCTCCATATGGTAATATCACTTATTTTATATGTTTATTGTTATCATTTCTTATGCGATAAAATGTTGAATGATAATTTTGGTCGGGGAAATGCCAATTGCACTGGCCTCACCCCATCCCTCCATGTCCCGCTGCCACGTGGCGTGGTGCTTGGGCCAATAGGCCGGTGCCACGTGGCGGAGGGACATGGAGGGATGGGTGGGGGAGGCGGTGCCAATAGCACCACTCTTTTGGTCGCCATCAAATTGAGATTCATGGAGAAGTTGCCGGTAATATGGTTGTAATGGTTTAGGGATGCAATCTGTGTTGCGCCGGCAAGACCATCCGGACACACAACACATAATTTTGGCAGGTCTTAGTGTATTTTGGATTGTCTTTGTGACTTCGTCGTGTCAAATGTGTGGTGGCCGCATCAACTTTTGGAGTGTCCATATTTTTGAGGCTTCAATTTGAAAGACTATAAGTGCAACTATCATGTTTATGATACCAAAGGGATATGAAATGAATGGTATTGCAATTTCATTGCATAAAAAGAAAGAAAAAAAGAATGGAATTGCAATTTGAAAGATAGAAACATATAGACTCTAAATGACACTTGTTACGTCATTGACACCAAAGGATATGGAATAATGGAGGATAAAGATGGATTATAATAAAAAAGAGCCAATTTGAGGTACATATGAAACGAGGCATGGGACAGAGCTACTACGAAGTAGTTCCGGGAGTTAGAGGAGTTATGAAGGAAGCTTCTCACTCATATTGTTCGTGGGTTGAGAATGGAAGTTACTCAATTAGGTTGGTCCTCTAGTTGTTCCTTAGTAGCTGAATCGTAGACTTGTGTCTTCGATCTTGGCATGTTCAAAATAGGCTAGTTTACGCTTGAAATTATCGATCCGAGCTCGCTTGAGTTTGAAAGCTATGTTGAAGCTTAAGATTGATTAGCCTGACTTGTTTACGCCTGAAATTTATCGATCCGAGCTCTCTCGAGTATGAAAGCTACATTCAAGCTTAAGATTGATTAGGGTCACAACCACTTCTACTCAACCCAAGTGATAGTGAATGCCCTACGAGCTAATCAGAAACTGCTTCGTGTATTTGCATGTTAATTATTAGTAATATGACACTTTATATTTATCGTGTATTCTCACTTTGCCTTATATTATTTTAAGTGACATGATAAAGTCTCTAGAATGAAAGCGGAATATGAAATTGTGATATAATCATACTAATGAGTTCCAAATATCCGAATAAGTTTTATTCTTAAAGATTCCTAGTCTCGAATGATCACTAAGGACATTAGTTGACCCAAATAGACTGGGACACTCTATGCCGGCTTATATGATGAGTGTGACTGAACTAATAAGTCACTAATGCAACAGACTCTTAGGGCTCGTTTGGCAAAATGAAATTATTTGAAACTAGGAGAATTAGTTTCCTTGAAGTTTCTAGAAAGTAGAGAAAGTAGGCATCTAACAAAACTGACTGTTTGTTTGGATGAAACTAGAACAGAGAAAGTATGATATGTGATCATTAAAATAATATAGTTTGAAAGGAATACAATGTGTAGGAGAACCGTGTGTCACACAAAAAGGAATAAAAAAGGAGTCTAGTTCCCATTTATGATGATGTGGCATTGGGTTACCAAAATAAGTTTCTAACAAACAAACAACATGATGGATGAAAACTAGTAACACTTTCCATTAGTTTTCTACTGTCCTTTTACTTTCCGGTAGCCAAACAGGTCCTTAGGCAGAATATATGAGCTCATTAGAGAATTAGTTCATTGAAAATGAATACCCAATGGAGTAACATGTGCTACAAGTCAATGGGGAGTTCCTTTCATATCAGTAGTACAATCGGTATTCTCACATGAGATCTCCCCGACATCTTGTGGACACCAACTACACTTTGATATTAGTATTTCTCCACTGTAGCACTAACCATGGTTATGAAAAAGTAAACATTGGCATGGTTATGAAAAAGTAGACATTCGGTGTAGAAAATTGTTCATGGAGATGGTGAGTTATCAATATGATATTTTTCACTCCGACATTGAGTATAGAGAATTGTTCACGGAGATCGTGAGTTATCATTATGATATTTATCACTCCGAGTACATGATTAGGAGAGGCTATCCTATTTGATCTGATTAAGTCACGCTAAGTCACGCTCAGTAAGTTCCTTGACTAATGTGAGACGATGATATAAAGAGTTTCTATTGATCATTATATGATGAGTAGACAATCGACCACAATACTTACCACTAGACATTTGTGGGTTTGATATTATATCCATATCCCTAGTTAACTTGGGTTAGTGCATGAGAAAAAGATTATATTGTACAGTAACTGGGTGTGGTAAGGTTCTTAATCTGTACAGCTTCATCCTCGTACCTATGGGCCATGACATATTAGTAGATGCCATCTTGGTGTCAGAAAATGTTCTGGATTCGATCACCCAATCAGTTAGTCGAGCTGTTAACTGGTTGATCCGAATCAGATTTGGCCTTGTTGCCATCTCGGTTTAATCCTAATGGGTCACACATAATAGATAGTCGAACTAACCCACGAACATGGATTTGGTTTAATTGGAACAAAAGTTGCTTCGTTTGTTCAAGTTGTACTCGAACCCAATGATTGATTGATTAAGTCATGATAATAGGTTTGTATTAGCTCACGAACTAATTAGAGTTTGACTTAGTCAACTCTTAACTATATTCCCTTTGATTTAATTAAACACAATTAGATTGGGATGAGATCATGAGACTCATTTGTAAAGATTTGATTCAAATCAAATCAGATTTAAATCCTAATTGGTTGGACTTCTATAAATCAAATCATACCAAAAGGAAGGCTAATCCAATCCCAACCCACCCCTATAAATATAGGGTTGAGGGCCCAATTATTCCAAACAAATTTCCTCTTGACATCCTCTTGGAAATCGCACATAAGAAGTCCCGAACATCAGATGATCTGCTGCCAGCAGACAGCAGGGCCGACTAAGCGACCGCAGCCGACCCTGTCGGTGGCCAGACAGTAGACTATGCTATCTGTTGCGATTTGTTCAAGATTTCTCCATCGGTTTTGGAGCACTTCTTCGACAACGTATTCAGACAGTAGACCATGCTATATGTTGCGCGTTTGTTCGGGATTTCCTTATCCGTTTTCGAGCACTTCTTCGGCAACGTATTCTCCATCAGACAGTAGACCATGCTATCTGTTGTGCGGTTGTTCAGGATTTCCTCATCGGTTTTCGAGCACTTCTTCAACAACGTAATTTCCATCAAATGAAGGGCATATGTTGGCCTAAAAACTCGGGTTTGGATGTTAGAAATAAAGCACTATGGAATTTCAGGTCGGATTCGGGTAGAATATGTGAAACCCAAAAAGAATTCGCCTCTGGTTTGGGTATTAAATAAATATTAAAATTTCCATAAGTATACAAACAGATTTTTGGCGAGTTGGTTGGTTGAGTGCTGTATTCTTGGTGTTGGAGGATCAGATTCGATTCTTACTGTCCTCATTTATGTTTTTATTTTCCATATAACAGACTCTCCAAAAAAGTCGGGCGGATTTGGGTCCGGATTCGAAATGAAAACCCGAGGGAAACCGGGTCGGGTATGGGTTCAGATTTTAAAACCAGATAGTATATCTGGTGGGATCCAGATTTTACATAAACCTGACCCATGGACAGCCCTAGGCACGTGACAACGAAAAGTTTGTTGTTCTGTAGGATAAATTATTGGGAATCACAAGATTTCTGAGTTAATAGAAAGTAGAAACGAGATGTTGAAAAGTTTGATTTTCTTTTGAGCAACCAGTCATTAATAATTGGGGAATTCCGACGAAGGCGTTCTTCGTTTTTTGTTCATGTTTGCGCAGAGGTTTGTGTGGGTTACCATAAGAGACAGACTCGCTGCATCCATCGAGATATACCGACATCCATCTCAATTAGAATTATATAATAATTAGTTGTATGTTTATTAGAATAAAATTCTTAAAAATCTGAAAGTTCAGAAATTAATTCTTAGCTTTCATGTCATGCAACGATCATCCGATGATTATCGCAAGTGTCACGAATTAGGTTTATGTAGTCAGCAAGATCGTCGAATAGTTCATTGATCTTTATGACGAGATAGATGACCTCGAAATAGTCTTGAGTTGTCGATAAGATCCTACGAAATATATGACATTTTGTTTGTACCCTTCAACAAATCATCATTCCAGTTTTGATCAATCACCTATGGCGATCTTCGAGTCATCTAGTAAATCCGTGCGGGTTGAACCGTGAAGTGTTTGCAGATTGGTGTACAATCAACACAAGATTTTGAATTTCGCTGCCTATACCATGCTATTTACTTACACCAGTAGCATCTCACGAGTGTCTTGACTTGAGCTCGAGTCGAGCAGAGAGTGTTCTGCAAGTGTTCATGCCTGTAGGCTGGGCTTTCTGCAAGAAATAGTAATGTCAATTTGAGGCTATGAGTCGGGCTGGTATCTCTTCAAAAGAAAAGGATACAAAACCTAAGGTGAGTGGAGTCGAGTAAATAAAGTCGTGCTGAGTCAGCTCGTCCCACAGGGAAATTGTGCTCATCTCCATCTTCAAGCTTTGCTCAATAATGAAGCCCAATCGAGCTTTTATTGAGTCATCCCACAAGGTAATCGAGCTCATCTCCATCTTCAATCTTGGCTCGATAATGAAGCCAACTCAAGCTTTTATTGAGCTGAGTGCTCATGAGCTACTCTGTTCATTTGCGGTGCTAGTGATTGATATTGATTCAAACATATTGAAAATAAAGTGATAGATTGAGATTTTTGAAGTTGATTTTGTTTACTGTTGCCTGGATATCAGAGGAGACAGAGTAATGATGATATGACTACCTAAAACTGTTATGCCATTTACGGGTGGTCAGTGTAATTAGTTTAAAAGGAGGGGTACCCCGTGTTAAAACCAAAAATATAGGGGTAGTTAGTGTAAATAACCCAATATTTTATAAGTTGAAGATTGAAAAATTTGAACTTGGTTTGTAAATGATGATAGGCAGCAGATATTAAAGGAGTTTGAATAAATGATGATAGGCAGCAGATACCTAAAAGTATAATGTAATTTATGAACAAATCATGTGATACGATATTACTCGTGGTAATTTGAGTAATGGCTACTATTAATTTTGGAGACATCTACTCCGTAATTATGACTACATGTTGTGCTAGAGGGTAACTCACTAAACATGATAAAATATAAAGGAACAATTAATGACACTAAAATTTTCGGATTTTTTAAAGACTTCGACAACAGAGTTGATATAACTACATTGAGATAAAATGTTCAAGTATATGTTACTAGCTAGAATACTCTTAACTTTGCATCAAGTATAGGTCTAGGCAAATATGTTGGACAATGGAACCTTATATGTTACTGATTTTTTTTATTTTATAAATATACAAAGTTAGTGCATGCTTACACATACATCAGTTAGAATTCTGAGATATCCACAATCTAAGGTATTTGGTTGGTTACCGTGTCAGATTCTTCCAAAGACCTAGAGAATTGATATCCTTGTCACGTGCCCAGGTATCTACTCTTGAAGCTTAAAGCAGCTAAAAGTAAACACTGGACTACGTACACCAAAATACTTGTCCGGTGTTTTGTCCAGTACCCAGATTTAATGGAATTGTCTATAACAAAAGGCCTACCTCTTATAGTATTGTTACTGGAGAAGTAAATGATGGTGGTGATAGACTTGTTGCCATCTTTTCGCCATACACTTTTAATGCACAATGATCTGTCTGCGCTACATTTCCATCTTCCAAAGTGAGTCATTTTCATCCCAAATTTCAGGAGATATGCAGGGGAATCACAAATAAAGAAGCCAAAGACCCAAAACCAGATGCTGTGGAGGAGAAGGATCAGGATGAGCCAATTGTCTCTTCTGTTCTAAACAATAGCCATGAAGATGATAACCAAACATCCTCGCAAGGTGACAAGGTGACGATAGATTCTAAACCCAAGCAAGATCAATCTGAGGCTGATACCTCAGGCCAAGAGAAGGTCCTCAAAAAGCCAGATAAAGTTCTTCCTTGTCCACGCTGCAACAGCCTGGACACCAAGTTCTGTTATTACAACAACTACAATGTTTACCAGCCAAGGTACTTCTGTAGGAATTGTCAGAGGTATTGGACTGCAGGGGGGACGATGAGGAATGTTCCTGTGGGTGCTGGAAGGAGGAAGAATAAGCACTCTGGTCATCATCAGGCCCTAGCCTGTGGTCTTTCTGCCCCTATGAGACCTCTGAATGGAAATGGTGCTGTCCTAAATTTCGGCCCAGAAGCACCAGAGTGTGAGTCCATGTCCTCTGTGCTCAATCTTCCAGAGCAGAAAAATAATGCTGAAATGGGCTCTCTGGCTGGCGGGAATGGTGACGAACCCCCATGCACATCTTTGATCACTCCCTCAAACTGTGCATCTTCGATAACTCCCTCAAACTGTGTGGAAAATGATGTTCCAGAAAAGACAGTTCCCAATGAACAAACTGGTTTTCATGGGTGTTATAATGGGCTCACTCCTATGCATCCTCTGCAGTATTTCCCGGGGCCTCCATGGCCTTATTGGGGTCCGGGATGGAACAATGGTGCAGCCATAGCAGCAAGCCAATGCTCTGAAAATGGCATTCCAAGCCCAGTCCCATGGATCCCCCAACCAATGTTTGCTCCTCCAACTTATTGTGCACCTGCTATTCCTTTCCCTTTCATGCCAGCTCCATACTGGCCTTGCATGCCAGGCTGGCCTAATGGAGCATGGAGTGTACCATGGTCAGGATCTAACAGTGACGGAGCGTGTTCAGGAAATGGCTGTCCAGTCTTGGGGAAGCATTCTAGAGATGGTAGCTTACAGGAAGAGGAAAAATCAGAGAAGTCTCTGTGGATTCCTAAAACTTTGAAAATTCATGACCCTGATGAGGCTGCAAAGAGCTCCATATGGTCAACGCTGGGTATTAAGCCTGATGTATCCCTGAAGAGAAATGGTTTATTCAAAGCCTTTCAATCTGATGATGAAAGCAAAGGTCATAACTCTGCACCTGTACGAAATCTGCATGCTAATCCAGCTGCTTTATCTCGCTCTCAGACATTTCAGGAGAGCACGTAAGAGTATTCTCTGTCATGATTGTTCATGTGAAAGGACTGAGCCTATACAACTGACTTTTTGTGTAGCTCATATTTGGCTTCTGCTTTCTATGAAGCTGAGTTGGTCAGGCTGGTCGAAATTTTCTTAAATTGTAAGAGATGTTTGTATTGTGTATAGTTGATAACAAGTTAAGTGTCTATACTTTATAATTACGGAAATAGGTTCTGCTTGTTCGGTCTCTCCTGCAATTTTGATTGGCACTGGCTACTTATTATCAACTCAAAAGAGGACAATACACTATAATCTAAAATAATGGATGCCAATATGTAATTGAAGGTCTGAATTCTGAACTATGCTCTGGATGAGATCATACTGCAGATATTTTGCGTGAATTCTAACCTGATATCCTCTTGTTTGATGAAATACATGAATTTTAATATTTGTATGATGCAAGATTGAGTTTTCTATTGTTGTTGTTTTTCAAAGCATATTCTTGATAAGCACATTTTTGGCATATGTTTTTGCTGTTGAATCTTTTGAGATCCTCAATTTTTTGCTGAAAGACCAAACCTTCTCCAGATTTTATATCTTAAGTTGCTTGGTTGATCATTGCTAATAGTGAAATATAGCATACCGTTTTGCCAATGATCTCCCCATCTTGACCAATGCACCTATTGATTATATTTTTGTTCTTTTGTTCACTCTTCACCTCGTCTCTCTTAGGCCTGAGCTTAATGTTTACTCTTCAGATGTAGCTACTTCCGGGGAAAAGAAAAATTCTGGAGCTACTTAGTTTGGGTAAATCTCTGTTGTAACAAAAGAAAGAGCAGTAAATACATCAATCGGCGAGCGAAGGCTAACAAATAAACTGTAATATCTGTACATATATTGGGTGTTACACCTGCAGGGTTGTCCAGGTATATTAGGAAATTTCCATACATGCTCTATTGCTGCACCAGTTTGATGCTTCCGTGGGTCCTTGCACGCACAGGTTGGCGATTCGTCCTGCCAGCCATGGTGATGCTTGGCAGGTTCTCGCACGCTCTGGCTGATAATGCTTCGCAGGTTCTCGCATGGACAATTTGATGGTTCTCTGTACCAGCCCTGCCATTGTTCATGAAAGCTGGCACACTGCAGAAGGTTTGACATTTTTCTTGTAGCTGTTTTCTTCATTTTATTATCACTGATTTCCAAGTCCCTTACCCATGTCGGTTTTGCACATCGGCTATACTATCATTGTCATTGCCGCTGTTGAAGTAGAAGGTGTGGAGAAATGTCCAGCATTTAAGTGCATTTTGTTGGATATTTCAACCGCTCTTGAAAACAAACTTGGTTTTGTGACCATATTTTTTAACTCAGCAAATCTGGTTGGTCTACTATTATTGGACTTTTTTTTTTCATTGGGTCCTTTTGGTTTTGTATTTAGTCCATTTTCTAGGCTATATTTAGAATATTCTTTGTAATATTAAAATATCTATGTTCTCATAGTATTGTTATAAAAGAGTCTAGATGACCTATAATCATATATTAATAAATGTGTAGGCTTTTTCAAGATCCTATAACTAGGGAGTGTTTTCCTCTCCAATATTTTGTACACAATAGACATTACAAATTTAATGCTACTAGTATATATGAATGTACGTTGCACATTTTCATACTACTTGGAAATGTCAAACAATAGTCTTTAATTTTTTACTACTTGAGAAGATCAAACAACACCACCCTTAATTTTTTTTTTCTTCTATACATAATTACATAACTGCCCATGTTAAATTTAATGAAAGTAAACATAGATAAGAGCATTTTTCAGAAAAAATTAAATATAAATAAGAACATTTTTGGAGCAAAAATTTTTACGGTGAAGTCTATAACTTTTCTTATTATATAGTAGTAGTATAGATTATCAAGTTTCTTTCTTTCCATTCGTCTTTTCAACCAAAATTTTCTCTCTATATTTTCTCTTTCTAAATTAGCTTTGTCTAGCTAGTTAGAATGGTATCGAAATAAATAAAATACCCAGAAAGTGATATCAGAGCTTTGGAATTTCCAACATATAATTATCTCCATCTTTCTCAGCAGTTTTCGGTATGCTTCCAGGTCACATCCAGGTGGCATCTCCACTGGGTTTCTTTCTTTCCTCTTGGTGAGGAAGACTTGGCCCGACATGACAAATGGCAGTTATTACCAGGAGGAACGCAACAACGGGAGGGTTCTTCTCTGCACCTTCCACGTACATTCTCTTCTCCTTCTCCTTCTCCTTCTCTATCTATAGGCAGTATATATAAGTAACCATGGTGACACCTATAATCAACATCACATTCTAAACGATTTCATTTGGGACCGGGACAAGAATAAATTAGAAATATATGGAAGGCAGCAACGTCGCATTGTATATTCTCAAGTCCCTCCTCTTTGGCGGTTTCCACAAACGCTACTGCCCAGGGATCTCTCATCTTCTGTCGTCCAACTTCAATTTCATCGCTCCGAACACGCAGAAGCTCGAGGCCGATTCTGCATTGCCTAGCAAAGAAGGTCTCTCTCTCGACGACGTCAAGGTGGTTCAAGACAGGATCGGGATGGTGGGATGGAGCTGCTGCTGCAGCGACGACGACCGGAGGGACGGCGACGACGAAGAGAGATTGATGGAGGGCTTGAGTGAGCTGCTGGAAGAGAAGGACGCGAGCATGGAGGAGCTGAAGGAGGCTTTCTACGTCTTCGACAGGAACGAGGACGGTTTCATAAGCCCCGCGGAGCTGTGGAGCGTGATGAGGAGGCTCGGATTGAAGGAAGGGGCGAGAATGGAGGACTGCGAGGCGATGATACGCACCTTCGATGAGGATGGTGATGGGAGGATTAGTTTCTTGGAGTTCAAGAGATTATTAGAGAGTGCCATGTAGAATTATGCTTTTGCCTTTGTTTTCAATATATATTATACATCTTTTTGAGATTAAGCTTCACTACTAGCATCAAGATCTCCCTCCTACAATTAATTTGAACTCATTTCCACCTTTACTAAATACTAATGTTACTACTGGACCTCCTACAATTAATTTGAATGTAAATATACAAAGAATTGTTTAGTAAAAGTTGAGATTCTGGAGAGGGTAGCGGTGGAGATCGAATCGACACGTGATTCATGTACTCTGTTAACTATCCGACGAACGAACGGAAAACTAAGACCTCTCTCGATGCTCACAAACACTATTGGGACATAGTCCTCTTACAAAAAAGTATGGTCTATGCTGGTAGGCTCCTGAAATGCACGAAAATCGAGACTATTTGTAGCAAAATCGTAAAAAAATGGTCAACTTTTGAGTTTATGCGGGAATTGGCTGAATTCAGCACTTTCAGCTTAGTTCCACGGGAGGAAACGTCCGACGGTGCTTTAACTTTATTCTGTGTAACGTCTGCCAACATGGCAAACATTCATGCGAGGATTAAGGCACGTACGATTAAGAAAATTCTGCCACGTGGCACTGTCATTACGAATGCTCGCACGATGACGCAATGATGGTGATAGTTGTCCCGAATTTGACAATTATACCTCGTTTAACACAGCAACTCCTCGTATTTCGAAACTGTCGCCTTGATACACGCGCATGCGATACATTAAATGCTGCCGACTGAGTCTCGTGAAAAGATCGCTCCAGCGGAAAGCACGTACCTTCACGCTGGAGGGAGCTTCTTGCGTGGAAAATCTTCACGCTGGAACTGAAAATCCTTCATGCTGGAGGGAGCGACCTCGCATGGAAACCATTCACACTAGAGAGAGCTTCCAGCATGGAAACCCTTCACACTTGAAGGAGTTTGTCAGGAAAGATTTCCAATTGCTGATTTGTATGCTTCTACGTATGTTTTTTTGTTTCATAAATAGTAGGTGATGGCAACAGCTCCCCCTTGTCTCATTGAAGAGAAATTACTAAATCCGCTAAAGACAAGTCTTAATTTGCTTGATGAGTGCAAGGGGAGTTAATTTATGTGCTTTTATAATAGTATTTGACCACAAGGTTAGGGATGATGGTGATCAATGTGGTTAAACATCTCGTAAACTGATCTATACAATAGTCATGCATGAACATGAAAGATACAAGAGATTGTTAATGGGATGAGGCTCAGGTTCAGATCTTATAAGAGGGTCAAAATATAGTTTTCATACTTTATATATATATATGTATGGAGAAATTATTTCCACGACTAAAAAAAATTATCCTCCAAGATACAAATAATATCGAACTCGAATGAACCTTGTGGTTATCGGAAAGAGGTATAAGATCCTGGACGATCGGCGGATCGAACCACGGGAACGTATTATTCTTTCCATTTATTTGGTGAGAGTTAGAAACAGTGAACCAAAAAGACATGTAATTAAGCGTGTACAAGATCCCGAACGTTACTTCGAACATCTTAAAAAAAAATGCAAATAATAAATCTTAATGCCACATCAGGGGAACCCTCATTTCTTATATGAGATTAATCATGTCCGAAGACATAGATCAATTCAGAGAGTACGAAAATCGTCTTGCATTTGAGAAGTTAATGATCTCAGAGAGAGAGAGAGAGAGAGAGAGAGAGAGAGAAATTAGTGTTCATGATAGAAAGTTTGTCAAGTCCGTATTACATTCTGACACCTTTGGTGAAAGGAAGGTTTGCAGATTTTGAAGAAACTGTCTGAAGGAGAGAGAAGTGATGAGTCTGATTCCTAATGTTTCAGTTTTTGTAAAATTTTGGACAACTTTCTGTGTTATACTTTGGTGTTCTATAATCATTTGAATCATTTATTCTTTCTCTAATTCAACATTAACGTGGTTTTTTGTATCTGTGAATTTTGCACCAACATTATTATGGGTTGGTCAACAAAGGGTAGCAAATTCGATGATGACGACGATAAATAATGTGATGCTGAGGTCTGCAGGATTACATTTTCTTTCTGTACTTGCGTTGTTTTGTGCAATTCCATGTTCGTTCCAAAGTGAGACTCAATCAAATGGACAAAAATTGAACTTCTATTTTGTAAAATGCGAAAGCCAGTCATCTATTCGTACAAGAAATGAGAAGAGTTCGCTGAAAAACAAAAAAAAAGTACTGGACACAATGGAAACATATCAGCCTCATCATTGAGAGTGGAACGGTCGCATAATATCAATTTATCAGCACCATCACTGAAAATGGTTTTCAATTGCTCAGAACTTATGAGCTATATGGAAGACTTCATCCAATTTCCATTAGTCTGATATTTAGTCTTTCTTTTAAAGTCTTTGTAAGACTATGGTGGTAGTTTTAGGAATATATGAATTTAAAGGCCCACAATTTTTCTTTTCTTTTGCTCATTAAGAATACATCTTCTTAGTCTTTCTTAAAAATGAAACTAGTGTCAACTAAATTATCACTACAGTTTGACATAACTCCATATACATCACAAGGATGACCTATGATGCTGATGTATATATAGTAAGTATGCTACATCATAGGGTATTTTTCTCTACAATTTCTACTACTACTTGCCACATTATAGTGTAGGAAACCACCCACCAAGGAGGAGTAAATGAGAAGGAAC
This sequence comes from Iris macrosiphon, assembly GCA_036927795.1. Classification (NCBI taxonomy): domain Eukaryota; kingdom Viridiplantae; phylum Streptophyta; class Magnoliopsida; order Asparagales; family Iridaceae; genus Iris; species Iris macrosiphon. The sequence goes on from JAYESA010000020.1 coordinate 40,963,140, forward strand.
TCTCGTATTCTAGTTTTCTTAAAACTTTTTTTTAAGACAAATGTTAAGAGCACTACAAAAACTACTAAACGATAACACACTTTTGACAGTAATGCACATATTCAGTATTGTCAAAAAAAAAAAATTGCAGCCTTTGTTATTTTAGGACTACCAAACTTTGGCAATCCTGATTTTATATGAATTGTCAAAGGTTTTGGCAGACATAAATATATACATGACTGCCAAAAATTTTGTAGTCCTTGGACTGTCAAAAGTGTGTTGACTCATATTAATTCTTGTAGTGCCCTTAACATTTGGCCATTTTAAGCTTTATGTCACAGACTTAGTATTTTTGCATACACCTTGCTTCGTGCAGCATACGAACTCCTCCTCGAATATCCGTACACGTCTTCCTTAAACGCTTAGCTAGATCGCTAAAACGAAAATGAGAAAATATGGAGCAAAAGTGAGAAATGCTAGAATTGAAAAGTTCACTATACTAGAGAGAGTTTACAACTTATTGGGTGGTGAGGAGCAAATGAGACTCCCATCTTATTTAGGCTCCCAAGGGCCAAGAAATTTCTAGTCTTTTACGAAAAAAAATTCTAGGACTATGATATTTACATGATGAGAAGCTTCTAGAACTTCAAAAAACTTAAAAAATCTCATGAGAGTTCAAGAAGACTCTACCATATTCTGGAGATTTATGGAGCCTTCCAAATAATTTTTTATACTTGCAACATTGGCTCAGTGGAGAAAAAAAAATCTTGTCCGTGACATGCATTATTCCCCATTTGTTTCATCAATGCCCTCGTTGATGGGGTACCAATCTCCAAACGACTTCTACTCCCATAGTTATGGTCGTCGTGTATCGTACCTTATTTTTCTATCTCGTAAGGTCCTTTTTGAACTTGTTTATCTTCTCCTCAAGATCGAAAGAAAACTGGTTCACCGTATCACCTTTTATCATGATATATACCTCCTCGGCACATAAAGAGACTTGAGCGGGCTAACAGATCGTCGATCCACCTCATCTTCTACACCTTTGTGCATATGAGTCCTATTGCAACTATGTCAACCCGAACGTCCATCACGATCCTTGAGTGACTCCTTGTATGAGCTGCTCCCCACAAATATTTCATCACCCTTAGCATAGCGAAGCTTTTCCTTTGGCCAAAACCTGTGTGCTATTCCTCCTCGAGTGAGCTTCACCATCCTTCAGGCTATTTATTTCTCGATTATGTCCTCCTAGAGTTGAATGAATGAGATAGACTTTCCCTTTGCTGGCACACCTCGTGCAACTTTTACCTTGCTTTATCTGGATTAGGAAATACATGCCAAGTATCATCTTGAAGTCGTCAAATAATGTAGTGGTGAAATTGACAACACTCGACCAATTTACACCTCTACGCGAACTCCTATGGCTATACCATGCACGCATGCCTCCAAATTAACTTCATGCATTGATTGAATCTTTTTTCAACCAAACGCAAGTGACAGGCCTTCGCGTACGAGATAAAATTATGGGTCACGTCTGTATCGACCAAAGCTTGTGTGCTCATGCCATTGATCCTTACGTCAATGTACATGAGCTTCCTGCTTGGAGACTTCGACAGAGCGGAGTTGTCCTTAACGATGTTGAGTAAGCACAATGCTCCCATATGCTCTCCCACTTCGTACCAATTGTCCTCCACCTTCTCGCTTAGGACGACATTAATACGTTTTCTCATGTTCTGGCAATCCCCAACATAACGATTCTCTCCACAAATGAAGCACGAGATTGTCCGCTCAAAGTTGGTCCTTCCTACGCTTCTTTTCCTCTGACGGACTCTCCTAGAAGAGATCTCCTTCTCTACCCCCATCATTCTTCTTCGTGGTCATTGGCTTAGCCTTGGCATTTTGTCGTTCCAATTGTACACTCACGAGCCTCTCGTCTGCTTCCATGCACGGGCGTTCAAGTCTTGCATCCAATGTTGATGCAAGCTCTGTCTCATCGCGAACTCCACGTTCTCCGGGTAGAACTGAGACTTGATATCCTTCTTGAGATCCTCCCAAGTCTCAATCGAGCACAAAACCTTCTCTATTTTCATGCACCTACGACGCCATCACAACATAGCATCATTGGTATAGTAGGATGAAACAATGTTTACCTTCTCAGCCTCATTCTCGATGTGCAATGCCTTAAAGTGTTGCTCCATGTTCTACAAAAAGTTTTCCACTTCTTTGGCATATCACACCTCACTGAAGGATTTCAGCTCGAGGACTTTCCTTCTCGGTGCCTTCCTACTCGAAGGTCTACTATACACAATAGCTTTCTTCAAAATGGTTACTTTGGTCTTGAGTACGTTCTCTGCAACTCTTGACCATGTTCTTTAGCTCTTCGTAGCCTCAGACCTTCCCGCGCAAGTCCTTAATCTCCGCAAGATGTATCTTGAGCTCTTGCTCAAGTGTGGATCAGATCTCTTGGATTTGCACCCGAAATATTGTCATGGACGTAGCGACCATCAATCGTTATCCCATTGTAGAACTCGTCTCATATTGCTTTGCTTTATGGAACCCATGCACATTCCTATATCCCTTGAATCAGTCTCCAAGATCTTAAGGTGTTCCGTAAGATCGACAAGGATATACTCTACCGTAAGCTCCTTGCTCTTGTCCCTCTTGTTGGTCTTGACGTTTCTCTCCTTAGGCGGAGCATGCCTCTCATGGATGTTCTTGGATGTCGACATAGCAGCAACCAACCTGGCTATAATACCACTTGTCACGAACTTAGTATTTCTACCTATATCTCGCACCGTGGGCTCACAAACTTTCTCTTCGAAAACTCATACAAGCTTTCCTAAACACTTAGCTAGATTGTTAAGACAAGAATAAAAAAATATGGAGCAAAAGATAGATGGATTGGAATATTAAAAATTTTACTAAGAATTTATAACTTATTGAGTGATGAGGAGCAAATGATACTCCCACCTTATTTATTGGCTCACAAGGGTCTTGTAAGAAATTTCTAGTCTTTTACAATTTAAAAAAAAAGTTCTAGATCTAAGATATTTACATGATGAAAAATTCTAGAGATTCTAAAAACATGGGGAAGCCTCATGAGAGTTCAAGATGACTCTACCATACTTTGGAGAATTATAGAGCCTTCCAAATAAACAAACCCATATGCTTATAGTATTGTCTTGGTGGAGCGAAAATCTTGTGCATAACGTATAACTATATTACTTTCAATATATAAGTGTGTGGGACTAGATTGTACTGGATAACACTTGCAATTACTTTAATTTTTCTTCATTATTGTCTTTCGATGCTAGACCCTAACCTATACATCGAGCCCATCCATATATTATATAGAGATCCTTCATAATCACATAAGTAAAATAGAAGAAAAGTTACTTCCACTGTCTTCAGTTAGGCTGTAACGTCCTTGATGCGACCGGTTCTATATAAGGATATGCAATAACTAAAAAAGAATTGAACAAATCCAACAAATTATAGTTTGGATTAGGTGGACTTCCACTTCGATCCGGTCTGTTCCCTCTCTATGTTCTTTAATTTTTCCATCCGGTTCAAATTTGAAAAGCTTAAAAGCATACTTAAAGATCAAACTTGATCGAATATACTAAAATAATTTTATTAAAATTGAAATTTATTATTTTAAAAAATTACATAAAGTAATAGTACATTAGGACATATTTTAACAAATTTTTTTTAAAAATATTATTATTTAAGGATTAGAATGCATGTGAGAATCTTTTTTGATAGGGTTTAGCATTGTGTAGAATAGATTATAATACATAACTAAAATGTTGGAATTTCAATAAAAACAACTCTATTTACTGTTTAGTAAAAAAAAAAAACCCTCCAAATTTGAATAGTATAACAAAGGCTGTTGTGGTTATTACACAGCTGAGAGGTTCTACAGGCCCATAATTAATGTTATTATTATGGGCCACAATATTTTCTTCTATGAATAATAAGCAATACTTCTACAAGCAAGACACGACCTGCTCAATGTCAAAATTGCTGCGGTCACAAGGTTGACACCATCAAAGCTGGGCATGCATATGCTTGGTCAAACTTTTAGTAACTTCTTATTCTATTTCCACAATTCTTTATTCTTTCCACTCTTTGTCCTTATTAAAAGTGGAGGAAAAAAAATATGTTGTATTTTTCTTCCAAGTCGTCTTTGTTTGGTAATAGGAGAATACGGATTATGAGCAAGTGTTCAAAGTATAAAATGAGTATTAATACATAATTAAAATAATTAATACTAGTTATTTAACTAACTAATTAAACTTGTTCTTATTTATTATTAATAAAAACTAATCGAAATATTAAATAAAAGAATTAAACAATTAATACCAATTATTAACCAAATGCTACTAATTATTATTAAATAATTATAATAAATAACAATAATGTACAATAGCAACATTATTTAATAAGTTATAATTACTTAATAATTTTTTGACCATATTAATTATTAATACTTAAATTAAAATATTAAATAATTACTATTAATAAATTATTACCAATTTATTATATAATTAATAGTTTTTTTTTTTTACTTTTTCATATCTTTTATATTTAACATCCAAACACAAAAGTATAAATTTATCCATTATCACAGACAAAATATTATGTATTTAAATATTGAAAGTCAATTTCAACAAATAATAATTAGCATGAAACTAAAAAACAAACACATTTTACATTTAACAAACAAAAATCCGTTTTCATACTTCCTGTAAGTCACACGTATCCTAGTTGTCCATTACTTGAGTAAGTGTGATAGACTTCGGAAGAAGTATTGTCAAGCAATAGGCAATGAAATCATTTCTCTGTGTTCAAAATATACATAGAAAATGCCAATGCCAACGTCTAAAACCAAGCACCTAATTATAGTGTTTTGGAGTTTGTTAGGAAACATAACATAAATTAGAGAGCCTAAACACGGGGGTCCTCGAATCAATTCATCAACCAAATTTAGTCAAATATTTATTTTCTTTTTCCCAAGTCGGTGCCTACCGATGCAACATTTGAAACCGGAGTTTTGTAATTAAGAAGTTTGTCATTAACCCAAAAATACCAACTACAACTGCACTGCACTGCACTACAATCTTGTTCCTAGCATTGTCTATTCCAACGTGAAGACTAAACTAATTTCTTAATTTAGTAGCCCAAGAATAATTTGTTTTAGTATCGATGCCCATTGGAGTGGGTATCTAAGTACAATCCATCTTGAAAGAGAGCATGGGCGGACGCAATAAGTTTTAGATGTACTCTCGTCTTGTCGTTCCCTAGATTAAAATTCAATCCTCGGGGTTTGCTAGTTTGTTCGAACGCGGTGGAGGCTATGGAAGTTGGGAATGTTGGAAATGCATTTGTCGGGTGTAGGAAAATGAGTAGCCTGTCAAAGTGTTATTGGGTCCGGTCCGGTCCGACCTGTGACCTGTGAATTTTTTTTAACATATATATATATATATATATATATATATATATATATATACTAGTATATATATGCACGTACGTTGCACAATTTTTATACTGCTTAGAAAAAATAAATAATCGTTTATTGAAAGAGCAAACAACAATTTTTAATTTTATTATACGTAAAAACATGTCTGTTGGGCTCATGTGCCTACTTTGCATGCATGTTTTATTAACTATCATTTCCTAAACTGCCTACTTTGCATTCTTGTGCCTATTGCATGCATGCTTTATTAAGTATCATTTTTCAAGCTGTCTATATTTGCATGCATGCATACCTTTAATACATATTTAATTATTCTTTTTAATTATTCAGATACCCTTATTAACTTTAATACATATTGAGGGGCATTTTTGGAAAGAAAAATTTTATGGTGTAGCCTACCTTCCTTTTTTATATAGTAGAATAGATAACTTTAATACTTATTGAGGGTTATTTTTTGAAAGAAAACTTCCGCAGTGAAAGTCTACTTTCCTTATTTTATATATATATATATATATATATATATATATATATATATATATATATATATTAGGGAGGTGCGATGGTACCTCATTCTCAAATGAAAATGATGGTGACGTGGTACCATCCCAGTCCTCCATCTCAAAATTTTGGAGGGGAGGTTGGAGGGGGGTGGCCGGCGCGAGCGGGAGGGCTGGAGGAGGATGGCCGGCACGGGAGGGGGGGGGGGGGGGGTGGAGAGGGGTGGCCGGCGCGGGAGGAGGGGGGAGGGGGTGGCAGGCGCGAGAGGGGGGGGGGGGGGGGGGGGGGGCGGAGGGGGTGGCCGGCACGGGAGGGAGGGGGGCGGAGGGGGGTGGCAGACACGGGAGGGAGGGGGCTGGGTTGGGGGAAAGGTGGAAAGGTGGAAAGGGGAGGTGAGATGGAGAGCTGGGATGGTGCTACATCACCGCCACCCTCATTTTAGAGTGATGTGCCATCTCACCTCCCTTACTCTCTCTCTCTCTCTCTCTCTCTATATATATATATATATATATATATATATATATATATAAAAGTTAACTTATTTTTTATAAAATTATAAGTTATTTTTTAATTATATTATTTTTTCTATATATAATTATAATATTTTTTTTCTTTCGTTAATTAAAATTTTGAATGTAAACAACACTAACTAACAAAAACACTTAACTAAAAAAAAATTATTGAAGATAATTTTAATATATATATATATATATATATATATATATATATATATATATATATATATTACATAAGTCATGCAACTTATATTTGTGTTAATTTCATCTTCTCAACCTCTCTTCAAAAATTATTTGTAATACTGCAAATAAAGTTTGTAGAGAGACTGAAAGCTGAAACTCAAATATAAGTTGCAATTATGTTTAAATATACCTATAACTTATGTAACAATAATAAAATATATTAAAAATAATATATTTTTTGAAGAAAATACAAGATTACTAGAAATTCTTACACATTTTCAGATGTATGTGTAACTTCCTTGTACCACAGTTATGGTCTCATTTGAGTCATTTTCTACAATGCAAGTATTCAACAAAAATTCTATTTGAGTATCCTCTTTCCGTATCGCTCTCATTGTAAACTCCGCTAAAATGATGTCAATTTTTTTATTCAAAGTCTAGTTGCAGTGCGAGTTGAGGTTGCAGAGCGGGTTGAAGTTGCTGATCTTGTAGTTACTGTGGTGGTTGATCATTTTTCATGCTACTAAATAGTCTTTTCACACTAGATTGCTTCTAAATTTTGTAAGAGAGAGAGATGAAAACAAATTTGGTTTGGTTAATTTCTATTAAGTTGGTCTATTTATAGGAATTTTAGGATGCAAAATGACCCCTTATGTCCCCAAATATAGTTATTATAAGGATATTTTGGTCAACTTTTAGCAAAAAAAATTAAAATACCCCTAAAACGTTCACAAAACTGCCACTGAATCAGGGGTATTTTAGTAAAAAAATATTCCTCTAACGGCTATCAAAAAAAGAAAATTTTACCTGGGTCAGACCGGGCCTGACCAGGTCGGCGACCGGGCCGGTCTGACCGAGTTTGAATGGTTTATTCGGGACTGACCCGTACGTCAACCTGGTCGGGCCATGTCATGTCCCAATCTCGCTCAAGTTCGATAGTCCCCGTTGGACGTGAGATCACCATGCCAACGCTCCCGCAGGACAATCGTTCTCATCGGGACGTGATGTCGTACGAGCCTGGAGTTGCGCTCGTACAAGACAATGACTTTAAACGTCATAGTTATCATCAAAATGACCATGTTGCAGCGAAAGTCAAGTATTATTACAAACGAGAACACATCAGAGTATACGCAACGAAACTCTCGAAGGGTCCAAATAAAAATGCCACAAGGAGAATGCCACAATGGCTTGCAACACTCTTACTCTTTCTCTTTCCCACAGAGGTACTTACCGTTCCATACATCATGTCCCATATATCAAAGCTGAGCCACTACACCTGCGTACCTGAAAGATATGCTCACAAATGTGGGTCAGTACACAGCTGTACTGGTCAACGGGGTAACCCACTCGCCTAAACCGATACTAAGTAGATAGTTGTAACCATCATTTTTCAGGATAGAAATATTTATGTCATTAGTATTATATTATTGAATTTAATAATAATTGGTATGGTTGTTTGCATATAATTAATTAATATAGAGGATGGTGCATGACTAGCCCCTTAGTTAGACTAGTTGCTAATGAACCCAACTAGACTTGAACCCAATTAGACTTGTCATTACAATAGAGTAACCGAATAAATTAGTTTTGGTTAAAATAGAGGGAATGAATAAAATTCTATTCATTTAATATTAGAACCTTCATTAATTAAACCCCTCTTTAGCTAAACCCTTCATGACAACCCTTGGAGGGCATTTTGGACATTATGCATAGAGGAACCCTAACCTACCTTGTCCGGCCCTATTTAGGAGGAGGGATCCCCCTCTTCTTCATTAGTTGATCATGAAAAAACCCTAAGTTTAGTTCTTCCCTCAAGCATTCATTTCTTCACCAAATTTCTTCAAATCAATTCCAATCCTCTTATTTTTATCCTCAAGGAGAGCTAGAAGCTTGAAGGTTGTAAGAGGCTTGAGGAAGAGGAGCTTGGCTAGAGATTGGTGCTCATTTCTCACTCTTGTGCTTATTGAAGGAACTACATTGTGAATCCATCTCCCAATAGATAAAAAACCCTATTTCTCCTTATTATTTCAGATTTTAATGGTGTATTAAACCCTTAAAAACTCTCCCTTGGTTTAAGACTACACATAGGAAGAATAACTAGGTCCATAAGAGGCCTATGGAGAAAGTTACTGTCACGCCCCAGTCCCAAAATACGTAGGACTAGGACACGTAAGCATGCCAGCCGCCTGTATATATGGAAACTCCAATATATGGAAACCATAATACAAGCATACGCTGTATAATGAACAATAATTCACAAGTGGTATAACTAATCACAAGTCACAGGGTAGTATCTAAATCTCATCCACAGAAATCACATATACATGAATAACCAATAACCAGGTAACTAGATCTCAATACAGAGTATCTAAAGAATGACAGTCGGATGGAAACAAATCCACTGCCGAAATAGAATATAAAATAAACAAGATAAACCCCATAAAAATACAACATCTATCCATGAAGATCTCCTCGAAATATAAGTAGCCTGTCCGGATCTGTGCTCCCGCGTATACTCATAAACATCTACACCTGGAAAGGGACCAGGTCCTCAGAGGGACATAACAAGATACATAGAAGCATGCCATAATGTAAATACTGAATAAATAAATGGGGTGTGCTAACCATCTAAGTGAATGCAATTTGAAGACCTTATAGTACGCATGGGAATGTGTAGGCTTGACATATGCTGACGTAATTCACCAATCGTCGTGACTGGCTAGTATATGTGTCATATGCCCCCAGATACATGGGTAGCTCTGCAATCGTCCATCTCCGAGGAGCATGGAATGAAGGTATAAAAACTCAAGGAGGGGGGTGTCCCATACGTCTACTAGTATCTTCCCCGCCCAATATAGATGTACAAGTCGTGAAAACGACGTGGACACCTCCTATTATGATGCAAGTCTCAATAAAATAAACAACTAAGCTACATACCGTTACACGTGTTGCTCACACTGATGGCCAGTCGCACATGAGACACGAGTCCCTACATGAACTCACTCTGTGACGTGTAATGATACGTGTCAAGGCCTGGGAAGTCATACCAATAACTCCACAACTTTAGGTGGGTCTACTAGACACTAGGTCAGACACAAATCCTAACGTCAACGCCTTCGTTGACTGCACCCGAGTTTTCTCGGACGCGCACATTTATATAATATTAAAATAATTAAACATGTAACTAACAATAACTGAATTTAAACAGTACAACAAGGCAAGGTATACTTGCCTGGCAAGAGAGCTGCAAAATATAACGTCCAGATGTCAAATGCCAAAAGCCAGAAACTATGGCCTCAGAATGAACGTCTCCGGATGCTGAAATAAACATCACCAACGTTCCCAGAATAAGTAACATAGCTAGAAAACACTACCCTTTCGTCCAATTTGGACACAGGAAAAAATACAGTTTCTGGTCAACACGGGGTCCACAAGTGGGCCCGTCTTGCACCAAAAAATGTGTCAGAACCAGTGATCTCCAAATTTGCCAAACTTAGTGGCAACAAGTCCAGAACGTCGATACGAAACCAACGGAATATCCAGAACTGGATTCTGATGTGCCGATCACAAAATCGCCCGTCAAGTAGAGCCTGTGGGGCCCACGATACGGGATTTTGTCAACGTTCTCAGAATCGAACCAAACTTGGGTCACAGGACCAGCGTATTGCTATGAGTTCGATGGCGCAAGTTTTGTTTCGATCCGACGTGTGTACACAAAGTTACAGCGTGTTCCAGAACAGGCGGATACGGGACGTTGTCGGCGGATACGCGTTGATTCCGGTGTGCACGCACATGCAAATCAACTTCTGCGAAATCCCGTACGTCCGTATCAACGGCGCGCACGTTTCGGTGAAGACCGCGTGCGACCAAGTCGTCCTGTTTGGCGGGGCGTACTCAGTTCCGGGGTAAAACAGGGTATTGTTTTTCCTGTTTTTGGATTGCGGTTCGCGATCGCCACAGGACGCGATGCACCGAGCGGGTTGCACGGGCATCGAGAGGGTTATATAGCCTACGTGTCACAACTGACAGAATGAAAAACGGAACAACGAGAAGAGAGAACGGGTTACCTGAACAGGGCTCCGTAGAATGAATTTTCTTCGTGTCCGTGAAGAGATGCGACACGACACTGATCGTGTCCGGGCTGTGTCCGGCTGCTGTGTCCGGTCTGAGTCTAGTGGAGACTCGCCGGGGATTCACCAGATGTAACACCCCGCAACTGCTCGGAGCGTTACGCTGAGTCGGAGTCGGATAAAATGAATCAAATGCTGGTTACATTTGAAATGTCGGATTTTGGAAAGAAAGATTAATCGAGTTGGTTTCAATGTGCAGATGGCTAGCGGGTTCGATGGAAATCAGGTGTTCGTTCAGAACAGTACTGAATAGCTGGATGGAAACGATAATGCCGTCTTCCTTAGTCCGATCGGTCGGATGATTTGGAGAGCACGGCCTGCTCGCACGGTCATACCAGTTGAGTAGATCGCGCTTGCATCGGACCACGGGTTCAAGGGATTGGCCGTATCGGCAGGACAGGATGCCTAACGGATTCAAACAATGTGAGTGGGCTCTTTCCCTTCTCCTCTACTCCTTCATGCCTAATAATATGGAAAACACGTAATGGCTTGTACACTTGGGCTGAAACATCGGAAAGCACTACACTGAGGCGTGCATAGAGTGTGCGTCGTTGGCTTGGTAGGATTGTGGCTTGAACTGGTTTACGCGTTGGATAGTTGGATTATACATTTGAGGCGATCGGTTGGATTACTTGGGATTATGCTTGGACGGTTGGAAATATACGAGATGGAATGATACAATTGAGGCAATGGGAATATCGAGAATATCGGGAATCCGGGCGAGCGAACGTGCATCCGTGCGCGAGTATCATTTGGTCGCTTTGTCTTGCAAAGCGAGCAGTTGTGGTTCGAAACCGAACAACTGCATCGGCGAGGGTGTTGTGTCGCTTGATGGGGCATTGTGTCCCGAATGGGGCATTGTGCCACTGAAACGGCATTGTGCCATGGGTTGGCTTTGAGCATGGGTGTTGCACTATTTCGGAATACATTGCTATGAGGCGGAAATGTGAATTATGGGAGTGGCTTGTGATGTGGACTCTTCGGGAGGATATGTTGGAAGATTGGTTATGGATAATTCGGTTGGATATCGGTTGAGCGAGTACTTGATCGCTTGGTGGGGCGAGAATGTTCGATCCTCTCGCCTCACCTACCTTTTTGCATGTCACGGACAACTTGTGCACAAGGTTTGGCATTTCCTCGAAACGGTTTCCGGGGCACTGGAACCGTATCGATCCGGAGGGAAATATCGATTCGTGCTAGTCACGATGCTTAGCGGGACCTCCAGCAGGGCTTGCTACCCGGGCTGATAGGGCGCGCCGCTAAGGCGGAGAAATATGTCCTTTATGGCTTGGCCAGTGACTTCATATAGACTAAGAGTTGGCTTGCTTTTCTTTCGTTGGTTTGTGCATCGTGTAGGCGCGGCCACCTTGCCTCGGCAAGAGTGTGCACTCGAGATGGGAATATATACTTCGGTTGAGGATGGATATTGAGGCGAGACTGATGGTTCGATATGTTATCGTGCAAACGATGGCATTGAGTTAGACGGGTCGGATATATATATAAACTGCTTGTCGCTTGGTTTGAGTTGAATGCTTGCATGCTTAAACTGCTTTACTGCTTTCCTTAACATGTCATCCATATGCCATGAAAAGAATTTAGGATTCAACTAGAAAGATCACCATTTAACTGTGTGCATTCACTATCTTTACTTAGTGTCGGCTTAGACGAGTGGGTTACCCCGCTCACCAGTACGGTTGTGTACTGACCCACGTTTGTGGGCAATATTTCAGGTACACAGGCGTAGTGGCACTGCTTGGATATACGGGACAAGATGTATGAACTGTAAGTACCTTTGTGGGCTAGAGAAAGAGCAAGAGTTATTTCATCGTCTCCGTGGTATCGCCTTTGTGGCGTGGCCTTCGGGGCATCTCATTTGGACCCTATCGTGAGCTTCGCTGCGTATACTCTGATGTGTGCTTGGTACACAATTGGCTTCCGCTGTAACTTGGTTGTTTCGATGATAACTTTCGTGTTTAACAACATCGCCTTGTACGAGCGCAACTCCAGGCTCGTACGGCATCACGTCCCGAATAGAACGATCGTCCCGCGGGAGAGCTGCAACGTGGTGATTTCACGTTCAGCGGGGACTATTGGGCTTGCGGGAGTTTGGGGCGTGACAGATTGGTATCAGAGCGCCCGGTTCATTTCTTCGGACTTGGTCCTTCGCTTCATCACAAACTCTAAATATCTTCCGCGTGTCGTTTAGCTCTTGACTCTACTCAGTGCCGCATCGGATGTTTCATGCAATAAGTCTATTTATTGCTGGTTTTGGCTGCATGTTATTCTGTGTTGGGTTGCCTTGGTTGGTTTTCGTAGGATCGCTTAGCCTCGTTAGGCGTTGTTGCATTCGTGCAGCAAGTTGGTTGGCGTTGTTGCATTTGTGCAACAAGTGTGGGCTTCCGTTGGGTTGGTTGGCTTATCGTTCGGAGAGATTCTGATTGCCTCAATGGATCAGTTGGTTGGCTGACGAGATTTGGTTATGCGACATGTTTTGAGTAGAAACATTCGATGGGAATGGATCCTTGCACGAGTTGCTCGTCAAGTGATTGTGTTGGATAGAAGTTGGAATTCGGCTGTGGCGCATTGGTTGGGCAAGTTTGAGTTTGGCTTGAGAAATATCAGATAAGTTGGCATGAGTTGCTCGTACAATAAACGTGTAGAACCATTGGGAATTGGGTTGGACTACTTGGAATACAATCGTTGCACGATTGCTTGTGTTGCGAAAGTATCAGACGGTTTGAGAATAGTTGGAAGCAATGAGAATGGAACATAGCACGAGTTGCCTAACGAGATTGATGGTTAAAGAATCGGCTCAGTTTTGTGTCAGACTTAAGATGGAAAAGGCATGATCACACATAAGAGATGGTTCGAACGGATCGTGGATTCGTGAAAGGAAACGTAATGTGAGTAGCGAATTGATTCGAAGTGGTATATGGGATCAAATGTGTAAGCAAGGCATTGGAAATATTTTGGTTGGACATCTATTGGAATTGCCTGAACGGACTCGGATAACGAATACAAGTTAGTTGGTGCAAATCGATTGAGTTGGAAAGAGTAAAAATGGAGCAAGCGAATATTGAGTTATGATTCGACAGAATCACCTCGGAATAGTCGGTTTGGGATAGACGCTGGTTGGCGCAGATTTTGCACGAGGGCAACTATATTTCCAAGTGGTATATGGTGCAATAGAATTTGACTCGGGTATCCTTCGATACATTAGACTTGAGAACTCAAGGACGGAGTCGTGCAAATGGAAGTATCATTGGGCTTAAGAGATGGATGAGATCGGAACGAACATTTGGGTTATGCTTGAGCAAAGCGATGGGATTATCGGAAGGATAGCAAGCACGAACTACGATTTTGGCAACACATTTGAGCTGTTGGTTGAGCAAAGAAACACGATATTGGTCTGAAGGGACAATGCGATGGATTCACACAAACTTGAAGGATTTTGGATATTGCTGCTCGAGAAGTCGACTCAGGTTTAGCGAAAAATGGAATTTTGGGCAAGATGGTGCAACGATAGTTGACGGATTCTCTGGAAAGACGTAGACGGATTGTGGCAACAACGGGAGGCAAAGATTTTGGCGGATTGATTTCTGAAGATAGCTAAATGTGGGAGCAACGTTGGAACGAATCACTGTGCTGCTCGAGTAAGTTGGAAGTGCAAGGTGGGACGCAGCAAACGGATGTGAATTTGAGCAAGTCTCGAACTTTGAGAATCGTTGAAATCGATGGTGCGAGAATCGAATATGCAATTCGAAAATTTGATGGATTCAGGACAGAACGGCGGATTGATGGAATAAGGTTTCAACGAGCGCGGTTCTCGAATTCGGAAACTTCGCTCGGATGGGATGGTTGGAATTTTGATTCGGATTTACAGATGAGATATAGCATGGTTTATAGTAACTGTCCATCGTGATGATTACAATTATCAAGCGTAGCTTCGGGACAGCTGACCCTAAGCGACATTGCCCGTCGAATCGGATATGAATATGGTAGACCCATAGAACGACCCTTGAGGTGGCGTATTTGGGAATGCGTCGAGGGCAGATGTGAGCAATGTGATTTGGCTTATCGACTGAGTGTTGGATTCGAGAGACCCTTGGGATAGCCTTCAGCTGAAGAAGCAGTCGGAAGACCGAAGCAATAGTGGAAGTAGCCTAGTCAACTGATGAGATTCAGAGTCGCAGATTTTTATCGATGACATCGCCTCTGACTCATCGTGCCCTGGAAGGGAATAGCATTCATATGAATTGACGACTGTGAAACTAGCTCGTGAAGTTAAAGCAGCGGCTCGTTCAGATCAAATCCTTGCGAATACTGGAAGGGACAGATTTGCCTCAGATTTACAAGATGTCTCGGAACTTAGTCTGGGAAACGTGCTCATTCGGAAGGCGAAGGTGATATTCTATGCTTCGAGGCAGTGAAAGCAGCGCGAAGAACTATTTCATGCGCAACCTAAGAATTGTGGCGAGTGTGTCCACGTTGAAATCGTGGCGACACAATCTCTTTGGCGTGGCGGCGAGATCTTCGTGGATCACACGAACCTCAATATAGATGTTCACCCTGTGAGATATTGAGATGGCAGGAAATGTGTTGGACTGAGTTGATCTAAGCAAGTTGATATTTGGGTAAGTTGCCTAGTTTGGGTAGATCAATTGTGATGATCATTCGGTGCATATGAAAATATTTGGAGATGTTGCGGATGCGGATTCAGAAATAGTGGGATGGATTGAGCTGGAACGCAAACTCATTGAGTCGGTGGAAAATCTGCATAATTGAGAATAGTTCTCAAGCGAATATGTTGGAATGGAAATCGTGATTTGGTTCAATTGGGAGCAAAGAAAATGGACGTCTCGAACATAAAGATACCCTTGTAGCTTGTTCAAATTTGCTATCGCAAAGCTCGGCTGAAATGCATGTATTTTAGGGACGCCTTAAATATATGTACGATCCAAAACTAAGCGATACGAGAAATTCGTGTTGAGCTGCAAGGAGGATGTGGGAATTCGTGAAAATTTATTCGAGCGTTCAGCAGAACGAGATGCGGAGTCAGAATCGTGAATATGTGAGTTGCTTAGAGCAGATCTATGGAATTGGATTATGGCATGCTAGTAAGGAATGAGTACCAGCACGGTTCGTGGACGAACCTGATTCTAAGTGGTATATTATGTAACGCCCCGCAACTGCTCGGAGCATTACGCTGAGTCGGAGTCGGATAAAATGAATCAAATGCTGGTTACATTTGAAATGTCGGATTTTGGAAAGAAAGATTAATCGAGTTGGTTTCAATGTGCAGATGGCTAGCGGGTTCGATGGAAATCAGGTGTTCGTTCAGAACAGTACTGAATAGCTGGATGGAAACGATAATGCCGTCTTCCTTAGTCCGATCGGTCGGATGATTTGGAGAGCACGGCCTGCTCGCACGGTCATACCAGTTGAGTAGATCGCGCTTGCATCGGACCACGGGTTCAAGGGATTGGCCGTATCGGCAGGACAGGATGCCTAACGGATTCAAACAATGTGAGTGGGCTCTTTCCCTTCTCCTCTACTCCTTCATGCCTAATAATATGGAAAACACGTAATGGCTTGTACACTTGGGCTGAAACATCGGAAAGCACTACACTGAGGCGTGCATAGAGTGTGCGTCGTTGGCTTGGTAGGATTGTGGCTTGAACTGGTTTACGCGTTGGATAGTTGGATTATACATTTGAGGCGATCGGTTGGATTACTTGGGATTATGCTTGGACGGTTGGAAATATACGAGATGGAATGATACAATTGAGGCAATGGGAATATCGAGAATATCGGGAATCCGGGCGAGCGAACGTGCATCCGTGCGCGAGTATCATTTGGTCGCTTTGTCTTGCAAAGCGAGCAGTTGTGGTTCGAAACCGAACAACTGCATCGGCGAGGGTGTTGTGCCGCTTGATGGGGCATTGTGTCCCGAATGGGGCATTGTGCCACTGAAACGGCATTGTGCCATGGGTTGGCTTTGAGCATGGGTGTTGCACTATTTCGGAATACATTGCTATGAGGCGGAAATGTGAATTATGGGAGTGGCTTGTGATGTGGACTCTTCGGGAGGATATGTTGGAAGATTGGTTATGGATAATTCGGTTGGATATCGGTTGAGCGAGTACTTGATCGCTTGGTGGGGCGAGAATGTTCGATCCTCTCGCCTCACCTACCTTTTTGCATGTCACGGACAACTTGTGCACAAGGTTTGGCATTTCCTCGAAACGGTTTCCGGGGCACTGGAACCGTATCGATCCGGAGGGAAATATCGATTCGTGCTAGTCACGATGCTTAGCGGGACCTCCAGCAGGGCTTGCTACCCGGGCTGATAGGGCGCGCCGCTAAGGCGGAGAAATATGTCCTTTATGGCTTGGCCAGTGACTTCATATAGACTAAGAGTTGGCTTGCTTTTCTTTCGTTGGTTTGTGCATCGTGTAGGCGCGGCCACCTTGCCTCGGCAAGAGTGTGCACTCGAGATGGGAATATATACTTCGGTTGAGGATGGATATTGAGGCGAGACTGATGGTTCGATATGTTATCGTGCAAACGATGGCATTGAGTTAGACGGGTCGGATATATATATAAACTGCTTGTCGCTTGGTTTGAGTTGAATGCTTGCATGCTTAAACTGCTTTACTGCTTTCCTTAACATGTCATCCATATGCCATGAAAAGAATTTAGGATTCAACTAGAAAGATCACCATTTAACTGTGTGCATTCACTATCTTTACTTAGTGTCGGCTTAGACGAGTGGGTTACCCCGCTCACCAGTACGGTTGTGTACTGACCCACGTTTGTGGGCAATATTTCAGGTACACAGGCGTAGTGGCACTGCTTGGATATACGGGACAAGATGTATGAACTGTAAGTACCTTTGTGGGCTAGAGAAAGAGCAAGAGTTATTTCATCGTCTCCGTGGTATCGCCTTTGTGGCGTGGCCTTCGGGGCATCTCATTTGGACCCTATCGTGAGCTTCGCTGCGTATACTCTGATGTGTGCTTGGTACACAATTGGCTTCCGCTGTAACTTGGTTGTTTCGATGATAACTTTCGTGTTTAACAACATCGCCTTGTACGAGCGCAACTCCAGGCTCGTACGGCATCACGTCCCGAATAGAACGATCGTCCCGCGGGAGAGCTGCAACGTGGTGATTTCACGTTCAGCGGGGACTATTGGGCTTGCGGGAGTTTGGGGCGTGACACCAGAGGCGCTCAGGCGAAGCTCGTCGGTCAGCGGGGCATCCGGGCAGGGCACGGTGCTTCGGGTGCTGCTGAGAGTCGTCGAGGCTGAGGAGGGCAAGGTCGGGCTGAGGGTGAGGTGGCGGAGCGAGGAGAGAGTCGAGGTTGGGGCTGGCCGGGGTCGGGTGGCTGGGTCATGGCCGCTGCGTTGAATCTGTCGAGGAGGAGGAGGAGAAGACTGCGGCTGGATTGTAAATAGTGGTGGTGGAGATGATGGCTGCTGCTCGGGGATCGTCGGGGAGGAAGATGACCGGAGGGCGAGGCGGGATGCAGCGGCTCGGAGTGGATGCTGTGGAGGTTCGAGGGGGGGGTCGGGTGGCGGAGGAGATGAAGTCAGTGGCGATGATGATGATTCGGCGGTGGAGGGAGGAGGGAAGAGGGGAAATGGGGCTCGGGGAGTTCAGCCGGAGGATGGCGGCTCGGGCTGCTGCTGTGGTGTAGAGGGTGGTGGTGGCAGCCGGAGTCGGGGAGATGGCGGAGGCGAGCGGGTCGAGGGGAGGAGACGGTAGAGAGGGGTTGGTGCTGGTAGTGGAGGGTGGCGAGTGGCGGAGGAGGTGGAGGTCGGGAAGTCGAGGGCTGGGAGAGGGTCAGGCGGAGGGCGGCTAGGGCGGAGTGGAGGAGGAGGAGGTCGAGGCCGGCGGGGGGGGTAGCTGCTCCGGTGGGGGGGGGGGGGGTAGCCGACGGCTAGGGTTAGGGTTAGGGTTTTCTTTGGATTTCTTTTATAGAAAATTATTTTTAGGGGGTAAATTGGTAAATTCACATTTAGGATATTTGTGGATATTTTCAGGTGGGTCCCGCTTCCAAATGGACGGTGCAGGTTCACCCTCCAATGAGGGGGTGACACCTCATACTGGAATTTACAGAAAAGTTCCTGTAATTTCATAAATTGCACAGAGGTCCTATTTTGGGCAATTGCACAATTTCGTAATTGTCTGGTAAAAATACCCGATTTCTGAAAATGCTAAAATGTACAGAAATGAGGGGAATGACTGTGTGAATGCCCTGAGGGGATGGGGGTGAGTCTGGGCAGGGGCTGGGTCTGGTTTCTGGGTGATACGGGTCACCGTATTAATTAATTAATAAATACTGCGCATGGTGTTTACTAATTATTTAGAGGCAGGTAGGGCCATAATTTTAGTACGGTGTCAAAATACTAAATGTAGTATACTCAGTGTAGAATATTAACATATTTTTGTTTGGGCAAAACAGGTGCATGTTGGGCCTCAAATCTCTATTGGTACAAAGGTGGGTACAGATCTGGGAATTTAAATACGTACGTTTGTAACGATATTTGTGCGTCTAAAACGAGGCACAAAACAGAGTATCTGGGAGTTGCACAAAGTGCAGGATAGTAGACTGTCATGTCTAGGAGAGGTATGTGAACTTCGTTCGGGGATAACAGTCAAGGTAAAGCCCCAAATAATTCGGTGATGGACAGGTACATTAAGAATATGATATGTAAGCAAAAATAAATTAAAATATTGCCATAAATCCTAAATTGTTAAAAATAATCCTAAAATGCTGGAATATGGTCGAGGGAGTTTACAATCTACCCAACTTATAAGAATTTTGTCCTCGAAATTAAAACTAAGCCACGGTAGAAGTCAAAGACGGCATAAGGTATAACTTAACAAGGTAATTTATAACTTGGTTTACGAATAGGTTCGAAAAACGTTTACGCATGTCATCCACACGCTTCCAAGTAGATTCTTCTGGCGCGCCATGCTTCCATGCCACGTGGACCAAGGAAATAGACTGATTCCTCAATACCTTTTTCTCGATGATCAAGGATTCCCACGGGTTGCTCTTGATACGACAAGCTCGGCCTAATGGTGATCTCCGAATGGTTGAGAACATGACTGTTGTCTGTCACATATCGCCTGAGTTGCGACACATGGAATACATCAAGTACTCCCTCAAGTGAAGGTGGTTGCGCAAGTTGATATGTCACTACTCCCACTCTTTCTAGCACGTCAATGGTCCAATATACTTTGGACTCAACTTGCTGCGTCCTCCGAATCGAATGGTGTCTCTAGTAGGTGATATCCTCAAGAAGACATGATCGTCCACTTTGAATTCCACGGGACGATGATGACGGTCTGTCTACTGCTTCTGTCTGTCTTGCACTGCTCGCTAGTGTCCTTGCATTTACTTAACTGTCTCTACGGTGTTGACCACCAACTCTGGTCACGTGAATCCTTGTCTGGTAAAAAGCTGACTGGTATGCCGTACAATCTTACGGTTTGTCTCATATATAAGTTAGCTAAAACTTCTGCAGACTGGCCAACTCTAAAGGTAAGAAATGTGCTGACTTGGTGAGTCGGTCCATAGGAATTCTTAATCCTTACAAGTCAACCTAGTCATAGGTGCTGCTATCCATTCAGGAGTCAATCAATTGTTCATCCAGGTGAAATCCATTTAGACCCCTGACAGCAAAATGATACTTTCTTTATCGTAATACTTGGGTTCTGAACTTGACCCAAGTTACGAGGCAAAAAAATAAAAATTTCATGCTGTCATAGTGATGCACGTATCAGGAACGCAATAAAACGTAGGTAGGTAGCGAAGGTCATTCTAAAGATAGCATAGTTTATATACTGAAATCAAATCTAATAATAGAGTTTGGAAATTTTCCAAGGAACAAACAGAAATGGCTACAGAAACAATACACTTTTTCGTGCCTATACTAAGCACGAGGTTTCGCCTTTCCGTAATAAGGGAAGACGGAAAACAATAATCAAGAGTTCAAGGGGGAGGTAATAGATTAGAAGTATGGGGGTTCAAGGCGTTTAAAGAATTCAAATGGGAATTGTCAAGGCAGTTGTGGATTGAAATCCTATTCTGGTAATCCCTATTCATATATTCGTATTAGCACAGTTATGTAGCTGATACGATATGCTCAGACATATCTAGAGGGTAAGTACATTTGTCTACTAATCACTATATATTTCAATCCACGTAAAGTAGTTATGCGAAGGGCGAACCAAGTGCACTATGGTTGATCAGACCGTAATACACTGATTCTGAAATGTATTATTGTAGTACTCCAATAATACATATATCATGAACAAGCTTGATAAAGAATAAGCTTGCAAAACTAGGCTATAATAGCAGTATAAGTCAAGGTAGTACAGTAAACATAAGTACGCTAGATTATGATATGAGAAATTACAAAACAATTCAAATTCACAAAAGACTAGACTCTACCATCTCTACAGTTATTATTCTAACTCCTAGTCTAAGTTGCTAGTTGACCAAAAAGAGGTATGGTCTTCTAAGTTCTACAATCTTAATATACACTATAGGTTGTCCGCCTAAAACAAAGATTTCAAGAAAGTCCGCATAAAGTAGGGATATCAGAGCTATCCGCGTAAAAAGTCTGTGCGTAACAGTCTGCATAAAAGTCTGAGCGTAAAAAGTTTTGCGCTAAAATCTGCGCATAAAATTAGCGTGCGTAAAGTTTGTATAAAAGTCTGCCTGCGTAAATTTTTGCCTAAAAGGGTTGCGTAAAATCTGCCAGCGTAAAAAGTACGCACGTAAAATCTCCTGCGTAAAGTCTAGATTACGTTGTAGCATAAAGTTGTATGAGAACTCATGAGTTTGTCAGTCGAATTAGTGAATCCTGACATCTGACAAAAGTACTTGTACAACGATCGAGTGGACGGTTTGTGATAATGATTTTGCACGGAGACCCAGGTTGTCTTTTAGTGACAGATTGGATACAAGTCATTTTTACGCTCGGGGTGAGACAAAACCAGATGTCCCGTCAAAAAGCTGTTTCTTTTTGCACAGGACTCGAGGCGTATCTCTGCCTTTAATGCACAAGATTTGGTCATGACTGGGGAAAGCTAAGGCTGTAACAAATACGCTCACATCCTATCCTTATGTTATGCCTAATCAGGTTACTCTACGCTGGTTATCTATTATTCATAAATCATCAGGTTTACGCAGGGCAGTTACCTACGTGGCTTGCATGACGCAGGATAAGGAAGACTAAGGGAACGTGGGTAGCAGTTGTCATAACTGTAGCGTAAAGGAGACAATCTTCTGCATAATTTGGCTTTTACGCCAATTAAGAAAGTTATTTGGCTTTTTCGCCAACTAGGCAGTTGTTTGGCTTTTACGCCAGCAACGGTCAATTGGCTTTACGCCAACAAGGGTAAAGGGTCTCTGGCGTAAAACTCTGTTTATCCAACATAGGATGAGATTTTCAGTCCTAGTATTCAACCTTGGATTTTTATTGGTTCCTCAAGACTAAGGTTAATACTATGGTCAATTCTCTAACTAATCCTAGTAGTATTTTTACTACACTCAAGTCATACATAAATATGCCAAGGGATAATCATAAGTTAATCTATAGGTAGTGATGCTAGGGTTCACTAGGTAGTATGGAAGACTAGGGTTCATTTAGTATACTCACTTAGTGATGTGTCAAAGCCCTAGTTGTATTCTAAGTAGGAATATTACCCTAAGTATCATCCTATCAACAAGGATTCCTATATTCTAGCAGGGGCTATACTTAAGGAATTATCAGGGAAGCACATGAATCAAGCAGGATGCAATTTATTCAAATAGAATGGATTGGAAGGAAGATGAGTCATAGTCAATAATGGATGAGATCCTATACTCTAATCCTAGGTGCAGGCTTGCTCGGTACAGTAACGTAACCGAGACAATATGCTCTGACCTGCATGGGCCACCACTAAAAATATGTCATGCCCCAGTCCCAAAATACGTAGGACTAGGACACGTAAGCATGCCAGCCGCCTGTATATATGGAAACTCCAATATATGGAAACCATAATACAAGCGTACGCTGTATAATGAACAATAATTCACAAGTGGTATAACTAATCACAAGTCACATGGTAGTATCTAAATCTCATCCACAGAAATCACATATACATGAATAACCAATAACCAGGTAACTAGATCTCAATACAGAGTATCTAAAGAATGACAGTCGGATGGAAATAAATCCACTGCCAAAATAGAATATAAAATAAACAAGATAAACCCCATAAAAATACAACATCTAGCCATGAAGATCTCCTCGAAATATAAGTAGCCTGTCCGGATCTGTGCTCTCGCGAATACTCATAAACATCTACACCTGGAAAGGGACCAGGTCCTCAGAGGGACATAACAAGATACATAGAAGCATGCCATAATGTAAATACTGAATAAATAAATGGGGTATACTAACCATCTAAGTGAATGCAATTTGAAGACCTTATAGTACGCATGGGAATGTGTAGGCTTGACATATGCTGACGTAATTCACCAATCGTCGTGACTGGCTAGTATATGTGTCATATGCCCCCAGACGCATGGGTAGCTCTACAATCGTCCATCTCCGAGGAGCATGGAACGAAGGTATAAAAACTCAAGGAGGGGGGTGTTCCATACGTCTACTAGTATCTTCCCCGCCTAATATAGATGTACAAGTCGTGAAAACGACGTGGACACCTCCTATTATGATGCAAGTCTCAATAAAATAAACAACTAAGCTACATACCGTTACACGTGTTGCTCACACTGATGGCCAGTCGTGCATGAGACACGCGTCCCTACATGAACTCACTCTGTGACGTGTAATGATACGTGTCAAGGCCTGGGAAGTCATACCAATAACTCCACAACTTTAGGTGGGTCTACTAGACACTAGGTCAGACACAAATCCTAACGTCAACGTCTTCGTTGACTGCACCCGAGTTTTCTCGGACGCGCACATTTATATAATATTAAAATAATTAAACATGTAACTAACAATAACTGAATTTAAACAGTACAACAAGGCAAGGTATACTTGTCTGGCAAGAGAGCTGTAAAATATAACGTCCAGATGTCAAATGCCAAAAGCCAGAAACTATGGCCTCAGAATGAACGTCTCCGGATGCTGAAATAAACATCACCAACGTTCCCAGAATAAGTAAAATAGCTAGAAAACACTACCCTTTCGTCCAATTTGGACACAGGGGAAAAATACAGTTTCTGGTCAACACGGGGTCCACAAGTGGGCCCGTCTTGCACCGAAAAATGTGTCAGAACCAATGGTCTCCAAATTTGCCAAACATAGTGTCAACAAGTCCTGAACGTCGATACGAACCCAACGGAATATCCAGAACAGGATTCCGATGTGCCGATCACAAAATCGCCCGTCAAGTGGAGCCTGTGGGGCCCACGATACAGAATTTTGTCAACGTTCTCAGAATCGAACCAAACTTGGGTCACAAGACCAGCATATTGCTATGAGTCCGATGGCATAAGTTTTGTTTCGATCCGACGTGTGTACACAAAGTTACATTATGTTCCAGAACAGGCGGATACGGGAAGTTGTCGGCGGATACGCGTTGATTCCGGTGTACACGCACATCCAAATCAACTTCTGCAAAATCTCGCACGTCCGTATCAACGACGCGCACGTTTCGGTGAAGACCGCGTGCGACCAAGTCGTCCCGTTTGGCGGGGCGTACTCAGTTCCGGGGTAAAATGGGGCATTATTTTTCCTTTTTTTGGATCGCGGTTCGCGATCGCCACAGGACGCGATGCACCGAGCGGGTTGTATGGGCATCGAGACGGTTACATAGCCTACGTGTCACAACTGACAAAATGAAAAATGGAACAACAAGGAGAGAGAATGGGTTACCTGAACAGGACTCCGTAGAATGAATTTTCTTCGTATCCGTGAAGAGATGCGACACGATACTGATCGTGTCCGGGCTGTGTCCGGCTATTGTGTCCGGTCTGAGTCCAGTGGAGGCTCGCTGGGGCTTCATCGAAGGCGCTCAGGCGGAGCTCGTCGGTCAGCGGGGCGTCCGAGCAGGGCACGGTGCTTCGGGTGCTGTTGAGAGTAGTCGAGGCTGAGGAGGGCCGAGCTTGGGCTGAGGGTGAGGTGGCGGAGCGAGGAGAGAGTCGAGGTTGGGGCTGGCCGGGGTCGGGTGGCTGGGTCATGGCCGCTGTGTCGACTTCGTCGAGGAGGAGAAGACTGCGGCTGGATTATAAATGGTGGTGGTGTAGATGATGGCTGCTGCTCGGGGATCGTCGGGGAGGAAGATGACCGGAGGGTGAGGCGAGGTGCAGCGGCTCGGGGTGGCTGCTGTGGAGGTTCGAGGGGGGGGTCGGGTGGCGGAGGGCGGAGGAGATGAAGTCAGTGGCGATGATGATGATTCGACGGTGGAGGGAGGAGGGAAGAGGGAAAATGGGGCTCGGGGAGTTCAGCCGGAGGATGGCGGCTCGGGCTGCTGCTGTGGTGTAGAGGGTGGTGGTGGCAGCCGGAGTCGGGGAGATGGCGGAGGCGAGCGGGTCGAGGGGAGGATACGGTGGAGAGGGGTTGGTGTTGGTGCTGGTGGTGGAGGGTGGCGAGTGGCGGAGGAGGTGGAGGTCGGGAAGTTGAGGGCTGGGAGAGGGGAGAGGGTCAGGCGGAGGGCGGCTAGGGGGGGGGAAGGCGGAGCTGCTCCGACGGGGGGGGGGGGGGTAGCCGACGGCTAGGGTTAGGGTTAGGGTTAGGGTTAGGATTTTCTTTGGATTTCTTTATTAGAAAATTATTTTTAGGGGGTAAATTGGTAAATTCATATTTAGGATATTTGTGGATATTTTCAGGTGGGTCCCGCTTCCAAATGGACGGTGCAGGTTCACCCTCCAATGAGGGTGTGACACCTCACACTGGAATTTGCAAAAAAGTCCCTATAATTTCATAAATTACACAGAGGTCCTATTTTAGGCAATTGCGCAATTTTGCAATTGTCTGGGAAAAATACCCGATTTCTGAAAATGCTAAAATATACAGAAATGAGGAGAATGACTGTGTGAAGGCCCTGAGGGGATGGGGGTGAGTCTGGGCAGGGGCTGGGCCTGGTTTCTGGGTGATACGGGTCACCGTATTAATTAATTAATAAATACTGCGCATGGTGTTTACTATTTATTTAGAGGCAGGTAGGGCCATAATTTTAGTACGGTGTCAAAATACTAAATGTAGTATACTCAGTGTAGAATATTAACGTATTTTTGTTTGGGCAAAACAAGTGCATGTTGGGCCTCAAATCTCTATTGGTACAAAGGTGGGTACAGATCTGGGAATTTAAATACGTACGTTTGTAACGATATTTGTGCGTCTAAAACGAGGCACAAAACAGAGTATCTGGGAGTTGCACAAAGTGCAGGATAGTAGACTGTCATGTCTAGGAGAGGTATGTGAACTTCGTTCGGGGATAACAGTCAAGGTAAAGCCCCAAATAATTTGGTGATGGACAGGTGCATTAAGAATAAGATATGTAAGCAAAATAAATTAAAATATTGCCATAAATCCTAAATTGTTAAAAATAATCCTAAAATGCTGGAATCTGGTCGAGGGAGTTTACAGTTACATTAGGTTTTGTGTTTATTTGGAGAAAACTCCGATGTGGCACACCAAGTGTTTGATGAAATACCTTAGGGGTAATTCCTCACTATTTTATATTGCTTATTGGTATTTTAGATGTGTCATGATAATTTGGTTGTGTTGGGAAGTTATTTGAGTGAGTATCACATGAGTATCAAGATGTGATACCCATGTGTGGCTTGATGCATACCAAGTTATTTGATATTTGGTTGAGGGAGTATTTCTATATTGTGTATTATATATATATATATATATATATATATATATATATATATATATATATGGGTATTAGTATATATGTATCTAGATATGAGTGTTTGATATTGTTATGGTGTAGGTGTAAGAGCAAGGAGGAACTATCACTGTGACAGTATTGTGTAGTGTGATTTTGTGTGTGTATTTATGTGTCACGCCCCAGTCCCAAAATACCGTGGGACTAGACACGTGGCAATGGCCAGCAGTACGCACCGATGGACCAACTCAACATAATGGATCCATCAGGGCATACTTAAGCTGTAAAACAAGTCTACGACAATCATGGCACAGCTAATCTCATCCACACAAGATATAAAATATGATCCACAGAATAAATAAGGAATGTAAATCATCATCTAGTCTCACGAAGTACTTCGGGGAACAACCCGATAAATATCTAATACAATGGTTCAATAGACCAGAATATAAAAGACTGAAATAAATGATAAAAGCTGAGCATAAACATGGATGCTCAAGAGAAGTCTTCAGCTAAGACCTCGTCCTCGGATGGTGGTACAGCTCCTGGATCAGCTCCTGCTCCGGTCCCGTAAACCTCGGGATAAACCTCGTTTGCAAAATCTGGGGACAAAATTCGGATCCAGGTCCTCAGGGGACATAGCAAGGTACAAGAAAGCTCATGCCAATAAATAAATAAACAGTGCAGCAAATAAATAACTAAATGAAACAATGGGGTAAATATGTAACTATCTAAGTGAAATGCAAGTGAGAGCAGCACGAATACTCAGGCTGAGACCACTACAAGCTCTGTGTCTGGGAGCCGGTAGCAGCAATAACTATGTGTTTACTATGTTTTATATATATATAATCAGCCTATAGCCTGTGTGTCTCTCCCCACCCAATGTAACCACGCATATCATGTCCATAACGTCTCATGTCCATGTCAAGCGCGATCATAGCTAAATGCAACAAGTCATAATGTATATAGAATATAAAATCTATGTCAAGTCCTGTATCCTATACAGAATCACCACGAATATCTCGGGAAAATCCTGTCTCATGAATAGTGTCAAGTGTCCTGGGTCATATGGTACTTGATAAGACAAGTACGAGAATATAAAGTGTCACGGATGTCCATCTCTAGATGACCGTACCCAACACTGCGTACAGTGTCGGCACCCGACTGATAATCGGACGCTAAGTACGTCACACGGTCCTAGGTTGAGCATGCACAGTAATATATATATAGCAAGGAAAATAAATAACTAAGCTGCAGAGTTTGGCAAGGTACACTTGCCTGATGTTTGAATAACAACTGTCGTCCTGGTATCGGTGGATCCGGTAGGTACTACTCCGAAAGCTGTAATAAATATCACCAACAGTCTCAGAAGATGTCAAACTACTAGAAATGCCTGTCCTTACGTCCAATTTGGACACAGGGGCAAAAAGATCATTTTCGGGCCAAAACGGGTCCACATGTGGGCCATTTCGCACCGAAAAGCGTGCCAAGGGTAACAGTCTCTAAATGGGACAAACTATGGGTCAAACAACTCTAAATGTCAATACGATCCCAACGGTATGTCCAAATTTGGATTCCGATGAGCCGAACATAATTTGGTCCAAAAAGTCAACTGTGGGGCCCGCCAATTGGTGATCTGGTCAACCGTCTCAGAAATGCGTGAAAATTGGGTCACAGGACCAGCGTGTTACCACGAGTCCAGTGGCGTAAGTTTTGTCACAATATGACAAGCGTGCACAAAATACTCACGAGTTCCACAAAAGTGGCAACACGGAATGTGTTCGCGGATACGGCCTGATTCCGGCGCGCACACGCGTCCAAATCAGTCACCACGAATTTTTATTTGTCCCGTTATGCTGCGTGCACCATTCGGTACACTTGGCACACGGCGGGGCGGTCCCGTTTGGCGGGGCGCGCTCCGATCTCCTATTTTTAGAAAACCGGAAAAAAGTGGGTGCGCGCAGTTTTGTGACGACTACAATTTGGTCCATAGCAACTAATAGCACAAAGTTATAATACATAAATTAAACTAGATCATGTAATCTATAGGTATCAAAAAGAATCGTCGAATTCGGATCTCTGTGGTGGGAGATACGAACTCGACAATATGGGTGGTCATCCCAAGTTTCTGCGATTGCAGAATTCTGTCTGCTCGCGCTGACTTGGGCGCTGTTTTTCACCTAGGGGCACACGGAATCTGAGGTTGACTATAAAACAAGTATTGGAGAGGGTTGAGGGAAGATCATACCTATAAAAACGGATCTGCGTTTGGTCGAGCGAGTCAACAGAAAATTACGCCGGAGCGAAGGGGCCTCGAGTGGGAGACTGCAGTTCGCGATGTCGGCGTCGACGGGATGGTTGGATGGCTTGGGGAGGCTTCTCTGGCTGCGGTGACGGCTCCAGATGGGAAGGAGAAGTCTGGAGTTTTAGGTTAGGGTTTTGGAGAGCTAATATATATATATATATATATATATATATATATATATATATATATATATATATATATATATATATATATATATATATATATTAGGGAAGGAGAGAGAGAGATGGATTGGAGGCGGGTTTCCGCGGGTGAAGTGGGGCGGGTCTGGTGTGAAGGTTTGCTAAAGGGAATATAAAGGGGGCGGCCAAAGCAAAATCGTGAGCTGCTTAGTTGCTGGGTTGGTAAGGAGTAATTGCTTTAGTTATTAATAAGTTATGATTATTATTATTATACTAATATGAATAGTAACTTACTTTAATAATTTTTCTTTTGCTTTCTTTCATTAAATATATATATACACATATATATATATATTTGTATATATATATATATATATATTCACACATAAGAAAATTTATATAATAGGGTATTGCACATCGTTAGGCTAGCAACTGCTCAAGGGGTCTCCTACATGGAATAAATTCCGAAAAATTTCTGATGGTCCCACAAGTCCTCTAAGTGCCCGAACACCTAACATAAAAATTATTAAAAATCTATTTCTCCTATTTGGACCTAATTACTACAATTTAATTAATAATTAATAAATAAAGGGTATATACGATTTTCTAGGAAGGGGGTTTTACATTATGTATATGCTATATACTGTGGAGTGTGTGAGGGAGTGATGATTAAAGGTGTTGACTGCAAGTTGAGTTGGTGTGAGTGTATATGGGTGGCAGGCTCATGTGTGACTGTGGTGAGAGGTGCAAGGGATCGGGTTAGGAAAAATTACAGTGCAACTATCTACAGTGGTTGCAAGAGACTGGTCCAAGAGTGATGTTCACTCCTCGTGTGTCTGGGTATCAGAAGTGAGTTCTTGGTCATTCATTGGTATAGTGATTCAAGTATCACTAATACCTGGGAGTTAGAGGGGAACCCAGTATCAGGTTTTTCCCAATAGAGCATAGGCAACTACAACTGTAGCAGTAGGTGTGTTGGCTTCTGGGCTGCTATGTTGATCACAGAGGAGTTGGGTTAAGCACAGCACAATGTGATACGCTATGTGTATCTGACATTAGAGGGGGACGGGTACATATGCATCAATGAACAACGCAACCAATTGAGAGCCAGGTTATGTGTGGATGTTCTAGGTGAAAAAGTGTATAAGTATTGATTATGAAGTGCATCTAATACACATCGTATCAGTGGGGTGAAGATATGAGTGAGTATCAACAGTTGGGGAAGGGTTTGCGAACAACTGCTATAATATTGCAGTGTATAAGGTAGGCAGTACACATATTATACACTGAAGTGTTGGTATAACTGTATTCAGATATCAGTGAAGAAGAATTTAACAAGAAAATAAGGAAGCAACAACAGCAGTGAAGAGTTTGGGGGTTCCAGTTCAGGATGGGGTACTGGCACAAGCCTGGGAGTCCCTTGAACTGTGTACGAGTGTCACGACCCGCACCCGAAAAATTGGGCATGAGTCATGGGTACGTCCAGCCTACGCCGCAGAATCGGTGGTAGAATGCTGTAAAGGTTCGTTCTAGGTCACAATCTATGTATCTCACAAAACCTGTCAATATAACCTCTCCAAAAGGAGGAAAACCACGCAGTATATATAAACTCTCAATCACAATAACTAGGGGAAGAGTAAAAGCACGATAAGATATCACAAAGAAACAAAGAAACGAAGAGCAAGTACAGTAACCAAATATATAGTCCAAGTCTACAATATCTCACAGCAGCAAAATAATAAATACAATACAGTCATCTAGAATAACAATTGAGAACAACCCAGGAAAACCCACCTAGCTAACTAGGGTGCTAACGGCGTCTCCTCGACGGGCTCCTCCTCAGTCTCCGGGTCACAACACTCCTCGCCGCCCGGCCCGTAGAATGTCGAACAAAAATCCTCAGGATCCTCTGGAAAAAATATGTCCAGTCAGGACTGGAGCGAAGTACATAACTCTGAAAGCAACTCCAAATATATGGTAAGGTGTATATGACTAGCAATAGAAAAATATACAAGATGTACAGGAAAATAAATACATGGTGGAGCAGATAAAGTAGCTGCAATATAAACTGGAGAACAATACAAGTAGTAGAGAAGTAACTACATATGAGAAAATATGAATACTAGCTAAGTGCCTTGAGCACAAGTTCGTTATGTGATCGGCTTAGGTTGTACATGAATAATCTATGATAACTCCGTTATGCGTGAGTTGCATAACCGTCATACACATGAATACTGTTTGGCTTTGATCACATAACCAACTCCTACTCCCCTCCCCCACTAATACTCTTGGATCCAACCACGACACACTACATACATGATAAATAACTCGCGCACATGAAGGCGAGAGCACAAGAAGCACATGATAGCATATGAGAATCAATACCCAAAGCACATGATAAAATATACATGATAGAGTACCCGCTGAACACGGTAAGGGGGATAACATCTCATGATGGGATCCAACTAGTACCAGCTCATGTAACAATGTGTCAGAATCAAGTATTACAGTTCTAGAATAGGTGATATAAATGCTATCATGAAATAAAAATGATCAGAGGTAGGTACTCGCCTGACGTCCTGAGCAACTGATGAGGATCGAGATCCGGACTGGCGTCGCAAGAACCTATTACAAAAAGCAAGATTAAATGAGGTTATAATGAGCTAAACTGATATAAATAACTAAAAAAAATAAGGTTCTAGGGGTATTCTAGGTCGAACGGGTCAAACCGGTAAAATTTGGGTCAAAAAGTCAACTCAGGTCTAAAAAGTCAACTCTAGGTCAAAACTAGGTCAAACGTTGACTTTTACGGTCAACAGGGACAATTATGGTCAATGTTAGGTCAAACTAGGGTGCCCCTAAAATTCTAGGTCAAAACTAGCTCATTAAGCTAGTAAACCATCAAACTCGCCTCCTCGAGATACCGGGATATCCTCGGTATCCGATACCTCGACCTAAGCTACGCACCCCGCCTATACCCACTAAAACCTATGCTAGCACGCGTAAATATATACACATATACATATAAAAGCAACTCTAATACTATTCCTAGGCAATTGCTCAAAAATCCTACTCCGATACTCAATACCTTGGGTATCTCAAGGTATTGAGATACCTTGATATCTCAAGGTATTGAGATATCCTCCAATACCTCACTAACTACCCCTCTAGCTAACTATCTAAGCATATAGATATATACCTAGCTATATGTATAGGCTAATATATATATATCTAACACATATATATATATACACCTACGTATCTATATATATACATATCCACATAAACACAATTACATATAACCCTTACCCGATACTCATATATATATCTAACTATATATATATATATATATATATATATATATATATATATATATATATATATATATATATATATATATATATATCTAACTAACTAACTATCTATCTATATATCTATCTATCTATACATCTAGATAATACATAGATCTCCCTCTCCCTCTCATAACCGCTGCTACTCGATGCTACGCCGCTGCGCTTGCTGCTGCTGCTGTTGTGTGATTCGCTGCGGCAGCGCTCGCTGCTCGCTGCCCACCTGCTGTTGCAGCGCTGCACAGCAGTTCCTCCTCACTGCACCACACACACAAACACGCACACACACACATATATATATATATATATATACACCAATATATATATATATATATATATATATATATATATATATATATATACACACACAACTATATATATATACACACTTATACATATATACTTACACACATATACATTCATGTATATAAGTACACATACACACACATATAATCACACACACATGTATATACAAACCCATATCTATATATATATAAACACACATATTTATATACACATACTCATATATATATATATATATATATATATATATATATATATATAGAGAGAGAGAGAGAGAGAGAGAGAGAGAGAGAGACAACACAACACACACAACACAACACACCCAACACCCCACCAACACGCGCACAACCACCCCTACGCGCACAAATACATATATATATATATATATATATATATATATATATATATATATATATATATATATATATATATAACACAACCCAAGAACTCTAGCACACACTCTCCGAAGCTAACCCAATGCGCACACAAGCCCGAAACTAAGAAACCAAGTCAAAATGGCCGTTCGGTCATTTTGACGAACACGTGGTGTGCGGTTCGTAAAACCTCTTGAAACGCACACCAAACCTACTCGGAATCGGCCCAAAATTTACCTACGAGTTCTAAACGATGTCTAGATCCTAGAAAAAATACTAACTCGTCGATTCTAGGTCCGTGGCAAAAATGCACACGCACATAGAACCGACGACGACGAAAACCCCTAAAACGCCCGAAACGCCCATTTCTCCGCGATACGACTTCACGTGTCCGAATGGAGACACATACTAACCCTCAAGACACTCAAGTACATCTACCTAGGTCCTTCTAACCTAGGACATCACCCAAAATTGGACCAATCTCGGATTTCACCCAAAATTGACACAAAACCTAATGTCAAAGTCTCCAAACACAACCAAACTTGTTCTAACTTCCTCCCACGGGTAGCCTTAGGGTCTAGGAAGGTTCTAAACCACTAATTATACTATATTAGAGCAATTACTAAGAAGAAAGTTAGGATTTACCTCTTGGGAGTTGGAATCCCAAGGCCAAAGTCTCCAAAACTCTTAAAATCACCACCCTCAAGCCTCCAAGCCTCCAAATCAAGCCTCCACACTAAGTCTAGGCTCTAAACACCTAGGTTAGAGAAAAGTATAGGGTTAGGGTTCACATTCATGAAGAATAGAAGAAGAAAGAGAAGAAAAGGCTTACTTGAAATGAAAGTGGGAAGAAGAAAAAAAGAAGAAAAGAGTGGAGATGAGTGGAGAAGAAGAAGAAGAAGAAGAAGAAGAAGAAGAAGAAGAAGAAGAAATAAAGAAGTGAAGTGAAGGGGGCTGCTGTCCAGATGCAAGAAAGGGGCCGACTATATGTTAAAAATAGGGTTTACACTAAGACAAAAGACTAAAACACCCTCTCCTCTAGCTATGCTAATTGGGATTTGGGTTTGGGGTTCCAAAAGTACTCAAATTAACTCCTAATCACTTCAACTAACTAAAATAAAATATAATAATAATTCTAAGCCAAAAAATAGGTCTCACAAGGGTGTTGGTTGGGTCGGACATGGGTCCACTAGGGTCTGACATGGATCTAGACTAGCCAAAACCCTAAAACAATCAATAGAAAAATAATACAACCAATAATTAAATATAAATATAATTAATTATAAATAATACACAATTTATCAAATAAAAATAAAAAAAACCCTATTTTCTAGAATTGGGTAGTGACAAGCCTACCCTCTTTAAAATAATTTCGTCCTCAAAATTAAAAGACGAAACTAGGACATGAATGCAAGGAAAAGAAAAGAACCATACCTCAGGGCTCAAAAAGATAGGGGTATCGCTCGCGCATTTCATCCTCCCTCTCCCAGGTCGACTCACCTGGAGAGTGATGCCTCCACGCGACACGAACCAAGGGAATAGTCTGGTTCCTCAACACCTTCTCCCGCCGATCCAGAATCTCCACTGGCTGCTCTGGATAGCTAAGAGTAGGGTCCACCACGATCTCTGAGTGATCCAATACGTGACTGGGATCCGCCACGTACCGTCTCAACTGCAACACGTGGAACACATTATGAACTCCCTCTAGCGTAGGTGGTAAATCTAGCCTATACGCCACAGCGCCGACCCTCTCAAGGATGCTGAAGGGTCCGACGAAACATGGGCTAAGCTTCCCGCCTCCACCGAAGTGAATAGTGCCTCGCGTCGGAGAAATCCTCAGGAACACCAGATCACCAACCTAGCACAAATAAGGTCTCAATACTTAATCTAAAACAAGCAATCACAAGCAACACAAGAATAAAATCTAGATTCTAAGCTATACCTCGAACTCCAAAGGTCTCCGGTGGCTATCGGCCCAATGCCGCTGCCTGTCCTGCGCCACCCGAAGTCTATCTCTAATAAGCTTGACCTTCTCCGCTACATCAACCACCATCTCCGGGCCAAGCAAAGCTCTCTCGCCTACATCATCCCATGATAATGGAGTATGACACCTCCGTCCATACAACGCCTCGAATGGTGACATCTCGATACTGGCTTGGTAGCTGTTGTTGTAAGCAAACTCTACCAAGTGCAAGTGATCCTCCCAAGAGCCTCTGAAATCCAGAACACAAGTGCAAATCATGTCCTCAAGTGTCTGAATGGTCCTCTCTGACTGACCATCTGTCTGTGGGTGATATGCACTACTAAACTTGAGCTGGGTGCCCAAGCTAGCCTGCAAACTCCTCCAAAAATGCGAAGTAAAGCGACTGTCCCGGTATGATACTATGCTCACAGGAACTCCATGCAGTCTGACTATCTGGCACACATACATCTCTGCTAGTCTCTCTGTAGACGTACCCACTTTGAATGGTAAAAAGTGGGACAATTTGGTCAACCTGTCCACGATGACCCAAATCGCATCCTTCCCTCCTGGAGAACGGGGAAGTCCAGAAACAAAATTCATGGTCACATGCTCCCATTTCCACTCCGGAATGGGTAACGGCTGGAGCAAACCTCCTTGCCTCTGCCTCTTTGCCTTCACCTGCTGGCACACTAAGCATCGGGATACGAAGCGTGCTACCTCCCACTTCATCCCGTACCACAATACCTGCTCTATCAGATCTCTATACATCTTGATGGCACCTGGATGCATAGAGTACTGGGATCGATGTGTCTCCTGAAGAACCTTCTCGCGCAATGACCCACTCGGCACACACAACCTGGTACCGTACCGCAAAGAACCATCATCAGCAATGGTGAAGTCATCTGATAATCCTATCTGAACCTGCGCCCTGATGCTCCTCAGGGACTCGTCCTAAAACTGTGTAGCCCTGATCTGGTCTACCAACTCTGACTGAATCTGCAGTCCCTATATCTGCATCTCAACTCCAGGCACTATCACCTTAATGCCCAAGCTCTCTAGATCTGCCAGAAGATAACGATCTGTAGTCAGGCACATAGCTACCGGATACCTGCTCAGCGCATCCGCAACAACGTTTGCCTTCCCTGGATGGTACTGCAACAATATGTCGAAGTCTTTCATCAACTCCAACCATCTCCTCTGCCTCATGTTCAGCTCTTTTTGGGTAAACACATACTTCAAGCTCTTGTGGTCTGTGAAGATCTCCACACGCTCTCCGTATAAATAGTATTTCTACAACTTCAGAACAAAGATGACCGCTGCCAACTCCAAATCGTGGGTAGGGTAGTTCTTCTCATGAGGACGTAATTGCCTAGAAGCATAGGCAATCACTCCCATTCTGCTGCAACACACAACCCAGTCCCTTTCCCGATGCATCACTATAGATAGTGAATCCTCCAGACCCTGATGGCAACGTCAACACTGGAGCTGTCGTTAACCTCCTCTTCAGCTCATCAAAGGCGATCTGGCACTCCTCTGACCAAACAAACTCCATGTCCTTCCGGGTCAGCCTAGACAACGACTCTGCAATCCGGGAAAAATCCTGAACAAATCTTCTGTAGTAACCTGCCAGATCCAGGAAACTCCTGACCTCTGCTACTGAACTCGGAGCACTCCATGCCTCAACTGCCATGATATTCCTCGGATCCACCGAGATCCCCTCTTCAGTCACCACATGACCAAGGAATTCAACCTTGTCAAGGAAAAACTCACACTTCGAAAGCTTTTCCTTCCTGAGAGTCTCCAGCACTATCCTCAGATGTTCCTCATGCTCCTCTGGGGTCTTCGAATACACCAAGATGTCATCTATAAATACCACCACAAACTTATCCAGATGCTGATGGAACACCTTGTTCATCAGATTCATGAACACTGCCGGGGCATTAGTCAACCCAAACGGCATCACCATGAACTCATACTGTCCATACCTGGTCCGAAAAGCTGTCTTCGGAATATCCTCCCGCCTGACCTTCACCTGGTGGTAGCCTGTCCTCAGATCAATCCTGGAAAACACCCTCGCTTCGCTCAACTGGTCAAAAAGATCATCAATACGCGGCAGCGGATACTTGTTCTTGATTGTGAGGTTGTTCAGAGCCATGTAGTCGATACACATCCGTATCGACCCATCATTCTTCGACACAAAAGTACCAGAGTACTCCACGGAGAAGAACTAGATCTGATAAATCCCTTGTCCTGAAGCTCATCCACCTGCATCTTCAACTCTATCAGCTCACTGTTGCTGACTCTATAGGCGTGCTGGGATATCGGCTCCGCGCCTGGCACCAAGTCTATAAAGAACTCCATATCTCTATCCGAAGGCAACCCTGGAAACTCCTCCGGAAAGATATCCATGTACTCCGCTATCAGTGGATGTGGCTGTCACGCCCCGAGGCGTCTCCCGAGTCGTGACCGCCGTGCGGGCCTGGAGTTGCGCCCGCACAAGGCTTTAATGATTTGCATAGCAAGCACATATTCAGAGTACGCAGATAAATTAAAACACAGATTTTTAAACATGGAAAAGTTCTCTTTATTTATAATGAACATCTATTACAAACTCTTGAACGAGTTAGCTAATATGCCGAACGGCTTACAAAAGAGATGACTCAAAATGAGATAGCAGTCCTGTACATTACATCCCTTTATAACTTCAAAATGTATAGACCTCCAGGCTGGAGGACGGCTTTGCCACGGAGCTGCATTTGTGTATGAAGAGTTGTAGGCTCGTAACTTCAAAAGGCTTCAAGGGGCGCGGTGAAGATGCGCCAACAGCTGGACTGGATCGGGAAGACGACTTCGGCTCCTTGCTCGATTCGCCTTGGTGCGGAGAACCTGTTTCAACGAGGGTCAGCATATCGAAACATGCTGGTGAAGGCGAGCTAGCCGAACTATACCAATCAACACATTGTTTTAATGAAGCATGCATATTTGTGGATTTCTATCTTGCCTTAGTTCATTTACAAGTAAGCAGCATATAGAATTTACTGAAATGAACATGCCACCATTCGGTAGATTTTACCTGCCCGCTGAATTACCTACACAATACTTACCTTGCCTTCCCTGCCACGAAGACACAAGTTAGTATGCAACAGGTTTAAATATACATAGGATAACTGGCTTGATGCCACGAAGGGACGGTTATAGTCTCAAGGCAAAGTGACGTGCAACGCGGGTGGCGAGCCCTGCTGCATAACACTTGCTGGGTAACATATGACTATACATACGTTCCGTCCGGATCGGATCGGTCCCGGCGCCCCGGTGATCGTCCGCGGAACTCATAACATACCTTGTGCACAAGTCGTCCGTGATCAAGAATACTCATAGAATTAGTTTCATAGCATACTGTTTTGCATAGTCGTCCTGACAGTTTATTTCATAACAAGCATATATTTTCATACTTAGCACGATTCATAGAACAGTTATAAACGAACTAGCATACAGGATGATAACCGTTCATAAGTTTGTTTGACAAGCAGTATTAACCAAGTCTATTCTCTTTTATCTTGGTTTCTTTTATTATCACTTGGTATCGTTTGATCGGGGCAAAGAAGAATGCAGATTTTTAGGGCGCAAAGCTTGGAGGCAAGGCTAGCTAATCGGGTTGGTAGCCACTCACTTAGAAGTTGGAAAGAAGAAGAAAAGAGGCACTTCACGACTCCGCTCGCAAGCCGCCTACTGCTCGTTCACCTGCACACGAACATCTTGATTAATACTTCTTCCTCTCTTTCCAATTTCAGAATTGAAGTGCAAGTCAATGAACGAAAACAATAAAAACCATCGAAACCGTTCAAAGAAAACAAGCAAATCCCAAAACCAACTCAAAGCACGAAAGCAACAAGCGACATCGAAAACTGAGGCAATAAAAGATAGCAGCGGAGAGGTCCCTCCTGACTCTGCCGCTAAGTCGATCCCGGGGGCACGGTCCACTGAATATGGGAATCGATTCCGAAGAAACAAATCCATAACGAGGACGAGTTCTTAATTCAATCTATCCCGATCGAACGATACCGTCTTGTGTTTCTTAAGCCGCGCTCTCCGTACCGGGAGAACGGGACACTACATCCTACCCAACTAATTGGAAGTTTCGTCCCGAAACTTAGGAATAGAACCAACTGTTAGGGATTATTGGGTTGAGGCAGGAGCTTAGAGGGGAGTGGACAATCCCGAGCTACGTGGCCTGGTCCGCCACAGTTGAAGCATAGACCTTTTCTGCTGTAACATCTATCAGTAGTGTGCCCACGTCTTCTACAAAAGTCACAGTATGGTCTCTGGTTCCCTTTGTGAAGACCACCGTCGTTATGTCATTTTGCAGCATTGTTTCCTCCATCGTTGCCTTGGCATTTGTGATTGTAGGTATGCACAGCGCCGGTGGAAACGTGAGGATACTGTGGCTCGAGCGATAGGGCGTGATTCATTACTTCACGCATGGTTCTATACTGATTATTGGCCACGTGCGAATGGATGGCAGGGCGTAGTCCACCTTCAAACCTTCTGGCTCGACTCGCTGCATCAGGTAAATAGGCCCTAGCGAATTTGGAGAGTCGGTTGAACTCGGCGGAGTATTGCTTCACTGTCAAGCTGCCCTGCCTCAGTTGTACGAAGTTATTTTCCATTTTACGTTGTACTGGAGGCGGTATAAACTCCTCTTCGAACGCGGCACGAAAGGTCATCCACGAGATCGCCTCCTCTCCGTGATCAAATTGGAGAGATCGTCGATGCACGTCCCACCAATCGTGTGCATTGAGGCGGAGCTGTAGTTACGCGCAGGCGACGCGCTTATCTTCGGGGACCTCTAGCAGAGTGAAGTGATCTTCAATCTCGGCTAGCCAATCTAGAGCTACCACTGGGTCTTCAGTCCCGTTGAATGGGGTGTTGCAGACTTTCTTGAAATGGCCCAAATTGAAGGCAGTCACGTCCCTCGGCCTTTGGATTTGAGGCGTCTCCACTTCAAGCACGGGCTGTTCCACCGGAGTCGTTGCTGTTGCGGCGGAATGGTTGGCAGCCAAAGTCTGAACTATCTGTTGCAGGGTATCTACCTGCTTCTGTTGGACTGAGAATCGGTTCTCTAGATTGCTCTCGAACCTGGCTTGGCGAGCATCATCTCCTTGTCGTTGCGATTCTAACATTTGCATCACCCGCTCAAGCGGATCGACTTGAGATATGCCGCGCTGGCTCCGAGAGCTTCCCGAACTACTTTCCTGTGTTTCGTTCGGTGGTTGCGCTGTAGATTGCGCTGGTACCATTCCTTCAAAAGAAGGTAATTTACATTAGGATCATAATGTATTATGGACTTATTGCATGAACGTATCTCATTTTGGCCTAGCGAGTTCAAGAGTTCGCACAGGAATTTGATCGTTAAAGGAACTTTTCCAGCACGAGTCTAAGGAACTTGAATCTGTGCTCTGATACCACTATGTCACGCCCCGAGGCGTCCCCCGAGTCGTGACCGCCGTGCGGGCCTGGAGTTGCGCCCGCACAAGGCTTTAATGATTTGCATAGCAAGCACATATTCAGAGTACGCAGATAAATTGAAACACAGATTTTTAAACATGGAAAAGTTCTCTTTATTTATAATGAACATCTATTACAAACTCTTGAACAAGTTAGCTAATATGCCGAACGGCTTACAAAAGAGATGACTCAAAATGAGATAGCAGTCCTGTACATTACATCCCTTTATAACTTTAAAATGTATAGACCTCCAGGCTGGAGGATGGCTTTGCCACGGAGCTGCATTTGTGTATGAAGAGTTGCAGGCTCGTGACTTCAAAAGGCTTCAAGGGGCGCGGTGAAGATGCACCAACAGCTGGACTGGATCGGGAAGACGACTTCGGCTCCTCGCTCGGTTCGCCTTGGTGCGGAGAACCTGTTTCAATGAGGGTCAGCATATCGAAATATGCTGGTGAAGGCGAGCTAGCCGAACTATACCAATCAACACGTTGTTTTAATGAATCATGCATATTTGTGGGTTTCTATCTTGCCTTAGTTCATTTACAAGTAAGCAGCATATAGAATTTACTGAAATGAACATGCCACCGTTCGGTAGATTTTACCTGCCCGCTGAATTACCTGCATAATACTTACCTTGCCTTCCCTGCCACGAAGACACAAGTTAGTATGCAACAGGTTTAAATATACATAGGATCACTGGCTTGATGCCACGAAGGGACGGTTATAGTCTCAAGGCAAAGTGACGTGCAACGCGGGTGGCGAGCCCCGCTGCATAACACTTGCCGGGTAACATACGACTATACATATGTTCCGTCCGGATCGGATCGGTCCCGGCGCCCCGGTGACCGTCCGCGGAACTCATAACATAGCTTGTGCACAAGTCGTCCGTGATCAAGAATACTCATAGAATTAGTTCCATAGCATACTGTTTTGCATAGTCATCCTGACAGTTTATTTCATAACAAGCATATATTTCCATACTTAGCACGATTCATAGAACAGTTATAAACGAACTAGCATACAGGATGATAACCGTTCATAAGTTTGTTTGACAAGCAGTATTAACCAAGTCTATTCTCTTTTATCTTGGTTTCTTTTATTATCACTTGGTATCGTTTGATCGGGGCGAAGAAGAATGCAGATTTTTAGGGCGCGAAGCTTGGAAGCAAGGCTAGCTAATCGGGTTGGTAGCCACTCACTTAGAAGTTGGAAAGAAGAAAAAAAGAGGCACTTCACGACTCCGCTCGCAAGCCGCCTACTGCTCGTTCACCTGCACACGAATAGCTTGATTAATACTTCTTCCTCTCTTTCCAATTTCGGAATTGAAGTGCAAGTCAATGAACGAAAACAATGAAAACCATCGAAACCGTTCAAAGAAAATAAGCAAATCCCAAAACTAACTCAAAGCACGAAAGCAACAAGCGACATCGAAAACCGAGGCAATAAAAGATAGCAGCGGAGAGGTCCCTCCTGACTCTGCCGCTAAGTCGATCCCGGGGGCACGGTCCACTGAATATGGGAATCGATTCCGAAGAAACAAATCCATAACGAGGACGAGTTCTTAATTCAATCTATCCCGATCGAACGATACCGTCTTGTGTTTCTTAAGCCGCTCTCTCCGCACCGGGAGAACGGGGCGCTACAGTGGCAACCTCGGCTCTACCACCAGGGCTCCCTAGAAGACTCCCTCGCTCTGCTCCGCTGCTCCTCTGACAAACTGAAACTCTGGCTCATCCGACGGACTAAATAACACTCTGCCTCCACGACAATCTATACTAGCACAATGCATACTCAACCAATCCATCCCGAGTATAATATCGTAGCTCGGAAGTGGCATTACGAGTAGGCACACACTCAACTCCCGGCCTCCCAAGGTAACTCTCCGGTCTCTGCAGACATCACTGACTAGGATGATGCCACCCCCGGTCGTGATCTTGCAGAGTCTAGCTAAAGGTTCAGCAACAAGATGGTGTTTAACAATAAAAGATACAGACACAAACCTATGGGAAGCACCGAAATCAAATAAAGCAAGTGCTGGAATGGAATCAAGAAGAACAGAACCTGAGATCACATCACCAACGAGCTCGGCCTCGTCTATAGTCAGGGCAAAAGCTCACCCATGCTGTCCTCCTAGGTGCTGCTGCTGGTGCTGAGCAAACCTCTGCTGCTGAGTCGGCAAAGGTTGTCCTCTCTGCTGTGCTGCAGGTGCTTTGGCTGG
This sequence comes from Iris macrosiphon, assembly GCA_036927795.1. NCBI lineage: Eukaryota > Viridiplantae > Streptophyta > Magnoliopsida > Asparagales > Iridaceae > Iris > Iris macrosiphon. Next base: position 41,005,953 of record JAYESA010000020.1, read on the forward strand.
TCCCCTCTGAGCGGCTCCTTCGCCCTGAGCTGTACGAGCAAGTGCTGAAGGGAAATCCTTCAGCTGGTGATCTGCTGCGCCACATAACAAACATCTGCCCAGCCTCTTTCTGTAAATATCCCATCCGTGCTCCGGCTTCCTACAGAAAGGGCAAATAATGGGCTGCCTCTGACCCTGGTGCTGTCCCTGCCTCTGCTGCTGGGGCGCCTGCCGGAAGGGCGCACGACCCAGACCCTGGTGCTGCTGAGTCTGTTGGAACGGCCTCTTGCCTGGGCCTGCATTGCTGCCTTCTCCAGAAGCATCTCTACTCCTCTTGGCCTTCAGCTCCAAGTCGTCCTCAGCCCTCTGATCGTCGCTCACAATCTGCTCGAAGGTTGCCTCACGGTCACTCCTAGTCAAGGACTTGACCGCCATGACCAAACCCTTGCGGAACTTCTGCGCCTTCGCTGCCTCGGTCAAACCCTTAACAAATTTGCCCAGACGGCAGAACTCTGCTGCATACTCATCCACCAGCATGCTCCCCTGGACGAGTGCCTCGAACTGGCTCTCCAAAGTACTGAAAGCCACATCCGGGAAGAACTTCTCCTTGAAAGACTCCCAAGTCAGTCCCGGTACTGCTATCCTCGTATCTGTGCGGTACCACGTAAGGGCAAGATCGAACATCTGGCTGCCCGCTGCCTCAATCTACATACTGGCTGGGATCAGTGCCAGCGTAAAGATACCCTCAATATGCTCGATCCAGTCGTCCGCGTACAGGATCCCTTCTGTACCCCGGAACTCCTTGGGCTACATCCTCTGAAAGTCAATAATGGTGCCCGGCCTCGGATGCTGAGCCTGCTCTGCCTGTGGCTGGACCTGGGCCACTCTGTCCTCCGCCGTCATGGCCACCTGGTGAGCATTCTCAATGCCCATCCTTATCACGTCCACCTGGCGGTGCTGCGCGTCCATCATCTCTCTGAAGAACGCAAACAACTGCGTGGCATTAACTGGTGCAGGCGGTGGTGGAAGAGGTACCACCGGAACAACTGGGGTAACTCTCGGATCGATAGGAGTAAGAGGATCTCCGAGATAAACAGACTCTCCCTCAACCGCAGGAGTGGCGAGTGGAGCGGTAGCGGCTGTCTGAAGTCGAGCAGGACGAAAGGTGGCAGACCTCTCGGAGGCAGCTTCTGGAACGGTGCACTAAGACCGTGTCTTCGGAGGCATCCTGAACACAGATCAAAAGAAGTCAATACGGTGCAAGAAACGATATCATCAAAGAAGGACAGTAATATTGCCAAAGAAATAATTTCAGAAAAATTAAAGATAGCAAAAGAAATCAGGAAGGGTCCTAGTTGTGATTGAGCACACTCTCTCTCAGCCTATATCCTATATCCTATATCCTATTATAGGTAAACGTAGAAACTAGGCCTGCAAACTACGACCTGCATACTAGACCATGCATGGGCCGCCACCAAAAATGTGTCACGACCCACACCCAAAAAATTGGACATGAGTCATGGGTACGTCCAGCCTACGTCACATAATCGACGGTAGAACGCTGTAAAGGTTCGTTCTAGGTCACAATCTATATATCTCACAAAACCTGTCAATATAACCTCTCCAAAAGGAGGGCAACCACACAATATATATAAACTTTCAATCATAATAACTAGGGGAAGAGTAAAAGCACGATAAGATATCACAAAGAAACGAAGAGCAAGTACAGTAACCAAATATACAGTCCAAGTCTACAATATCTCACAGCAGCAAAATAATAAATACAGAACAGTCATCCAGAATAACAACTGGGAATAACCCAGAAAAACCCACCTAGCTAACTAGGGTGCTAACGGCGTCTCCTCGACGGGCTCCTCCTCAGTCTCCGGGTCACAACACTCCTCGACGCCCGACCCGTAGAATGTCGGGCAAAAATTCTCAGGATCCTCTGGAAAAAATATGCCCAGTCAGGACTGGAGCAAAGTACATAACTCTGAAAGCAACTCCAAATACATGGTAAGGTGTATATTACTAGCAATAGAAAAGTATACAAGATGCGCAGGAAAATAAATACATGGTGGAGCAGATAAAGTAGCTGCAATATAAACTGGAGAATAATACAAGTAGTAGAGAAGTAACTACATATGAGAAAATAGGAATACTAGCTAAGTGCCTTGAGAACAAGTTCGTTATGTGATCGGCTTAGGTTGTACATGAATAATCTACGATAACTCCGTTATACATGAGTTGCATAACCGACATACACATGAATACTGTTTGGCTTTGATCACATAACCAACTCCTACTCCCCTCCCCCACTAATACTCTTGGATCCAACCATGATACGCTACGTACATGATAAATAACTCGCACACATGAAGGCGAGAGCACAAGAAGCACATGATAGCACATGAGAATCAATACCCGAAGCACATAATAAAATACACGTGATAGATTACCCGCTGAACACGGTAAGGGGGATAACATCTCATGATGGGATCCAACTAGTACCAGCTCGTGTAACAATGTGTCAGAATTAAGTATTACAGTTCTAGAACAGGTGATATAAACGCTATAATAAAATGGAAACGATCAGAGGTAGGTACTCGCCTGACGTCTTGAGCAACTGATGAGGATCGAGATCCGAACTGGCATCACAAGAACCTATTACAAAAAATAAGATTAAATAGGGTTCTAATGAGTTAAATTGATATAAAATAACTAAAAAAAAATAAGGTTCTAGGGGTATTCTAGGTCGAACGGGTCAAACCGGTGAAATTTGGGTTAAAAAGTCAATCCGGGGTCCAAAAAGTCAACTCTAGGTCAAAACTAAGTCAAATGTTGACTTTTATGGTCAACGGAGACAATTATGGTCAATTCTAGGTCAAACTAGGGTGCCCCTAAAATTCTAGGTCAAAACTAGCTCATTAAGCTAGTAAACCATCAAACTCGCCTCCTCGAGATACCGGGATACCTTCGGTATCCGATACCTCGACCTTAGCTACGCACCCCGCCTATACCCGCTAAAACTTATGCTAGCACGCGTAAATATATACACGTATACATATAAAAGCAATTCTAATACTATTCCTAGGCAATTGCTCAAAAATCCCGCTCCGATACTCAATACCTTGGGTATCTCAAGGTATTGAGATACCTTGATATCTCAAGGTATTGAGATACCTTGATATCTCAAGGTATTGAGATATCCTCCAATACCTCACTAACTATCCCTCTAGCTAACTATCTAAGCATATAGATATATACCTAGCTATATGTATAGGATAATATATATATATCTAACACATATATATATACACCTACATATCTATATATATACATATCCACATAAACACAATTACATATAACCCTTACCCGATACTCATATATATATCTAACTATATAGATATATATATCTACACTTATACATATACATATATATATATATATATATATATATATATATATATATATATATATATATATATATATATATATATATCTAACTAACTATCTATCTATCTATCTATCTATCTATCTATCTATCTATCTATCTATCTATCTATACATCTAGATAATACATAGATCTCCCTCTCCCTCTTATAACCGCTGCTACCCGATGCTACGCCGCTGCGCTTGCTGCTGCTGCAGTGCGCTGCGCTGCAGCACGCTGGCTGCTGCGGCTGCTGTGTTCTTCGCTGCGACAACGCTCGCTGCTCGCTGCCCACCTGCTGCTGCAGCGCTGCACAGTAGCTCCTCCTCGCTGCACCACACACACAAACATGCACACATATATATATATATATATATATATACACCAACATATATATATATATATATATATATATATATATATATATATATATATATATATATATATATATATATATATATATATATATATATACTTACACATATATACACTCATGTATATAAGTACACACACACACACATATAATCACACACATATTTATATACACATACTCATATATATATACACACACACACACACACACACACACACACACACACACATATATATATATATATATATATATATATATATATATATATATATATATATACACAATACAACACACACAACACACAACACAACACACCCAACACCCCACCAACACGCGCACAACCACCCCTATGCACACAAATACATATATATATAAAATACAACCCGAGAACTTTAGCACACACTCTCCTAAGCTAACCCAACACGCGCACAAGCCCGAAACGAAATGGCCGTTCGATCATTTTGACGTACACGTGGTGTGCGGTTCGCAAAACCTCCTGAAACGCACACCAAACATACTCGGAATCGGCCCAAAATTTATTTACGGGTTCTAAATGATGTCTAGATCCCAGAAAAAATGCTAACTCGTCGATTCTAGGTTCGTGGCAAAAACGCACACGCACATAGAACCGGCGACGACGAAAACTCCCAAAATGCCCGAAACGCCTATTTCTCCGCAATACGACTTCACGTGTCCGAACGAAGACATGTACTAACCCTCAAGATATTCAAGCACGTCTACCTAGGTCCGTCTAACCTAGGGCATCACGCAAAATTGGGCCAATCTCAGATTTCACCCAAAATTGACACAAAACCTAATGTCAAAGTCTCCAAACACAACCAAACTTGTTCTAACTTCCTCCCACGGGTAGCCTTAGGGTCTAGGAAGGTTCTAAACCACTAATTACACTATATTAGAGAAATTAGTAAGAGAAAAGTTAGGGTTTATCTCTTGGGAGTTGGAATCCCAAGGCCAAAGTCTCCAAAACTCTTGAAATCACCACCCTCAAGCCTCCAAGCCTCCAAATCAAGCCTCCACACTAAATCTAGGCTCTAAACACCTAGGTTAGGGAAAAGATAAGGTTAGGGTTCACATTTATGAAGAATAGAAGAAGAAAGAGAAGAAAAGACTTACTTGAAATGAAAGTGGGAAAAAGAAAAGAAGAAGAAAAGAGTGGAGAGGAGTGGAGAAGAAGAAGAAGAAATAAAGAAGTGAAGTAAAGGGGCCTGCTGTCCAGATGCAAGAAAGGGGCCGGCTATATGTTAAAAATAGGGTTTATAATAAGACAAAAGACTAAAATACCCTCTCCTCTAGCCATGCTAATTGGGATTTGGGTTTGGGGTTCCAAAAGCACTCAAATTAACTTCTAATCACTCCAACTAACTAAAATAAAATATAATAATAATTCTAAACCCAAAAATAAGTCTCACAAGGGTGTTGGTTGGGTCGGACATGGGTCCACTAGGGTCTGACATAGGACCAGACTAGCTGTCACTACCACATCCCGAAAACAGGGGTATTTTCGACTTTTTATAATATTTAATATTATGGTAGTTACAATTAATTAATTGCATAATAGTATAGTAATTTAAATAAATGTGTGATGTGTAATTTAAATATAGTATTATATACAGTGTTCATTTGTGTTTGTGATGGTAGACTTGACCTAGAAGCCAGTAGATGAGCACCTGTCGGAATTATAGAATTTTGAGGTTAATTGTTTTATTTTAGAATTAATTTATTGGAGGTATAATTAATTACTGTATTTTATTTAATTATTGCGCATTGCCTTTGCTTCGATATTTGGAGCGCTATCCTGACTTTTGTCTTCCAACAAATTTTACAATCTTGCCCTAGACATGCCCGCCTTCCATTCTGCTATTTTTGCAGCTCGTAATTTTGCTCCCTGTGCATTATTTCTGGCCGCACAAAAATTGTCGCGGACGTTATTTAATAAATTCCTATTTTTGTATCGTTGGGCGTTCCAATCAAAAATTGGAGGCAATCTTGACCTATTTTTCGTGCGGCCCAAATTAGGGTAATATTCTGTTCTGAGTCTACTTTATTATTGGTATTGATGACCTGAACTGATTTTGGCCCCATGTACTCCTAATTAATGGTTGAACACAACTTACATTTATTTCTATTTAAATTGAGGATACTATTTTATCTAATTCTGAAATCCCAATTTTAATCCAGTGCCCTGCTATTTTGGCCCACACCAAACTTACAGCGCCTCCTGACCCTACAAAACACCGGACACCGAATCGCCCCCAAAATTTTTGTCATTTTATGCGTCGGTGCAAATACCCAAATTTAAGGGGCTAATTTGCAAATTTGTATTTTGTGTCAACACCTCATTTGTTTAAAACAATGAGGGAGCCTAATAATATTTTTAAACCTCACCCTCATTCCTACATGAATTAATTTTCTCCATGACCAATCTGGACCACGCATTTAATGGGCCAATCCTCACCTTTCATTTACAAACCCACCTCTCCTATTTAATGTCCCATCAAACCCTAATCCCTAGAAAAATCTAGGTTTTCCCACCTCCAAACAAGCCTCCACCTCCCTCTCTCCTACGTATGTAATTCTTCTTCTCCTCCTTCCCTTCTTCTTCTCTTTCTCTTCTTCTTCTTCTTCTTCCTTCTCCTTCTTCTTTATATTTTTTTTTTGAATTCAAAGGAAGAAGAAGGGGGGGGGGGAACACTGTTCACCCCCCATATACTGTTCACCGAGTCTGCGCTGCACCCGGCCGGCACTGCCCACGCGTCCGACGGCCCGGCCTAGCCCACGAGTCCCTCCGCTGGCTGCTTCGACTGCCTGCCGGTTCTCCAAGCTCTGACCCGCTGTGTACTCCGGCAACCAACCAAGACTCCGACCCCCCACGGGAATCTCCTCCACCACCCTACGGCTTGCTCTCCGGCGGCCGAACCACCCCGAACCCGACTGCAATCCACCACCCTCCGGCAACTGTTCACGAGCTCCTCCGGGCCGCTGCTCCCATTCCCCGCTGTGCTCTTCCTCTACCGCCGACCTGCTCCGGCGACCGAGCTCCCTCTGCGTACATCCTCGACTCCTCCCTCATCCTCCCTCAGGCGGCCAACCACCACAGCTCCCTGCTCCTTTTTCGACGAACCCGACTCCATCTGCTCCGGCCCCCTCGTTCAGCTCCGGCCATCCCTCGGCTTCACGGAGTTGCTGTCCCCTTCCTCGACAGCCAGTTCGGCCATCCTCCTCCTCCTGAACCGACTCCCCGGCCATCCCGAAGCTCCTCCCGCCGAGTTCATACACCACCACCATCATCATCACCACCACCACGGGAACCCCAGCTCCGACGAGCTACCCCCACGAACCGCTGCTCTCCACCCTCAGGTGCACCTTTCTCTCCCCAGCTATCCACTCAACTTGCTAGCTTGTGTAGGAATTTATGTACAAATAGTTAGTAGGAGTATTATAAAGCTGGAGTTATTCTTTGACCATGAACGAATCAAGCCTATAGATATTTAAGTTATGTTGTGGTTATAAACATGATTATGTATACCTGGATAGGGATTTGGCTATGCAGAGTTGTGAATCTGGAACTCTGTGAGAATAAAATGAAGTTGTTATTGGTAGAGGAGAGCGAGAAACTAAACTTGAATGTTGTGTTGTAGAATAGTGGTGTGCATGACCTGGCAAAGAAAATGAATAGACTCTTGAATTGATACTTGGAGTGTGTGGGTGGCAATGATGAAACCACATGCCTACAATTTTTCTTACGGACATTTTTTCGTATAGGTTTGTCCTTGCTAGAAATGAATATGCTTGGTTCAATAAAAGTGTTAATACAACCCTAAATGAATGAATGCAACCTCCTTACTAATTTATTGTGTGGTTGAATTAAGACGAAGGAATATACGAAGAATACTATGGAAGAGGAAGGAATTGTGTGAAATTTTCTTTACTGGAACAAATGTTGCGGGAGTTGTATAGAACTGTGTGAACGTGGGGTAACTAGTTCAGTTAGACTTTAATGCTTTGGCTTTTCATGTTGTTAATTATTCTGCATAATTCATTAGATTTTTATATATAAATAACTTTTAAATTAAATTATAAATAAAACTATAGGTATAAATATGTGTACCTATATATATGTGTATAAACATAGTTTGGTATATGAATGTATATTTATATACATCTATTTAGTGTATATATTATATACGTATTTTGTACAAATTACTGATAGGCTTATATATATGTATTATATTTGATTATTAATAATACGTTTAATTGGTGAATCTACTAGGTGATCCTAGGTGACCAGTATCATACCTAGAGTAGTCCCAATTTCAGTGTTTATAGACTGTGTGTTAGTGTAGCATCTGATACAAGTGATATTATTATATGTTTATAGGACTGTCGGATTCTTCAGACGATACTCTGGGACAGGACATTGGTATTGACAGCTAAGGACCCAAGGCGAGTACATTCTCTGATTAGTTTCTAATTTATGATATCTCCTATGTTCACTGTATCTAGAGTAAATATCCATGTTCTTGACATATTGGTTACACGGATTGGTATACACGGATCTCGTCATGAGATGTTATTCCTTATTCATGGTGTAGCTTGTACAAGACTTGTTTTCCTTGTTATCTTGTGCATGTACAGACACTGATTCCCGGGGAGATTTGCTACCTTCCTAGGGAATCTAGTGCCATAGCGTACCATGATTGGATCTACTATACCAGTCGGGGGTGGGGAGTATTTTAGTGTAGATATGTGATCATACCCAACTTTTCATGCATCATAGCTCACCCCACATCTCACGTCGGGTGCGGCCTGACCATCTCCGTGCCTCATAGCTGTTACGTGTGATTAGCCTGACCTCTCCATGCATCATAGCTAACCAACGGTTAGCCTGACCTTCGTGAATCATAGCTAATCACATGTAACCAGCCTGATCAAGTTCCCAAGCCAATCACATGTTAAAGCTAGTACTCACACACTTAGTCATAGGTTTCTTGCTCATGGACATATTGTTTCTTTTCCTGCAGTTACTTACAGTATTTTCCAGTATTTCTTTCATTGTACATTTCTCGTACCTATACATGCATTTGGTATATTTCTATCTAAAACTGCTACATAGTTTATATTATTAATAAAGAACTGCTATTTAGAGATGTACTTTGCTCCTTCCTGACTGGAAAATATTTTTCCAGACTGTGACCTTAGTAGACTGGTTTCTGATACACTTGGGGATTGGAAGTTAATGATTGCAGGTATGATTATTTTGTCATTAGACTTGTGTTGTATTCTTTTGTTTCTTCAAATTTCTATCGTGCTGTAGTTGTGATTGAGTATATTGTTAGTATTTTTATAGTATTATCCGAGTCTCCTTATGGAGTTGGATACTAGCGTGAGATTTTATAGATAGTACTTGACCTAGACAGCGTTCTACCGCCGATGCTGCGGCGTAGGCTGGACGTACCCACGCACTCGTGCCCCTGAACCGGGTGCGGGTCGTGACACATTTTTAGTGGTGGCCCATGCAGGTCAGACTTCGCTAGTTGTGCGATGTCGTAGTAGTGCGACCTCATAGTTGTACTACTACGTGCCTGCTATAGAATATAGGACATAGGATACTAGGATGAGAGAGGATACTCAATCACAAATTCTTGAGAGATTCCTGGGACGACCCCTTGAGAATCTTATTATAACTTCTAATTTTAAATCCTTTGTTTTGTTTTCGTCCGTCCTTACTCATTGATATTGAAATTGATTATTGTTGATCAATTATTAAAATTTGGATCTTGGTATCATTGTCGAGTTTGCTTCTTGTTGACCAGTTGTTAAATTTAATTCTTGGTATCGTTGTTGAATTGATTTCATATCGAGATAAATTTTATGGGCTAAAATTTACGGTATCATCTGATGACATATGTTGATAAGGACAGTGAGAAAGGTAAAACGTCTACTTTGGTTATAGACCCTAGAGTTTATCGCAGCCATATTAGCTGTGGGGACGAGAACGTAGGAACCTGACTTGGATGTACATACTATAGTTATGAAACTTAGAGTTTCTCGTAGCCATACCGGTTGGCGTGGTGAGGATTCTAGATGACATGATTATAGAATTGCATACCTTAGTTATAGAACCTGTCGTTTATCGCATCTATGCTTACTGGCGTGGCGAGGATTCTATGTGTCATGATTTCTGACAGACGTGTATGATTATCAGGTTGTATCTTAAATTGGTTCTTAAAGTATCATCTCAAGACTTATCTATTTATGTTATTCCAGGACTTTGTTCCATCGCTTCTTTTCTTTACTAGCAGTAAAGATACCTTCCTTCCTTGATCCAGTTCCTTTTTGAGCTTATTTTCTTTGAGGATTCCTTGTTAGTATGATAATTAGTGACTTGCAATTTTGGTTGTGTCTTGTATTAGTTGACTGAGTGTGACTTGTGAGTTGTAAGTATTTCCTAGTTGGACATGTGAGCAGTAGGATTTAATCTAGAGTTAGCTCTTAGCATAGTACCTTGTAACAATGATTATAGGATAAGGTCATTAGAGACTGTGAGTAGAAGGAGAGTATAGAGTATCAGTGATAGTTCAAGAGTTAGTATCAGAGCCAACATACCCGTCCTGGATAATCATGATTATACAATTGGATGATCTACGCGAACAATTAAGTATCCAGGAATTGTGTTAAGGATTTATGGAGCATGATGTTCAATTTGATGATTGAGTATGTTGTTAATATTTTTATAGTATTATCCGAGTCTCCTTATGGAGTTGGATACTAGCGTGAGATTTTATAGATAGTACTTGACCTAGACAGCGTTCTACCGCCGATGCTGCGGCGTAGGCTGGACGTACCCACGCACTCGTGCCCCTGAACCGGGTGCGGGTCGTGATATTTTATAATCATAATAATGAGTATGATTAAACGCTACTTTGAGGATTTTGAATTTCGAGGATGAAATTCTTTTAAGGAGGGTAGACTTGTCACTACCACATCCCAAAAACAGGGGTATTTTCGACTTTTTATAATATTTAATATTATGGTAGTTACAATTAATTAATTGCATGATAGTATAGTAATTTAAATAAATGTGTGATGTGTAATTTAAATATAGTATTATATACAGTGTTCATTTGTGTTTGTGATGGTAGACTTGACCTAGAAGCCAGTAGATGAGCACCTGTCGGAATTATGGAATTTTGAGGTTAATTGTTTTATTTTAGAATTAATTTATTGGAGGTGTAATTAATTACTGTATTTTATTTAATTATTGCGCATTGCCTTTGCTTCGATATTTGGAGCACTATCCTGACTTTTGTCTTCCAATAAATTTTACAATCTTGCCCTAGACATGCCCGCCTTCCATTCTGCTATTTTTGCAGCTCGTAATTTTGCTCCCTGTGCATTATTTCTGGACGCACAAAAATCGTCGCGGACGTTATTTAATAAATTCCTATTTTTGTATCGTTGTGCGTTCCAATCAAAAATTGGAGGCAATCTTGACCTATTTTTCGTGCGGCCCAAATTAGGGTAATATTCTGTTCTGAGTCTACTTCATTATTGGTATTGATGACCTGAACTGATTTTGGCCCCATGTACTCCTAATTAATGGTTGAACACAACTTGCATTTATTTCCATTTAAATTGAGGATACTATTTTATCTAATTCTGAAATCCCAATTTTATTCCAGTGCCCTGCTATTTTGGCCCACACCAAACTTACAGCGCCTCCTGACCCTACAAAACACCGGACACCGAATCGCCCCCAAAATTTTTGTCATTTTATGCGTCGGTGCAAATACCCAAATTTAAGGGGCTAATTTGCAAATTTACATTTTGTGTCAACACCTCATTTGTTTAAAACAATGAGGGAGCCTAATAATATTTTTAAACCTCACCCTCATTCCTACATGAATTAATTTTCTCCATGACCAATCTGGACCACGCATTTAATGGGCCAATTCTCACCTTTCATTTACAAACCCACCTCTCCTATTTAATGTCCCATCAAACCCTAATCCCTAGAAAAATTTAGGTTTTCCCACCTCCAAACAAGCCTCCACCTCCCTCTCTCCTACGTATGTAATTCTTCTTCTCCTCCTTCCCTTCTTCTTCTCTTTCTCTTCTTCTTCTTCTTCTTCCTTCTCCTTCTTCTTTATATTTTTTTTTTGAATTCAAAGGAAGAAGAAGGGGGGGGGGGAACACTGTTCACCCCCCATATACTGTTCACCGAGTCTGCGCTGCACCCGGCCGGTGCTGCCCACGCGTCCGACGGCCCGGCCTAGCCCACGAGTCCCTCCGCTGGCTGCTCCGACTGCCTGCCGGTTCTCCAAGCTCTGACCCGCTGTGTACTCCGGCAACCAACCAAGACTCCGACCCCCCACGGGAATCTCCTCCACCACCCTACGGCTTGCTCTCCGGCGGCCGAACCACCCCGAACCCGACTGCAATCCACCACCCTCCGGCAACTGTTCACGAGCTCCTCCGGGCCGCTGCTCCCATTCCCCGCTGTGCTCTTCCTCTACCACCGACCTGCTCCGGCGACCGAGCTCCCTCTGCGTACATCCTCGACTCCTCCCTCAGGCGGCCAACCACCACAGCTCCCTGCTCCTTTTTCGACGAACCCGACTCCATCTGCTCCGGCCCCCTCGTTCAGCTCCGGCCATCCCTCGGCTTCACGGAGTTGCTGTCCCCTTCCTCGACAGCCAGTTCGGCCATCCTCCTCCTCCTGAACCGACTCCCCGGCCATCCCGAAGCTCCTCCCGCCAAGTTCATACACCACCACCATCATCATCACCACCACCACGGGAACCCCAGCTCCGGCGAGCTACCCCCACGAACCGCTGCTCTCCACCCTCAGGTGCACCTTTCTCTCCCCAGCTATCCACTCAACTTGCTAGCTTGTGTAGGAATTTATGTACAAATAGTTAGTAGGAGTATTATAAAGCTAGAGTTATTCTTTGACCATGAACGAATCAAGCCTATAGATATTTAAGTTATGTTGTGGTTATAAACATGATTATGTATACCTGGATAGGGATTTGGCTATGCAGAGTTGTGAATCTGGAACTCTGTGAGAATAAAATGAAGTTGTTATTGGTAGAGGAGAGCGAGAAACTAAACTTGAATGTTGTGTTGTAGAATAGTGGTGTGCATGACCTGGCAAAGAAAATGAATAGACTCTTGAATTGATACTTGGAGTGTGTGGGTGGCAATGATGAAACCACATGCCTACAATTTTTCTTACGGATATTTTTTCGTATAGGTTTGTCCTTGCTAGAAATGAATATGCTTGGTTCAATAAAAGTGTTAATACAACCCTAAATGAATGAATGCAACCTCCTTACTAATTTATTGTGTGGTTGAATTAAGACGAAGGAATATACGAAGAATACTATGGAAGAGGAAGGAATTGTGTGAAATTTTCTTTACTGGAACAAATGTTGCGGGAGTTGTATAGAACTGTGTGAACGTGGGGTAACTAGTTCTGTTAGACTTTAATGCTTTGGCTTTTCATGTTGTTAATTATTCTGCATAATTCATTAGATTTTTATATATAAATAACTTTTAAATTAAATTATAAATAAAACTATAGGTATAAATATGTGTACCTATATATATGTGTATAAACATAGTTTGGTATATGAATGTATATTTATATACATCTATTTAGTGTATATATTATATACGTATTTTGTACAAATTACTGATAGGCTTATATATATGTATTATATTTGATTATTAATAATACGTTTAATTGGTGAATCTACTAGGTGATCCTAGGTGACCAGTATCATACCTAGAGTAGTCCCAATTTCAGTGTTTATAGACTGTGTGTTAGTGTAGCATCTGATACAAGTGATATTATTATATGTTTATAGGACTGTCGGATTCTTCAGACGATACTCTGGGACAGGACATTGGTATTGACAGCTAAGGACCCAAGGCGAGTACATTCTCTGATTAGTTTCTAATTTATGATATCTCCTATGTTCACTGTATCTAGTGTAAATATCCATGTTCTTGACACATTGGTTATACGGATTGGTATACACGGATCTCGTCATGAGATGTTATTCCTTATTCATGGTGTAGCTTGTACAAGACTTGTTTTTCTTGTTATCTTGTGCATGTACAGACACTGATTCCCGGGGAGATTTGCTACCTTCCTAGGGAATCTAGTGCCATAGCGTACCATGATTGGATCTACTATACCAGTCGGGGGTGGAGAGTATTTTAGTGTAGATATGTGATCATACCCAACTTTTCATGCATCATAGCTCACCCCACATCTCACGTCGGGTGCGGCCTGACCATCTCCGTGCCTCATAGCTGTTACGTGTGATTAGCCTGACCTCTCCATGCATCATAGCTAACCAACGGTTAGCCTGACCTTCGTGAATCATAGCTAATCACATGTAACCAGCCTGATCAAGTTCCCAAGCCGATCACATGTTAAAGCTAGTACTCACACACTTAGTCATAGGTTTCTTGCTCATGGACATATTGTTTCTTTTCCTGCAGTTACTTACAGTATTTTCCAGTATTTCTTTCATTGTACATTTTTCGTACCTATACATGCATCTGGTATATTTCCATCTAGAACTGCTACATAGTTTATATCATTAATAAAGAACTGCTATTTAGAGATGTACTTTGCTCCTTCCTGACTGGAAAATATTTTTCCAGACTGTGACCTTAGTAGACTGGTTTCTGATACACTTGGGGATTGGAAGTTAATGATTGCAGGTATGATTATTTTGTCATTAGACTTGTGTTGTATTCTTTTGTTTCTTCAAATTCCTATCGTGCTGTAGTTGTGATTGAGTATGTTGTTAATATTTTTATAGTATTATCCGAGTCTCCTTATGGAGTTGGATACTAGCGTGAGATTTTATAGATAGTACTTGACCTAGACAGCGTTCTACCGCCGATGCTGCGGCGTAGGCTGGACGTACCCACGCACTCGTGCCCCTGAACCGGGTGCGGGTCGTGACACTAACCAAAACCCTAAAACAATCAGTAGAAAAATAATACAACCAATAAGTAAATATAAATATAATTAATTATAAATAATACACAATTTACCAAATAAAAAAAAAAAACCCTTTTTTCTAGAATTGGGTAGTGACAACGAGTGTGTCAGGGACTATACTTGGTACAGTCCATGTTGACTGATCTGCAGGGGCATCATGATTGCAGTAGCTATGGGGATTGGGGGTATGTTAGTGTAGGTATTTGGTTAGCGTTAAGTATAGTGTCTCAGTGACTGATACTTGGAGTATCAGTGAAGTATGAGACATGATAGCAGTATGATACCTGGTATCAGTGATTTGGTAGTATGCATGGATACGTATTAGCCAATTATTAGTAAGGCATGCCTAGGTATCAAGCTAGGTTTTATATATTAACTAAGATAGGTACAAGGTACTAGTTAGGTAATGAATTATAGAGTAAGATACTAGGGATTAATGTCGTATTAGAGTTATATATATTATATGATAAAGATACTAGGGATTAATGTTGTATTAGAGTTATATATATTATATGATACATAATATAGTATAGTGAGTTAATATATCTAGTATACATTAGATATTAGCCAATTTGACTAGTATAGACCTAGAAACCTAGGTATAGCCTAGTTTTGGCTCGTGTTGACTAGTTTGATCCAAAAAGTCAACCTTTGACCTAGTTTGACTAGGGGAGCCTAGATTTGACCTAAAAACTCTATTTTAAGTTATTTTAACTTGTTTATTCCTTCATTACACCAAATAACATGTAAATTCATATATAGGTCTGTGCAACACCAGTTCGGACACCATTTCGTGTGATTTGCTCAGGATCTCAGGCGAGTACATACTCTATTAGTTTTCAGTACTTGATAGTGTATATATCGCATATTCTATATCTATTTTAATTGATTCTGATACCATGATTATACGGGCTGGTATTATATGGATCGAGTCAGAAAATATTATTTATTTGACACATGCATCGGATACTTCTTACACATGTACTTTATTATGTGCTTCGAGTATTCCTTGTGCTCGTATCTATAGTGTTCTCCATATGTTCATATTATATTCATGTGCATAATGTGTCGTAATTTGATCCATGAATATTAGTCAGGATGGGGGAGTAGGAGTTGATTATTTGATCAAATATTAGCGTATTTTTGTGCATGCCAATTATACGATACACGTATAATTGAGTTACCATAGTATAGACTTGTGCAACCCAACCCGATCACATAATAAACTTGTACTCTAAATCATTTACATAGTATCACCAGTTCTCTTGTTACAGTACACATCATATTTTTGTATCTATTTTTCAGTTATTCTTGTGGTTATATGCCTAGTTCAGCTGTATTTTTTATTTCATAGTACCTATACATCATGTATTATTTTCTATTGCTATTATATATTCTCTACCATGTATAAAACTACTTTCAGAGTATTATACTTTGCTCCAATCCTGACTGGATATATTTTTTGAGAAGGATATTTAGAGGATTGGTGTCCTACCTATTATGGCCCGCAGGATAGAGAGCTAGCTCAGGTAGCACCCTTAGCCCGGGACGGTCAGGCACCAGTTGTCAAGGAGATACACCTAGCTATAGTAGACCCTTAGCTAGTATTTATTGTACTAGATATGTCTCAAGCATTAGACAATGGCATGTTATTTACATTGAGACCATTTATGTTTATTGTTAGACTCTTGACTTGTTATTGATATGACTTATGATTCTCTTCTGTTTATGATATCTTGCCATTATCTGTCTCTAGTTTGGTGATTGAATATTGATGATATATATTCATCTTGCCCTCCTTTTGGAGTTGAGTTACCATTGACGTATTGTATATATATATATATATATATATATATATATATATATATTGCGTGAGTTTGTTAGATAGTATTGTGGACCTTTACAGTGTTCTACCGTCGATACTGCAGCGTAGGCTGGGCGTACCCATGGCTCATGCCCAATTTTTGGGTGTGGGTCGTGACACATTTTTAGTGGTGGCCCATACAGGTTGAGGTCGCAACTAGTACGATATCGTAATAGTACTCCAAGTTGGAAACGATTACGAGCCTGCTATAGGACTTAGGATATATGACGAGAGAATACTCAATCACAACTAGAAAAATTTCTAATCTACTGAATTTTGGTAATTCTCAGTCATTCTAAATACTTGTTTTCTTGAATATTACTGTCCTTCCTTGTTGATATTGTATCTTGTTCTTATTAATCTATTTGTTTTGATCTGTCTTCAAGATGCCTCTGAAGACCAGGTCACAACGATCGACAGCAGCTTCGGAGAGGTCGACGACTTCTCGACCACCTGTCCGAGCAGCAGTAGACACTGTTCCACCTCCACCAGTTCAGAGGGCTGCCTCACCAGTTCAGGTGGAAGCCTCAACTATTTTTGGGGGTCCTCCTCCACCACCTGTTCAGAGGATTATTGCAGCCGCTGCGGAGGGTTATCCTCCTTCTCCTCCAGCAGTTCAGAAGAATATTTCAGAAAGGTCGGAGGGCCTTCCACCCCCGCCACCAGTGCCAGTTGACGGGGCACAGATGTTCGCCATATTCAGAGAGATGATGGCGGCACAACAGAGCACCTCGAGCATATTATACGCTTGTCCCGTCTTATCGAGGACCTAAGGATAGAGGCGACTAGATTGCAGATGTTAGATATTGCTAGCACTTGGTTCCGGAATGAATCATAGATTTCTGATCTAGGATTGACATAGGATGGCTTCAAGGATCTGTTCAAAAGAAAGTTCTCCCCGCGCACGGAGAAATTCAACCTGGAGCGATAGTTTCAGAACCTCCAGCAGGGGGGCATGTCGGTAGAGGTGTACGTCGCAGAGTTCGGCAGGTTGAGAAGGTATGCGAGGAACATGGTACAAGATCCGGAGGACAGGGCGAGCCATTTTAGGGAGGGCCTAAATTGGGACGTGAAGGCCCTTATTTCTTCGAGATATGAGACATACGCGACGATTCTTGTGGAGTCCAACAAGGTCGAGAGGTACCTGAGTTTGAGGACCAAGAGGGACCGAGAGATATTTAGCAGCAGTAGCGCGGGCCCAGCCAAGCGACCCCAGTTCTAGCAGCAGTAGCAGCAATAATGGACCTTCTAGCCTCAGCGTCAGCAGCCTCAGAGGCATCAATAGTAGGATCATATCTGTCCTTTCTGTAATAAGGCAGGACACGGATGAGACTTCTGCAGGAAGATTTTTGGAGTATATTTGTTTTGTGAAGCAGAAGATCACCAGCTGAGAGACTACCATCTGGCACCAGCTCGTCCAGGTCAAGGTAGAGCTCATACTCAGAGCACCAGTTCGAGCACCAGCAGACCTGCAGCACAATAGAGGGGACCTCCACTCCTAACCCAGCAATAGATTTTTGTGCAATATCAGCAGTAGATGGGAGCACCATAGGGGCGAGCTTTCGCCATGACGATTGAGGAGACTGATCCAGTTGGAGACGTTATCGCAGGTTCAATTTTTCTAGATTCCATTCTAGCATTAGCTTTGTTTGATTTCGATAATTCATATAGTTTTGTATCAGTGTCTTTTGCTCTTAAGAATCATTTATAGGCTGAATCTTTGAGTAGGACTTGCATGATCACGACTAGGGGTAGCATCATACTGGTCAGTGATGTTTACAAGGATCAGAGAGTTATTTTGGGAGGCTGGGATTTGAGTGTGTGCTTACTTGTAATGTCACTTTCGAACTATGATATTGTACTCGGGATTGATTGGTTGAGTAGGCACCATGCTAGCATAGATTATCATGGAGGCAAATTTTTGTTTCGACCGCCGGGAGAGCCAGAATTTGAGATTGCCAAAGGATCAGCGAAGTAGAGCGAAGGAGTCTTCTGTAGAGCCCTAGTGGAAGAGAAGGAGTTGAGTTGCCACATCCTTTGATTGCAGAGTTCCTGGATATCTTTTCAGAGGAGATATCGGGGTTGCCGCCAGACAGGGACATTGAGTTCTCTATAGACTTGGTACCAAGCACAGAGCCAATATCACAGCATGTCTATAGGGTAAACAACAGCGAGCTGACAGAGTTGAAGAAGCAGGTGGACGAGTTACAGGACTAGGTCTTCATCAGATCCAGTTCATCACCATAGGGTGCTCAGGTATTGTTTGTACTGAAGAATGATGGGTCGGTACGCATGTGTATCGACTACAGGGTACTGAATAATCTCACTATCAAGAGTAGATACCTGCTGCTGAGGATAGATGATCTCTTCGATCAGTTGAGCGGAGCGAAGGTATTCTCGAGGATAGACTTGAGGTCAGGCTACCACCAGGTGAAGGTGAAGAGGGAAGATATTTTGAAGACAACTTTTCGGACTCGGTACAGCCAGTTTGAGTTCATGGTGATGCCGTTTGGTTTGACTAATGCTCTAGCGGTATTCATGAACCTGATGAGCAAGGTGTTCCACCAGTATATTGACAAGTTCGTGGTGGTGTTCATCGATGATATCATTATGTATTCGAAGATGCCGGAGGAGCACGAGGAGCACCTGAGGATAGTTTTGGAGACTCCCAGGAAGGATAAGCTTTATGGAAAGCTTTCTAAGTGCGAGTTCTTCCTAGAAAATATTAAATTCCTTGGGCATATGGTGACAGGAGATGGGATCTCAGTTGACCCTAGGAAGATCATGGCAGTGGAGTCATGGGCTACTCCAAGTTCGGTGGCAGAGATCAGGAGATTTCTGGGTCTGGCAGGATACTACATGAGGTTTGTACAAAAATTCTCCAGGATTGCAGAGCCGATGACTAGGCTGACCAAGAAGGACGTAGAGTTTTTGTGGTCAGAGGAGTGCCAGGCTGCTTTTGATGAGCTAAAGAAGATATTGACGACAACTCTAATGTTGATATTGCCATCGGGATTAGGTGAATTTACCATTTATAGTGATGCTTCGGGAAAGAGTTTGGATTGCATTCTGCAGCAGAATGGGAAGGTGATTGCCTATGCTTCCAGGCAGTTACGTCCCTATGAGAAGAACTACTCCACCCATGATCTATAGTTGACAGCAGTCATTTTTGCTTTAAAGATGTGGAAACACTATCTGTACGAAGAGCGTGTGGAGATCTTCACAGACCACAAGATCTTGAAGTACATGTTTACCCAGAAGGAGACAAACATGAGACAGCAGCGGTGGATTGAGTTGATGAAGGACTTTGACATATTATTGCAATACCATCTAGGGAAGGCCAACGTAGTCGCCGATGCCTTAAGCAGGTATCCGATGGAAATATTCTTAACATCAAACAGACATTTGTTGGCCAACCTCGAGAGCTTGGGTATTGAGGTGATAGTTCCCGATATCGAGATATAGATGTGGGAATTACTGATACAGTCAGAGATGATGGATAGGATTAGGACCACACAGTATGATGACATGACTCTGAGGAGTATCAGATAACATGTTCAGGCCAGGTTATTAGATAACTTCACCATTACTGAGGACGGTTCCTTGCGACATGGTACGAGGTTGTGTGTACCGAGTGGAGAGTTGTGCGAGGATGTCATATAGGAGGCACATCACTCTCGATACTCTATGCATCAGGGTGCCAACAAGATGTATAGGAATCTGAGGGAGCATGTGTGGTGGTATGGCATAAAATAGGAGGTGGCGTACTTCGTATCCAGATGCTTAGTGTGCCAGCAGGTGAAAGCAGAGAGGCAGAGGCCAGGTGGTTTACTTCATCCCTTACCCATTCCAGAGTGGAAGTGGGAGCATATTATCATGGATTTTGTTTCGGGGATTTCGCGATCTCCAGGAGGGAAAGACGCGATTTGGGTCATCGTAGACAGGTTGACCAAATTAATCTATTTCTTGACACTTAAAGTGGGTACGTCTACGAAGAAGCTCCCAGAGATGTACGTGCGGCAGATTGTCAGATTGTACAGGGTCCCTGTGAGTATAGTCTCGGATAGGGATAGTTGCTTTGCGTCTCATTTTTAGAGGAGTTTGCAGGCTAGCTTGGGCATCCAGCTTAAGTTCAGTACCGCATATCACCCCCAGACGGACGGACAGTCAGAAAGGACTATTCAGACTCTCGAAGATATGCTACGCACCTGTCTTCTAGACTTTGGAGGTTCTTAGGATGATCATCTCCACCTGGTAGAGTTTTCTTACAACAACTATTACCAGGCCAGTATCGAGATGTCACCATTCGAGGTATTGTATGGGCGGAGATATCACACTTCTTTACCTTAGGATGATGTTGGTGAGAGAGCTTTGTTGGGACCGAAGATGGTTGTCGATGCATCCAAGAAGGTGAAGCTTATCAAAGATAGACTTCAGATGGTACAGGATAGACAGCGACATTGGGTCGACAGCCACCGGAGAACTTTAGAGTTTGAGGTAGATTTTGTTTTGTATTATTTATAATTATTTTGTTGTAGATTGAGTGTTAAGACGTTATTTTGTTCTAGGTTGGCAATCTGGTGTTCTTGGAGATTTCTCTGACATGGGTCACGATTCGCTTTGGTGGAGGTAGAAAGCTTAGTCCAGGATACATCGGACCCTTCGATATTCTTGCAAGGGTTGGTGTAGTGGCCTACAGACTAGACTTGTCGCCTGCACTAGAGGGAGTACATGACGTGTTCCATGTATCATAGTTAAGACGATACGCGGCAGATCCTAACGTATTGGATCACTCGGAGATCGAGGTGGGTCCGACTCTCAGTTATCCAGAGCAGCCAGTGGAGATTTTGGATCGCCGGAAGAAGGTGTTTCAGAACCAGACAATTCTCTTGGTATGCGTCGCGTGGAGGCATCACTCTCCGGAAGAGTCTACCAGGGAGAGGAAAGCCGAGATACGTGAGCGGTACCCTTATCTTTTTGAGCCATGAGGTATTTTCTTTTCTTGCTATAATTGCTTGCTGTAGTGTTAGTTCTTCTCTAAATTTCAAGGGCAATTTTTTTTTAGGAGGGTTGGATTATAACCATCACTTTTCAAAATAGGGGTATTTATGTCATTAGTATTATACTATTAAATTTAATAATAATTGGTATGGTTGTTTATATATAATTAATTAATATAGAGGATGGTGCATGACTAGCCCCTTAGTTAAACTAGTTGCTAATGAACCCAACTAGACTTGATCCGAACTAGACTTGTCAGGACAAATAGAGTAACCAATAAATTAGTTTTGGTTAAAATAGAGGGAATGAATAGAATCTCATTCATTTAATATTAGAACCTTTATTAATTAAACCCCTCTTTAGCTAAACCCTTCATGACAACCCTTGGAGGACATTTTAGATATTTTGCATAGAGGAAACCTAACCTACCTTGGTCGGCCCTATTTAGGAGGAGGGAGCCCCCTCTTCTTCATTAGTTGTTCATGAAAAAATCCTAAGTTTAGTTCTTCCCTCCAAGCATTCATTCATCCACCAAATTTCTTCAAATCAATCCCAATCCCTCTAATTTTTATCCTCAAGGAGAGCTAGAAGCTTGAAGGTTGCAAGAGACTTGAGAAAGAGGAGTTTGGCTAGATATTGGTACTCATTCCTCATTCTTGTGCTCATTAAAGGAACCATATTAAAAATCCATCTCCCAATAGGTAAAAAAAACCCTATTTTTCTTTGTCATTTCAGATTTTAATGGTGTATTAGACCCTTAAAAACTCTTTCTTATTTTAAGATTAACCATAGGAAGAAGAACTAGGTCCATAGGAGGCCTATGAAGAAAGTTATATTAGGTTTTGTGTTCATTTGGAGAAAACTCCGAGGTGGCACACCAAATATTTGATGAAATACCTTAGGGATCATTCCTCACTATTTTATATTACTTATTGGTATTTTAGATGTGTCATGATGATTTGGTTGTGTTGGGGAGTGATTTGAGTGAGTATCACATGAGTATCAAGCTGTGATATCCATGTGTGGCTTGATGCACACCAAGTGTTTGATATTTTGTTGAATATGAATATAATATATACTGTGGAATGTGTGAGAGAGTGATGAGTGAAGGTGTTGACTGTGAGTTGAGTTGGTGTGAGTGTATGTGGGTTGGAGGCTCATGTGTGATTGTGGTGAGAGGTGCAAGGGATCGGGTTAGGAAAAATTATAGTGCAACTAGTTAGTGTTAAGTATAGTATCTCAATGACTGATACTTGGAGTATCAGTGAAGTGTGAGACATGATAGCAGTAGGATACCTGGTATCAGTGATTTAGTAGTATACATGGATATGTATTAGCCAATTATTAGTAAGGCATGCCTAGGTATCAAGCTAGGTATTATATATTAACTAAGATAGGTACAAGGTAGTAGTTAGGTAAGGAATTATAGAGTAAGATACTAGGGATTAATGTCGTATTAGAGTTATATATATTATATGATATAGTATAGTAAGTTAATATAGCTAGTAACATTAAATATTAGCCAATTTGACTAGTATAGACCTAGAAACCTAGGTATAGCCTAGTTTTGGCTAGTGTTGACTAGTTTGATCCAAAAAGTCAACCTTTGACCTAGTTTGACTAGGGGAGCCTAGATTTGACCTAGAAACTTTATTTTAATTTATTTAAACTTGTTTATCTCTTTATTACACCAAATAGTATATAAATTCATATATAGGTCTGTGCGACACCAGTTTGGACACTATTTCGTGTGATTTGCTCAGGGCCTCAGGCGAGTACATTCTCTGTTAGTTTTCTGTACTTGATAGTGTATATATCGCATGTTCTAGATATGTTTTACTTGATTCTGACACCATAATTACATGGGCTGGTATTATATGGATCGAGTTAGGAATTATTATTTATTTGACGCGTGCATCAGATACTTCTTACACATGTACTTTATTGTGTGCTTTGGGTATTCCTTGTGCTCGTATCTATCGTGATCTCCGTATGCTCATATTATATTCGTGTGCGTAACGCGTCATAATTTGATCCATGAATATTAGTCGGGGAAGGGAGTAGGAGTTGGTAATGTGATCAAACATTAGTATATTCATGTGCATGCCAATTATACGATACACGTATAATTGAGTTACCATAGTATAGACTTGTACAACCCAACCCGATCACATAATAAACTTGTACTCTAAATCAGTTATATAGTATCACCAGTTCTCTTGTTACAGTACACCATATTTTTTGTATCTATTTTCTAGTTATTCTTGTGTTTATATGTCTAGTTCAGCTGTATTTTCTATTTCATAGTACCTGTGCATCTTGTATTCGTTTCTATTGTTGTTATATATTCTCTACCATGTATATGAAACTGCTTTCAGAGTATTGTACTTTGCTCCAATCCTGACTGAATATATATTTCCAGACGGATATTTAGAGGATTGGTGTCCTACCTATTACCGCCCACAGGACGGAGAGCTAGCTGAGGTAGTACCCTTAGCCCAGGTCGGTCAGACACCAGTTGTCGAGAAGACACACCTAGCTATAGCAGACCCTTAGGTAGTATTTATTGTACTGGATATGTCTCCAGCATTAGACTATGGCATGTTGATTATATTGAGACCATTTATATTTTTTGTTAGACTCTAGACTTGTTATTGATATGACTTGTGATTCTTTTCTGTTTATTGATATATTGCCATTATTTGTCTCTTATTTGGTGATTGAGTTTGATGCTATATGTTTATCTTGCCCTCCTTTTAGAGTTGAGTTACCATTGTCAAGTTGTATATATATATATATATATATATATATATATATATATATATATATATATATATATATATATTATGTGAGTATGTTAGATAGTATTGTGGACCTTTACAACGTTTTACCGTCGATGCTGCGGCGTAGGCTGGACGTACCCACGACTCATGCCCAATTTTCGGGTGCGGGTCATGACATATTTTTAGTGGTAGCCCATGCAGGTCGAGGTCACAACTAAGACGATATCGTAATAGTACTCAAAGTTGGAAACTATTACGAGCCTACTATAGGACTTAGGATATAGGACGAGAGAATACTCAATCACAACTAGAAAAATTTCTAATCTAATAAATTTTGGTAATTTTCATTCATTCTAAATACTTATTTTCCTTGAATATTACTATCCTTCCTTGTTGATATCGTATCTTGTGCTTATTAATCTCTTTGTGAATCTATAGAACCACGTCATAATCCAAGTCTTGCTATCATCCTCGATGCACACACACTTGTCCGAGGCAATGTGGTCGCCCACCGCCTACTCAAACGCATAATCTCAAACCAAATTCTATCTATATGAAGGTCACTGGCCAAGCCATAAATGACTATTTTGAGGCATTTCGACCTGATCATGTGCTGAGTTGCAAGCCCGCATGGTGTCTCGAACTGCAAGTATTTCGATTGCCCAATCTGTCCGAGGAAACAAGCCCCAATAGTGGGTTTTCAATACCCGTAGTTCCAAAGCACGTTGTAATATTTCCTCTATGGCCGAACGGTCCCAGTGTCTATACCGTTCGAGGAAACCAAACCCTGCGCGCACAGGTTATCCATGACCACACAATGATCCTATAATATAGGTACGACGATGAATCGAGCCTTCTCGTGCCACCATACGATACTCGCCCCATCTCACATGATTTATCAAATCCCTTCTCAAATTATCTATCTCTTTCCCTGTTCCGCTTAGCGACCCGAGGCCCCATCACACAAAGAAAAAATGCCACATTATTACGTATTTTGTGGCACCATGCCCTTTGATAATGATCCAAGTCTCGTGTTCCAAGCTCCGTGTTCCAAACTCTCCATATCCCAATCGACAGTTGCCCGATTTTGAACCACAACTGTACGCTCCTGTTGACGAAGTGCCACAACTTGATATTCATGCGCAATGCACGCTCTCTCGATGAAGTGTTCCTGTGTTCCAACCAAACAGTTAAACTCAAATCCATAAATTCTATTTATTCGAACGACACACGCTCTATCCACGCCGTAATGCAGTATTTCCAAGTGTTCAAGACTAGGATCCCAAAATATCAAGGCAATATCTATTTTATTAGATATGAAGTAGTAGAGAAGAAGGAACATAGCTCATTCACCAAGTTTGAATTCGCTTAATACTCTATCTTATCGATACGGCAGATTTTTTGAATCCGTGGTCCGATGCGAAACACGATCTACTCAATTGGAATGACCGTGCGAGCAGGCCGTGCTCTCCAAATCATCCGATCCGATCAGACTAAGGAAGACGACATTATCGCTTTAAATCCTGCTTTTCCTGTACTTTCTCTGAACAAACACACTGATTCCATTGTACGATGCCCATGCCTCAGCCCGTTGTGAGGCGCTACTCTGATTGCACCAAACTTTATCTGCACAAGAAAATTAACTTGAATTAGTACTTGTTCCCAAATCTAACTCATTGAAATGCAACCAAACCTTTGTCTTGATTCAATTTGACTCAATGTAATACACCATGCGGGTGCGGAGTATTACATAATATACCACTTCGAATAAGGTTCGTCCTCGAACCACAACCAGTACCCTTTCCTTTCTCGTATGCCGTTTGACCATTTCATAAACTCTATTCCATGAAATTCATACTTCACTGATCTAGACTCATCATCTTCGCTTCACGCTCGATGGTTACACAAATTTTATATTCTCACATCCTCCTTGCAGCTTAATTCGAATTCAACATATCGCTTAGTTTGGATCATACACATATTTAAGGCGTCCATAAAATACATGTATTTTAGCCGATCTTAATGATAGCAAATTTGGACAAGTTACAAGGGTATCTTCACGTTCAAAATATTTATCGCTTCACTCTCGACTGAACCGATCTTAACTTTCATTCTATAACTCATTTGCATATGCTATTTTCAAAAATGATGATTCTCCATGGATGATCTCTCCACTGACCCAAATGAATTCGTGTTCTGGCTCGGCCATTCCTTAGCGATATTCTAACACTTGCTTCAAATCCTTGCGTGTATGTCACGTCCCAGTGCCGGAATACGGAGACGGACATGGCCAGCTATCCCGTACAAGATACTATATGTCATACGATGATCACGACTGTAGCTAGATAAGGGGGTGCATGCTACAATCAAGTCACTTAGGGTCATAAAGAGCATCTATTGTCTCAATCAGTCAAACAAGAATAGTAAATATAGAACATATATGACAAGAAAGTAAGGCATCCCAAATGCCCTGCCACAACGTTCTGGTAACCAGCCGTACAAAATAAAAAGCTGGTAGAGTAGCAAAAGTACATAACCATGGTTAGTTGTAGTCTGATTAATTACAATCATGTAAAAGAAACTAAATATCCAGATTTATGGCTAACAAGTGCCGATGGCTAAACGCCCAAAAGAGTAAAATATATGATAACGAGCAGGGAAGAAAAAACCTACTCATGCCCTTTAGCGACTATCCGCTTGGTGCTCACCATCAGGAAGGGAGAAGTAAGCTGGATCCTTTGGAAGTGGCTCAAAATATGGCCATACAAAACCAATGGGGTTAGACTCCAAATAGCAAGTATCACAAAGAAAGCGCGAAATGGAGAAAGAAAATCCAAAGCAATAGATAGATATAATATAGGTTCTATGTCATAGTTTTGGTCCATAGCCCATCCTAGCATAATAGTCCAACCCTAGAATCAAACAAGGACAAGGGTTGAACCATCACACTATGTTAGTCCATGTCCTTAGACTACTAACTGGATAATACAACTATAACCAAGTCCAGTTATATGACGACCAATTATTTTTATGGCTTACTACTGTGGAGTCTGAGTTATCTCATATTGGATGCATAAGAGAAATCCTCAGATCGTGAGCTATTTAGCGGGGCTAACCGAGCTATAGTATCACATAGCATATTATATATTATGCACCGGTCCCTCGTAAGGCCACCGTGCTAAGATCACATAGAACACATTGTATAATATAAGTATTCGGATATTGTATTCCACTAGTGTGGATGTGACCAATATCCATGGGGGTCAGCCTTGCACGTCATAACAGTTTTTTGAGGTGGCTAATGTGCACGATATCAGGATTTCATCCCTCCCAATGATCTATCAATTTTAGTTGCCTAAATTAACCATATGGTTATGTTAGGAATCCCATGGCGTGGTCACATGATCAATCCTCCTATATGTCATACCATAGTATGGTCCATGCTAGATACGAATCCACTTTGTTACTTGATATCTCAAACTGGATTCACTCGAGCGTGATGAAACAATCAACCAAGTCCTAGCCACGCTTTGGTAGTTGACCCACATACCGTGTTCGTGCTGAGAAATTAATATAATATTAAATATCACGTAGTATATGAGGCATTCTTGATGCACAACCCAAAATATATAATCTTATATCACGTAGCAAGTTATGTCGCACCTCAATGCTTATTATAATATGGTCGTACCTCAGTGCACCTTATAACACATGTACAAGTAGCACGTAGTAATTGTATCAGCACGGATACAAAAAATTGGATCAAATTACCAAACTTATAGTTGGTCATATGAGCCTTATCACATTGGGATACGTAGCTCATGTTATGCATATAGCTGGTTAGTCACTTATGACATAGTCAATTCTAGCACATGGTCATGTCTAGCACAAGGTCGGGTTACTAAGTCCATTCTTTCTTATGATCAATCACAAGCAATTGTCAAGACCAACCACACAAAACAAAAAAATATTACAAATAAAATAGCTAAGCCGCATACAGAACTTGGCGCATGAGACAGGTGCCGTATGGATTGTCGGCAGCATGCTACCTCAGGCCGCATACGATTCCAGGTCGCATACTCCTCCAAGCCGCATGCTACCTCAGGCTGCATACGATCCCAGGCCGCATGCTCCTCCAAGCCGCATGCTCCGAACAAAAGTCCACTCTTGGAATAAGTGCCGAAGTGATGTGTCAGAGAAGTGAATGAATTGATGGATGTGATAAGCCATAAAGTGTTAGAGAGAAAAGAAAAAATCAAAGAAAGATGTGCCAACGGTTCAGAGTTATGCGTCCAAGGGAAGGTGGCTGCAAACTCTGCTTGCCGCATAAGTTACTCAGTCGCATATTGCTCTTTGGACTTAACAAATTTCTCATTCATCCAGTGAACAAAATACAAGGAGTTCTGTCACTTAGCTCAAGAACACTTTGTGTAATGGTCAGTCATGCATCCAACAAGATGGACGCATGCTGGTTGGTTATGCGGTAAAGAGTCCAGACTGCATAAGGATCATGCCGCATGGAAGTCTTGGCCGCATATGGTGCTGGCCGCATGAGAACTTCGTCTTCTCCAGACAGCAAATTCAGCCATGGCGAAAAAGCTCAAAAAACCCAAAAATTATTTTCTTCATAAAAGCTTTATTTTAACTCCGAATCAAGTGAAATAAAAGCCAAAATGCTCGAAATAAAGTGCTCCATCAACCAAAAAAACTAATCTTCTAAAATACCATATTTTAGTAGATCAAAACCACAAAAAATATATAGAACCCATAAAAACCCTAAATTTCAAATGTAGATCTACTCATATCTAGCCATCAAAATAGAGAAGTCCAAGTATTACAAGTGTTTAGAATCATAATGCACACATATTAGACTAATAAAATAAAATAAAAGGGCAAGAATAAAAATCAAAAGATTTCTCCATCTAATGCAAGGTGTACTTGCCTAATAATGAAGGAAAGAGGAAAATGAGAAAAGAGAGAGAAAGAAGTTAGCTTATATATTTGCTATGGTTGAGTTTTAGACCATGGGTTCACTCATGACCAAGCCAACCCAACAATTAAACCATGAGCTAATTGAACCAAAGAATAGGTCTAGTCTCCATGACATGCAATGTAATCACCAAGTAAGCAAGAATTAATATAAGTAGAAAAACTAATATGTTCCAAATACATATATTGAAAACGGGGAGTGACAACGTCCAAGCGTAACGAGTATACTGCAAGGCCCTACCATCCAACTATTTCTGAATTCTCACTTGCATTGTCTGAGCTCAACCAACCGATCTCTAACCTGACTTCAATCGCCCTATGTCTTACATGCACCACCTCCATATCATCCGTATCTCTGAATGATCATCACATCTGATGCTACCCTAGATAAACGACTTACTCAAATATCATACTATACTCTTAGATTAGCTCGGCCCAACAACCCTACCTACAAACTCAATTTTTCTCTGGGTGAACATCTATATTGGGGTTCATGTGATCCATGAAGATTTTGTCGCCACGCTATAAGAATAGTGTCGCCATGATTTCAACACGGACATAATGGCCATAATTTTTAGGTTGCACATAAAATAGTTCTTCTAACGCTGCTTGTAAAATTTTTAATTCTAAAAATTGTATTAATTAATTTTAATTAATTATTTAATTAAATTATAGTATTTATTAGCTCATTAGTAGAAATAGAATTTATGGAATTTTTATTTTTAGGTGTTTGTGCATTTAGGGGATTTTATGGAGCAATTATAATTTTTTCCTTAATTATTTTCATGTAGGAGACCTTGTGGCATTGATAGATTTATTGTATGCACCAACATAAAATTCTAGAATTATATATATATATATATATATATATATATATATATATATATGAATATATATATATATATATATATATATATATATATATATAAATATGAATATATATATATATATATATGAATATATATATACATATATAAGGTTTAACTATAATAGAAAAGAAAAGAATTAGAAAAGAATTAAAGAAATAAAAGAATTAGATAAATGGATCTAAACCCGCTAACTACCAAATCCTACCCGCCCGTTAGCCCGGCCCGTACCCGCATTGCTAACAAATCAGCAGCAACAACAGTTGATTCCAGTGACCCGTGCGTAGCCTATTCTTCCCTCTGCTGTATATATATACATATATATACTCTTTCTCAACTCATAAACCCTAACCCTAATCAACCCCTTCCACCCACTCGACCGCCGCCGCCGACACGAGAGCCGCCGCCTCCAGTCCAAACCTGCCGGAGTTCCTCGCAAGCAACTGCCCGCCGCCGTGACGACGACGCCCAACGCGCGCGACAGATTTTGACTGCAGCGAAGCTGTGTTCACGCTTCAATTTTCGTGCCCTCGCTCGACCAAACTCGATTCCGTCTTCACCGGTACGTTCGACCTATCCCCTTTTTATATCTGTATATTAGTTGACCTCGAACAACGCGTAACCCTAGGCAAAAACAGCGACCAAGTTGGCAAAAAATGACAACTTTTGGATCGCAGAAAACTACGGTAACTACCCATGTTCACGGACTCGTATCTCCCACCACAGAGATCTAAATTTGATTTTTCTTTTTGGTATACGAAGACCACCTAACCTAGATTATTTCTTGTTAATTTAATAGTTGTTGTGTGCTGAATAAAATCAGATAGAAAATCTCGAAAACCTATTTTTCCAATTTCCAGAAATTACGATACGGAGCACGCCCTGCCAAACGGGAGCGCCCCGTCGCGTACCGAGTGCACCAAAAGGCGAGCACGGTATATCCAGACATGTGGGATTTCACAAAAACTGATTTGGACGCGTGTGCGCATCGAAATCAGCCCGTATCCGCAAAGATTCTCCGTATCGCAACTTTTGCAAAACCTCATGCCATTTAGTGCACGCTCGTCAGAATGCGACGAAACTTATGCCACTAGACTCGTGGTATCGCGCTGGTCCTGTGACCCAATTTTTATGCAATTCTTAGATAGTTGACCAAGTCGCCTATTGGCGGGCCCCACGGTTGATTTTTTGGACAAAATTGTGTTCGGCTTACCGAAATTCACATTTGGACATACCGTTGAGTTCGTACTGACTTTTAGAGTTCGTACTGACTTTTAGAATCAGCCGAGTACCCCTGGCACGCTTTTCGGTGCAAAGTGGGCCACACGTGGACCCTACTTTGACTCGAAATTACCGTTTTGTCCCTGTGTCCAAATTGGACGAAAGGGTAGTGATTTCTAGCTATCTCGCTGATTCTGGAAACTTTGGTGATGTCTATTTTAGCATCCGGAGACGTTTGTTCGTAGGCCTTAGTTGCTGATCCCGTGTCCTTGATATTTGGACGCTTACACCATACAAATTTCTTGCCAGACAAGTATACCTTGTCATTGTACTGTTATTTATATTTCATATATTGCATGCATATTTATTTTTGTCTATTTAGTTCATTTATTTTAACTTCTATATAAACTGCGCGTCCAAGAAAACTTGGGTGCAACGACGGTGACATCATATTCTGTTTTTATTTATGTATATGCATTGGACCTACTTTATGAGACCACCCCATTATCATAAGGCATTTTATGTTTCATTGGCCATGACACTATTCTTACACGAGTGTGAGTCACATGTAGGATACGGACTTGCGTACTCGGCTGGCCACTGGTACGTATAGGGCGTGCGATGGATAGGGATAACTGCCGATAGAAACTTTGCATGCTAGTAGACCTGACAGTTATTTAGAGGTTTCATCGTGTCATGGAAGTGACATGCTTAGAGCATGGGGTGGGAGAACAACAAGTAAGGCATTTGGGCTCCTTTGCACTTTTTTCTTTTGTAACCCAGAAGCTCCGTTGGAGATACGGGCGGTGATGACCCTATATATTATATATTATCAGGCAGCCTCTGCCGTTCAAAAGATGACATGCTTTGTAGGCCCCTGATTCTCGGAGAGAGTCACGCCAATCCCATTTTTAGCCAGATAGCCCACTTGGTGGAAAGTTGTTCTCAAACTGTATTCACATAGATGGTTAGGCGACCCCATTGGATGTTTACTTTTTAGTACTTTATTGGCATATTATTATGTATCTTGTTACGTCCCTCTGAGGACCTTGTCCCTTTTCAGATATAGACGGATATGAGTATCCGCAGGAGTACGGACCTGGACCTGACGTTACTTATCAGACTGAGAAGGTCTTACCTTCGGAGTATCTTTGATTCATTGCAGCTATTAGAGATTTTTGTTGCTATTTCTTTTAGAGACATTTATCTTATGTTAGAGTTTGATTCTCTTCTCTCTTTAGTAGTTTTAGTATAGTCGATTTGCAGTGGATTTTTTTCCATCCGACTATCATACTTTGAGACTTCTTATTTGATACTCAGTTATTTATTCTCATTTATCTATTTATTTGTGCTGTGGATGAGATATAGATTGCGTGTGACTTATTGAGATAGTATATTACCACTGGTGGATTGGATATTTATGTACAACGTATGTGTGTATATGGTTTCCATATATTAGAGTTCGTATACATACGGCTGGCGTGTTACGTATTTCTAGTCCTACGTATTTTGGGACTGGGGCGTGATATATTTTTGTGGTGGTCCATGCAGGTCAAGAATATATTGTCTCGGTTACGTCACTGTCCCGAACAAGCCTGCGTATAGGAATAGAGTATAAGGATCTCATCCATGCTTGACTGAAACTCATCATTCCTTTCAACTATCCTTTTTAATACTTGTATCCTGTTTGATTTCCTGTACTTCCTCAAATTGTTTCGTACATCACCTGCAGAGAGATGTATATGCATAATGGATGTACTGCCATCGATGTCGACACACCTTCAGGAGTCAATGGTCAGACTCAAGGAGGGACCTCAACGGTTCCTAGACTTCCAGGACCAGATGGACAGACTCACAATCCAGTTCCATCTGATCTTCCTACTTCACCTAATGGGAACCTTCCAGCTTCTTCGATACCGCAGGATGGCCAGACACAGCTGTTCCAATTCTTCCAGATGATAATGTAGGAACAAAGACAACAGGCAGCCATACTAGATGCAGAGCAGAGGCAGCAAGTATCAGAACAGAGGCAAGAATTTTTGGCAGTACTTGAGAGGATGGCTGCACAGGCTACTATACCAGATCAAGCACTAGTTCCAGTACCTCGAGCTAGAGTTGGTTCAGTCAAGGACTTTATTAAGATGGGTTCGAAGCCGTAGAAAGGCATTGAGAGCCCAGAGGAGACTACAAACTGGATCACCCATACTTAGAAGTTATTAGAAGCATCGCAGCTACCTGCAGACCTATGGATGACAGGCGTAAGGACACTACTAGATGGTAACGCCCATCACTGGTAAAAATCAATGGAGTGCCAGTTGGGTACATACCAGATTTGGGAATAATTCTTGGAGTGCTTTGAGAGAAAGTACTTTTCGGATACCATAAGAGACGCATTGTATGATCAGTTTCTTCACCTAGAGCAGGGGAACTGTCACTACCACATTTTTAGGAAAGGATATTTTAGTTTTTCCTATTTAATTAAATATTGTGCATGGTAAATAATTATTTGTTGTATTATTTAATTATTGTTAGATATTATTTAATTATTTTGGACTTATATTAGTGGACCCAACTAGTTTAGTTTGGACCCATGGACCAACATAAATTAATTAGTTAGACTTGGCCCATTTAGAAAGCCCATTGTTAAGGAGATGGATTAAATTAATTAAATCATTAGACTAGAAGCTTCCTTCCTTAATTATTTCTTCATGAGAGGCCCCAAGGGGTACATTGGACATTTCATAATTACTTGAGGGAGAGGTAGGGGCCGGCCTATATTAGAGGGGGGGAAATTTCTCTCTCCTCTTATTTCATTTCAATTCTAGATCTAGAATTTCCCGCTACCAAATTTCTTTCATTTCCATTCCATTTCCCTACCAAATTCATTCCAATTCCTTCCCAATTCAACATTAGAAAGTGGAGAAGCAAGGATCTAGAAGGAGGAAGCAAGGATCTACAAAGAGGAGCAAGGATATACAATTTGGAAGCAAGTTCATCTCAATTGGAGGTTTCATTGGGAATCCATCTCCCAATAGGTATAATTCAGTTTTCTCCATTAGAATATATTCTAAATCTGAGATTTAATTATGTAAAATTAACCCATATGTATGTACTATCCATAGGACTTGGTTTTGTGTTCATAGGAGCCCATGGAGAAAGTTATGGTGCTTTTTGTGTCAATTTTATGGGAATTCCGAATTGACATTTTGTTGTGTATGTCAATTGATCCTATAGATCAATTGGGCATGTACTTATGTGTTTGGGGCTAGTGTCGTGTCCACAATTGGGTACGTGTAGGTCGTATCCCAACAAATTGGTGATACGTGTCATTTTGGGGATTTTTCCTCCGACACGGGACTTTGTACATGTCGTATTTTAACACGGACACATAGATCTACTTTGGACACTTTGATTTGTTCATAAATAATATTTGTGACTTGCTTGTGTCCTTCGGGGTGCAATTGGTTGTGTGTTGGACTCGTGTCGCATGCGTATCCTAGATCTAGTGGGATACGGTGTGATACTCTCCAATTGTGTGTATTTATGTATAGATCTAATTATTTATATTTTAATTCTTGAATTATAATTAGTAAATATATATAGATGTTATATATTTATTTTAGTGTATTTATTATGGTATTTATTGTAGCATAAATCTATGTAATTTTTATGTGTACTAATATGATGTATAAATATATATGTAGCTTTCTTTACATGCATTTATATATGTTACAACTTGTTAATAAAATAAATTATATATAAATGTTTTATAAAATATATTTATGTGTTTAAAAGAGTAATTATATTAATTATAATTATTATGTAATTATTTGTATATTAATGAATATATTTTTATGTGTGCTTCTAGCCATGTTAAAATATGTACATTAGTACATGGAATGTGTTTTGTAGCTTGTAAATATTTATTTATATGTATAAGATTATATATATATATATATATTTAGTTATTTATTTGTTTTATATATATTTATATTGATTTATATATATATTAATATATATATATATATTTATATATTAATTGCTTTTAGCGACAGTAGCTATTAATGACAGATCCTGTCATTAATAACCTTGAGCAGCAGCAGCAGCCGCTGAAGCTATTAATGACAGATTCTGTCATTAAATGCACAGCAGCGGCGGGCGGGAATGACCAGCAGTGGCGACGGTTTTCTGTGACAGTTGGTTGACTGTCACCAATTAAGTGCAGTGGGTTTATTACACAGCGGTATTTGCGACGGTTTTTGCTGTGACAGTTGGGACTGTCACTATAGGTCTGTTTATTGAAAATTAGTATTTTAGCACACTATTTTCAGTGACAGTTAAGCAGTTTTAATTTATATATTATACATGATAATTATATATATATGTGTTTATTATGAGGTATAATACTGGTATTGTTATAATTTTAATTGTATAATATATTGGTTTATATATATAATATATTATGTATAAGGATAAATAATATATCTATGTATCTTGAACATTACTTTGTGTGGGTACCAAGTTGGTTCAAAACCATGGTTCCTATTTATTTATAATTTAATATTCTATATTATTATTTATATATATATTTTGTGAGGTTGACCTTGGTTTGACCATAGTTGATTTTAGTTGACTTTAGAGTTGACCATAGTTGACAGTTGACTTAGAATTGACCTAGAAGTTGACTAGTTTGACTTGTTCTCTTTTTGGGACCTTGTATTGATGTTATATTCCATATCTAGGTCTTCGAGGCACCGAGTCAGACATCTGTGAGACTGTTCATTGGACTTCAGGCGAGTACATTCTCTGATAGTTTCTTATTTATGATATCCTCTATGTTCATTGTATCTAGTGTAGATATCCATGTTCTCTTGACACTATGGTTACACGGATTGGTATATCCGGATCTCGTCATGAGATGTTATTCCTTGGTATATGGTGTATATGGTGCAAGTATTGTTTTATTGGTTATCTTGTACATGTACAGACACCGATTTTCGGGAGAAGTCGCTCTCTTCTTGGGGAATCTCGTGCCATAACATACCGTGGTTGGATCTATTATACCAGTCGGGGGTGGGGAGTATTAGTATAGATATGTGATCAATATCCCTATTGAATAAAGTACTGATTACTGAATAGTGTTGATCATACACCGCACTTATGATTAGCCAGGCCGCATTGCATCTTGCCCAAGCCGATCACATGTTAAGCTAGTACTCACACACTTAGACATTAGTATTTTTGTTTTATTGGCATATTGTTCATTATTGTATTTATTTCCAGTATTTTCTTATTGTATACATATCTCTCATATCTATTATGCATCTTGTTATATCCATAGCTATTTACTATTACATAGTTTTTATCATTGATTGAGAACTGCTGTTAGGGTTGTACTCTGCTCCTTTCCTGACTGGATATATTTTTCCAGATGATACTGAGGAGTGGTACCCTACCTATTATGGACCCCAGGATATTGTGGGTGTAGATTCTGAGACCCTGGCTCAAGAGGGACTTATCCCAACTGAGACAGTTGACCCTGGAGTTGTAGCTTCATAGTATTCTTTTGTACTGGATTTGTCTCCAGCTTATTTTATTATTCTTCAGACTCATTGACGTATTATTTTAGACTCATGAGTTGTATTGTGACTATTCTATTCTTATCTGATTCGTGCTCATTTCTATCTTAGTTCTGTGATTGAGCATACTATCATTATTGGTGGTTCATTATATTATTAGATAGATTATCTAGACAGCGTTCTACCGCCGATTCTGCGGTGTAGGCTGGGCGTTGTTTTCGACTAGTCCCCTTACACCGGGTGAGGGTCGTGACACGTTTTTGGTGGTGGCCCATGCAGGTCCTAGCTTCACAAGTATGTGATGTCGTGATAGTGCGACAACTTAGTTATACTACTGCGAGCCTGCGATAGGATATAGGCTGAGATACTCAATCACATCTAGGAAAATTCTTTTGATTCAACTATTCTCCTTTGATATTGATACTTGATCCCTTAAACTGTCCTTTCCTTTATGTCTTACATCTTGTGCCATATTGATCCTCATTCCGTCTTTTTATGAGACATACTCAGAGATACTTGCGGAGGCACGCAAGGTTGAGCGAGATTTGGGTTTGAAGACCAAGAGAGACCGTGATTCTTTTCTGGGGGCCAACGGCAGTGCAGTATCTGCCAAACGTCCTCATTTCCAGTCCAGACCTTTCCAGCAGCCACAGCAGAACCAGACTCTAGCTAGAGCGCCTTTTCACCAGGCACCTCAGCAGCAGAGACAGTTACAACAAGCTCCATGCAACTACTGTAAGAAGACCGGCCACATCTGGGAAGTTTGCAGGAGGAGGCTAGGAGTTTGTTTGTATTGTGGTACTGAAGGGCATCAATCGAGGGAGTGTCCTTGTCGTGCAGTTTAGGGAGCAGCTCCAGCTCCGAGGGCACAGACGAGACCACCTGCAGCACAGCTTAGGGGACCGCTTCCGACACAGCAGCAGCGTTTTGTCCAGCATCAACAGCAGGGAGGTGCTAGGCAGGGACGAGCGTTTGCTATGACAGTCGAAGAGGAGGAACCCACCGGAGATGTCATCGCAGGTTCTATTCTTCTTGATTTCATTCTAGCTTTAGCTTTGTTTGATAGTGGTGCTTCTCATAGTTTTGTATCTGTTTCTTTTGCTCTAAAGCATGGTTTGGTAGCTGAGTCTTTGCTTAGGACTTGCAAGATCATGACCGGGGGAGGCATTATCCTGGTTAATGATATTTGCAAGGATCGGAGAGTTACTCTGGGAGGCCGGGAGTTGAGTGCGTGTCTACTTGTAATGCCACTTCCGAGCTACGATATTGTACTCGGGATGGATTGGTTGAGTAGGCACCGTGCTAGCATAGATTGTAGAGGAGAAAGAGTTTTGTTTGGTCCGCCAGGAGAGCCAGAGTTTGAGTTTGCTAGAGGAGCTGCAGAGCAAGGTGAAGGCATTATTTGTGGAGCTATGGTGGAAGACAAGGAGTTGCCACATCCGTTGATAGCAGAATTCTTGGATGTGTTTCCTGAGAAATTGCCAGGATTGCAGCCAGATCGAGATGTTGAATTTTCTATAGACTTGGTGCCAGGTGCAGAACTAATTTCGCAGCATGTCTATAGAGTAAACAACAGCGAGCTGGTCGAGTTGAAGAAGCAGGTGGACGAATTATAGGATAAGGGGTTTATCAGATCGAGTTCTTCACCATGGGGAGCCCCGGTATTATTTGTACCGAAGAAGGATGGATCGGTGCGCATGTGCATTGATTACAGGGCTTTGAATAATCTCACTATCAAAAATAAGTATCCTTTGCCACAGATTGATGATCTGTTTGATCAATTGGGTGGTGCCAAGGTATTTTCTAAGATATATTTGAGATCAGGCTACCATCAGGAGAAGGTGAAGCCGGAGGACATACCGAAGACTGCTTTTAGAACTCGGTATGGTCAGTACGAGTTTATGGTGATGCCGTTTGGTTTGACTAATACACCGGCGGTATTTATGAACTTGATGAACAAGGTGTTCCACCAGTACCTTGACAAGTTCGTGGTGGTGTTCATCGACGACATACTCATATACTCGAGGACACCTGAGGAGCATGAGGAGCACTTGAGAATTGTGTTGGATGTGCTGAGGAAAGAGAAGCTATATGGGAAGTTGTCCAAGTGTGAGTTTTTCTTGGACAAGGTAGAGTTCTTGGGGCATGTTGTGACTGGTGATGGTATTTCAGTGGATCCGAAGAAGATTTCAGCAGTAGAATCTTGGAAGACTCCGAGTTCAGTAGCAGAGATCAGGAGTTTCTTAGGATTGGCAGGCTATTACAGGAAGTTTGTGCAAGATTTTTTGAGGATTGCCGAGCCGATGACCAGACTCACAAGGAAGGATGTGGAGTTTGTTTGGACGGAGGATTGCCAGGTTGCTTTTGAGGAGTTGAAGAAGAGGTTGACGTCTACTCCTATTTTGACGTTGCCATCAGGGTCCGGAGGTTTCACTATTTATAGTGATGCATCGGGGAAGGGTTTGGGTTGTGTTCTTCAGCAGCATGGGAAAGTGATTGCCTATGCATCCAGGCAATTGCGTCCTCATGAAAAGAACTATCCTACCCATGATTTGGAGTTGGCAGCTGTCATATTCGCTCTGAAGTTGTGAAAACATTATTTGTACGGAGAGTGTGTGGAGATCTTCACAGACCACAAAAGCTTGAAGTACATTTTCACGCAGAAGAAGTTGAACATGAGGCAACGTCGGTGGTTGAAACTGATGAAGGATTTTGATATCTCTTTGCAATATCATCCTGGGAAAGCCAATGTAGTTGCCGATGCTTTGAGCAGGTACCTGGTAGCTATGTTCTTGACACAGGATCGATATTTGTTGGAGGACTTGGAGAGCTTGGGCATTGAGGTAATTGTTCCTGGGTGTGCTATGCAGATGTGGGGACTGCAGATACACTCAGATCTGATGGACAGGATCAAGGCAGCACAGTATGATAATATATCTCTGACGAGTATCAGAGCTCAGGTGAGAGCAGGATTGGAGGATGATTTCACTATTGCAGAGGATGGATCTTTGAGGCATGGAGTTAGATTGTGTGTGCCTAGTGGGGAGTTGCGAGAGGAGGTGTTGCAGGAAGCGCATCGCTCTCAGTATTCCATACATCCAGGTGCTAACAAGATGTATCGGGATATGCGAGAGAGTGTGTGGTGGTATGGCATGAAGAGGAAAGTGGCATAGTTTGTATCCAGATGCTTAGTGTGCCAGCAGGTGAAAGCCGAGAGGCAGAGGCCAGGAGGTTTACTTCAGCCATTACCCATTCCAGAGTGGAAGTGGGAACACATTACTATAGATTTTGTGTCCGGACTTCCACAATCTCCAGGAGGGAAAGACGCAATTTGGGTTATTGTTGATAGGTTGACAAAGTCGGCCCACTTTTTGCCTTTCAAAGTGGGTTTGTCTACGGAGAAGCTGGCAGAGATGTATGTGAGGCAGATCGTTAGGATACATGGAGTTCCCGTCAGCATAGTCTCAGATCGGGATAGTCGTTTCATTTCTCATTTCTGGAGGAGTTTGCAGGAGAGTTTGGGCACTCAGCTCAAGTTCAGTACTGCATATCATCCCCAGACAGATGGGCAGTCCGAGAGGACTATCCAGACTCTCGAGGATATGTTGCGTACTTGTGTACTAGATTTTGGGGGTTCTTGGGAGGACCATCTCCATTTGGTAGAGTTTGCTTACAACAACAGTTACCAGGCCAGTATAGAGATGTCATCTTTTGAAGCTCTATATGGCCGGAGGTGTCGTACACTTTTGTCTTGGGATGATGTTGGAGAGAGAGTTTTGCTTGGGCCAGAGATGGTTGTGGATGCAGCAGAGAAGGTTCAGTTGATCAGAGACAGACTTCGAGTGGCGCAGGACAGACAGCGGCATTGGGCCGATAGCCATCGGAGACCTTTGGAGTTTGAGGTATAGTTTAGATTTTGTTTGTGCTTGTTCTTGTTTGTTATAGATTAAGTTCTTAAGATGGTGTTTTGTTATAGGTGGGTAGTTTGGTGTTTCTGAGGATTTCTCCGACACGAGGCACGATTCGCTTTGGTGGAGGCGAAAAGCTTAGTCCGCGATTCATCGGACCTTTCACTATTCTAGAGAGGGTCGGTGCAGTTGCTTATAGACTAGACTTGCCACCTGCATTGGAGGGAGTGCACAACGTGTTTCATGTGTCGCAGTTGAGACGATACGTGGCAGATCCTAGCCATGTATTGGATCACTCGGAGATAGAGGTGGGCCCTACTTTTAGCTATCCAGAGCAGCCAGTTGAGATTCTGGATCGGAGAGAGAAGGTGCTGAGGAACCAGACTATTCCTTTGGTGCGCGTCGCATGGAGGCATCACTCTCCGGGAAAGTCTACCTGGGAGAGAGAGGATGAAATGCGAGAGGGTTATCCATATTTGTTTGTACCTTGAGGTATATTATTATTATATTAATTATAATTATTATGTAATTATTTGTATATTAATGAATATATTTTTATGTGTGCTTCTAGCCATGTTAAAATATGTACATTAGTACATGGAATGTGTTTTGTAGCTTTTAAATATTTATTTATATGTATAAGATTATATATATATATAAGTATTTAGTTATTTATTTGTTTTATATATATTTATATTGATTTATATATATTAATATATATATTTATATATTAATTGCTTTTAGCGACAACAGCTATTAATGACAGATCCTGTCATTAATAACCTTGAGCAGCAGCAGCAGCCGCTGAAGCTATTAATGACAGATTCTGTCATTAAATGCACAGCAGCGGCGGGCGGGAATGACCAGCAGTGGCGACGGTTTTCTGTGACAGTTGGTTGACTGTCACCAATTAAGTGCAGTGGGTTTATTACACAGCGGTATTTGCGACGGTTTTTGCTGTGACAGTTGGGACTGTCACTATAGGTCTGTTTATTGGAAATTAGTGTTTTAGCACACTGTTTTCAGTGACAGTTAGGCAGTTTTAATTTATATATTATACATGATAATTATATATATATTTATATATATATATGTGTTTATTATGAGGTATAATACTGGTATTGTTATAATTTTAATTGTATAATATATTGGTTTATATATATAATATATTATGTATAAGGGTAAATAATATATCTATGTATCTTGAACATTACTTTGTGTGGGTACCAAGTTGGTTCAAAACCATGGTTCCTATTTATTTTTAATTTAATATTCTATATTATTATTTATATATATATTTTGTGAGGTTGACCTTGGTTTGACCATAGTTAATTTTAGTTGACTTTAGAGTTGACCATAGTTGACAGTTGACTTAGAATTGACTTATTGACCTAGAAGTTGACTAGTTTGACTTATTCTCTTTTCGGGACCTTGTATTGATGTTGTATTCCATATCTAGATCTTTGAGGCACCGAGTCAGACATCTGTGAGACTGTTCATTGGACTTCAGGCGAGTACATTCTCTGATAGTTTCTTATTTATAATTTCCTCTATGTTCATTGTATCTAGTGTAGATATCCATGTTCTCTTGACATTATGGTTACACGGATTGGTATATCTGGATCTCATCATGAGATGTTATTCCTTGGTATATGGTGTATATGGTGCAAGTATTGTTTCATTGGTTATCTTGTACATGTA
Organism: Iris macrosiphon; assembly: GCA_036927795.1. Classification (NCBI taxonomy): domain Eukaryota; kingdom Viridiplantae; phylum Streptophyta; class Magnoliopsida; order Asparagales; family Iridaceae; genus Iris; species Iris macrosiphon. Next base: position 41,048,697 of record JAYESA010000020.1, read on the forward strand.
CAGACACCGATTTTCGGGAGGAGTCGCTTTCTTCTTGGGGAATCTCGTGCCATAACATACCGTGGTTGGATCTATTATACCAGTCGGGGGTGGAGAGTATTAGTATAGATATGTGATCAATATCCCTATTGAATAAAGTACTGATTACTGAATAGTGTTGATCATACACCGCACTTATGATTAGCCAGGCCGCATTGCATCTTGCCCAAGCCGATCACATGTTAAGCTAGTACTCACACACTTAGACATTAGTATTCTTGTTTCATTGGCATATTGTTCATTATTGTATTTATTTCCAGTATTTCCTTATTGTATACATATCTCTCATATCTATTGTGCATCTTGTTATATCCATAGCTATTTACTATTACATAGTTTTTATCATTGATTGAGAACTGCTGTTAGGGTTGTACTCTGCTCCTTTCCTGACTGGATATATTTTTCCAGATGATACTGAGGAGTGGTACCCTACCTATTATGGACCCCAGGATATTGTGGATTTAGATTCTGAGACCCTGGCTCAAGAGGGACTTATCCCAACTGAGACAGTTGACCCTGGAGTTGTAGCTTCATAGTATTCTTTTGTACTCGATTTGTCTCCAGCTTATTTTGTTATTCTTCAGACTCATTGATGTATTATTTTAGATTCATGAGTTGTATTGTGACTATTCTATTCTTATCTGATTCGTGCTCATTTTTATCTTAGTTCTGTGATTGAGTATACTATCATTATTGGTGGTTCATTATATTGTTAGATAGATTATCTAGACAGCGTTCTACCGCCGATTATGCGACGTAGGCTGGGCGTTGTTTCCGACTAGTACCCTTACACCGGGTGTGGGTCGTGACAGGAACAGAACAGTTGACGAGTATGATGCTGAGTTTAGTCACCTTAGTAAATATGGCGCTGCCCTGATACTAAATAACTTGGCCAAGGCTAAGAGGTTTCACCGCGGACTGACTCAGGAGCTCCAACACTACACTAGCTCACAGTCCCGGATCTCTTATGCCGAATTACTGACAGAATCTAGATTTCAAGAGACCATCAGTAGGGGAAAAGGAGTTCAACCGAGGACACAGCCAGGACCAGCAAGGACATAACAAGGAGGGCCTATCAGACGTCCTTTGGCATAGCAACAACAATATCAGCACAGAGCAGGACCGTACCAGATTTTGAAGAAGCCCCAATGTAATTATTGTAGGAGATGCGAGCACATTTTGAGAGATTGTCGAAATCGCTTAGGACAATGAATAAGGTATGGTTTCAGACAGCATTTAGCGAGAGACTGTCCAATGCAGCAGACATTGACACTCCTACCGCCAGTACAGGGGCTAGCACTTCCAGCACCGAAGCCAGCTCAGCAGATGAATAGGCCAGGAGAATCAACTTGGAGGAGCGAGTACGACATGCGCAAATGTTTTTCGAACCTATTCGTAGACCAAGGTATAAAATTACTTTGTTAATTTATATCTTATACCACCCTTGACTTTCTATCGTGGCTTAGTTTTAATTTCGAGGATAAAAATTTTATAAGTTGGGTAGAATATAAAATCCCTAATTCTAAAAACCATATTAATTAAATTTAATTAATTATTTAATTAAATTATAGTATTTATTAGCTCATTAGTAGAAATAAAATTTATGAAAATTTTATTTTTAGGTGTTTGTGCATTTAGAGGATTTTATGGAGCAATTATAATTTTTTCTTAATTATTTTCATGTAGGAGACCTTGTGGCATTGATAAATTTATTGTATGCACCAACATAAAAATTCTAGAATTTTTTATTTATATATATATATATGAATATATATATATATATATATATATATATATATATATATATATATATACATATATAAGGTTTAACTATAATAGAAAAAAAAATTAGAAAAGAATTAAAGAAATAAAAGAAAAAGAAATAAAAGAATTAGATAAATGGATCTAAACTCGCTAACTACCAAACCCTACCCGCCCGTTAGCCCGGCCCGTACCCGCATTGCTAACGAATCAGCAGCAGCAGTTGATTCCAGTGACCCGCACGTAGCCTATTCTTCCCTCCGCTGTATATATATACATATATATACTCCTGCTCAACTCATAAACCCTAACCCTAATCAATCCCTTCCACCCACTCAACCGCCGTCGCCGACACCAGAGCCGCCGCCTCCAGCCCAAACCCGCCGAAGTTTCTCGCAAGCAACCGCCCGCCGTCGTGACGATGATGCCCAGCGCGCACGACAGATTTTGACTGCAGCGAAGCTGTGTTCACGCTTTGTTTTCCGTGCCCTCTTTCGACCAAACTTGTCCCCGTCTTTACCGGTACGTTCATGACCTATCCCCCTTCCATATATGTATATTAGTTGACCTCGAACAACGCGTAACTCTAGGCAAAAACAGAGACCAAGTTGGCAAAAAATGATAACTTTTGGATCGCAGAAAACTGCGGTAACTACCCATGTTCACGGACTCGTATCTTCCACCACAGAGATCCGAATTTGATTTTTCTTTTTGGTATGCGAAGACCACCTAACCTAGATTATTTTTTATCAAATACAATAATTTAATAGTTGCTGTGTGCTGATGCTAGATTTATATAACTGTTCCTAGATTTATATAACTGTTCTTGCTTGTTACCTGTTAAAAGAACTAGACTGCTTAAGAATATTTCATTGATCGCACTATTAAAAAGATAGAACTATATCAATTGCTTGAACTTCTGCATCGAGACTAATAGTCCACCCTGAGGCTAGAAGTCCTTATTTACGGGAGGGTTTGGCTATTACGCAAGAGGATTGAGAGCTCTGGCTCTATTGCTTGATTAAAATATTTGTTTGTGCTTTGAACATGTTCATCATATAGTCTTTATTTGATAGAAGTGCATTCATGCATCGGTCTGATAACTTGTGCTCAAGGTTTATCTCTCGAATGGTTCCTAGAACATTGGAGATCGTATAGTCTTTATTTGATAGAAGTGCATTCATGCATCGGTCTGATAACTTGTGCACAAGGTTTATCTCTCGAACGGTTCCTAGAACATTGGAGATCGTTCGGCCTGGAAGAGATCTGGAACACCCTGAGGTTAGAAGTCCTTATTTACAGGAGGGTGTGGCTTTTAGTGTAATGCTGAACCATGAGTCACGGATGCTATTTTGAGCGTATTTTAGTGCAGAGCAACCATGTGTCTCAGCAGCTATTAGCCAAATCTGTCATTAGTAAGATAGACTTGTACGTCCTAACTGCTAATCCCGGGGATTCAACAATCGGGGGCCATCATATAGTTAGGGCGCATGCTAGGTTAGCCTTCTTACATACCTAACTGTTTGATACATGGATGAACATGAAATAGAACCTTGTTTATATATGCAAATTATTGCTAACTTGTATGTCTGCTGCCGGGATAACCGTTTGACAAAAGGTAAGAATCCCTTAATAAGTGATTTACAGATTTTTGATTTTGCTTGAATCTCGTATTGCTCCTAGACTTGCATGTTTCACTTAAATATGCTACTTCTGCCTTGAACTGAATTGAATAAGTCCACTAGATGCACTCTGTCTTGTACTAAGTATAATAGTCCACTAGAGATAGTTTATGTTCCTCAGAAATGCATATGGATCAAGATACATGCTGCGCACAACATGATAGAATACTACCCCTACTGTTGCGTGAATGTATTGATATGCAAAATATTTTCAAAGATATATTTTTGAAAGAAGTAAACTGATTTTGATCCTGTGCTGCATGAAATGAACCTAGGTAAAAGTAGCAAGATCACTAGTAATGTAATATTTTGCCACATGCTTACTTAGTGTTGGTCTTAGAGAGTGTTGCTTCTGTTCGTTGATTTTTACTCACCATTAATCTCTCCTAAGTGTTGATCCCCCACCAGTTTGCTTATTCGTAGGTACTGGATCGTCCGTAGAAGCGATAGCTGAGCCTCATCCCCAGGATACGAAAATCTGGAGTCGATGCCTTGAGCGATATTGAGATATTTTGAGCTACTTTTGTATAAAGGGATGTAATGTATGGAACTATGTCATTATAATCGAGAGAAAGAGAGCTTGAGCAAATTGTAATCTCGGCCAAGCATCGCTTGTTACACATCTTAATTATCAATAAAGAGCTTATTTCCTTATGCCATTGTGTTCTTTACTTTTCTGCAATATTGTTCCACTGTTTCTGTCTTGAATAGTTTAATTTCCCTTGTTCAAAGATTTGGCCTTATGCAACTGCAACTCAGGCTTGCACGATACCATGCCCATGTGAGAACGATCGATTTTGTAAGGCACTATGCAAGGACGATCGACCCATTGAGGGAATCGGGGCGTGACTTAATAGTATCAGAGCAAATCGACCCTATGGTTATTTTGATGCTTAGATTTAACTAAAGATGTTCCTTGCCACTTAATATTGTTGTTGCAATGAGCTTTCTATACAATAAATCCGTAAATATTCTCAAAGATGCCGCTAAAAGTTTTTTAGATTATTTTATTGCTTGAGAGTTATGATTTATGATTTCTGATGGAAAGAGTTTTATTGAGTTCTGATTGCTAGAGTTTTCGATTGAGGATGGTGAGGGAATGATGACTATCGCGGCTCTGGATATCAAAAGTTTTTCCTTGAGTTTCATGGACATCTTTTTTTTGGTGGATAAGTATGTAGTTCCTCGCTTTACGTTGGCACTATATACAAGAGATATCGCTTGGCTGGCTCGAGCAGAAATCTTCTCGAAGAGTTTTCCAATCGAAACACAAGACGATTGATCTTGGTGAGTGGACATAAATTCATTCTCTGATTTTTACATGTCTTAATAATGAATCTGAGTTTTATACTGCTTATTTTATGGAGATAGTTTTCATAAGAAAAATGATAGAATCTCACTCTACATGCTTAATAAAAGAACTCGTATTGCTTGTCTAATGAACAAACCCTTGCCATGCTATAAAAAGATAGAAATATTGCATGCTAGGTTATACTGACATAGTTATTGAACGAACCATTGCCTTATTAATAAGAAAGAGCAAAAGATTGATTGAACTTGTCTTTGTATCGTATGCTAAACTAGAGTAGAAATACATGCTTGTCTAAAAGAGATAGAATTTGCATGCTAGATTTATATAACTGTTCTTGCTTATTACTTATTAAAAGAAATATACTACTTGAGCATGTTTCATTGATCGCACTGTATAAAAAATAGAACTGTATAAATATCTTAAACTGGTGTATCGAGACTAATAGTCCACCATGAGACTAGAAGTCCTTATTTACGGGAGGGTGTGGATATTAAGCAAGAGGTCTGAGAGCTCTGGCTCTATTTCTTGATTGAAATATTGTCTTGTTGTTTGAGCATGTGCATAATATAGTCTTTATCTGATAGAAGTACATTCATGCTTCGGTCTGATAACTTGTGCATAAGGTTTATCTCTCGAGCGGTTCCTGGGGTACTGGGGTTCGTTCGGCATGGGAGAGATCTGGAATATCCTGAGACTAGAAGTCCTTATTTATGAGAGGGTATGGATTTTAGTCTAGTGCTGAACCATGAGTCACGGCTACTATTTTGTGCATATTTTAGGGTAGAGCAACCATGTGTCTCAGCAGCTATTAGACAAATCTATCATTAGTGAGATGGGCTTGTACGTTCCAACTGCTAATCCCGGGGATCTGACACTCGGGGACCATCATATAGTTAGGGCGCATGCTAGTTTAGTCTTCTTGCATACCTAACTGTTTGATGCAGGGGCGAACAGGAAATAAAACCTTGTTTATATATGCCAATTGTTGCTAACTTGTATGTTTGTTGTAGGGATAACCATTCGACGAAGGGTAAGAATCACTTAATAAGTGATTTATAGATTTCTGATTTTGCTTGAATCTCGTATTGCTCCTAGACTTGCATGTTTCACTTGAATATGCTACTGTTTCCTTGAACTAAATTGACTAAGTCCACTAGATGCACTTTGTCTTACACTAAGTATAATAGTCCACTAGAGATAGTTTATGTTCCTAAGAAATGCATATAGCTCATGATATATGCTGCGCTGCACGATAGAACACTACCCCTTCTGTATGCATGAATGTATTGATATGCAAAATATTTTCAAAGATATATTTTTGAAAGTAGTAAACTGACTCTGATCCTGTACTGCATGAAATGAACATAGTTAAAAGTAACAAGATCACTAGTAATGTAATATTTTGCCACATGCTTACTTATTATTGGTCTTAGAGAGTATTGCTTATGTTCATTGATTTTTACTCACCAATACTTTCTCCAAAGTGCTGACCCCCACCAGCCTTCTTGTTAGCAGGTACTAGATCGTCCGTAGAAGCGATAGCCGAGCCTTATCCCCAGGACCCCAAAATTTGAGTCGATGCCTTGAGCCGTATCGAGATATTTTAAGCTACTTTTGTATAAATGATGTAATGTATGGAATGATGTTATTGTAATCGAGAGAAATAGAGCTTGAGCGAATTATAATCTCGGCCATGCGCCACTTATAACACATCTTGATTATCAATAATAAGCTTGTTTCCTTATGCCATTGTGTTCCTTAATTTTTTGCAATATTGTGTTGCTGCCTCCATCTTAAATAGCTTACTTGCCCTTGTTCAAAGCTTTGGCTTTGTGCAAGCGTAACTCAGGCTTGCACGGCACCACGTCCATGCGAGAACGATCGGTTTCGCAAGGCGTCATGCAAGGACGATTGGTCCTTTACGAGAATCTGGGCGTGACATAATGGTATCAGAGAAACTCCACCCTATGGCCATTCTGCTGCTTAGCTTAAACTCAAGATATTTTTTGCCACTTGATATCGTTGCCACAATGAGCGTTCCATACAATGAATCCATAAATATTCTCAAAGATGTCGGTAAAAGTTTTCTGGATTATTTTGTGGCTTAAGAGTTATAATTTTTGATTTTTGATGGCTAGAGTTTTATTATGTTCTGATTGCTAGAGTTTTTAATTGAAGATGGTGAGGGAATGAGGACTATCGTTGTTTTGGATATCGAAAGTTTTTCCTTGAGTTTTGAGGACAAAACTTTTTCTTGGTAGGTAAGTATGTAGTGCCCCGCTTTGCGTTGGCACTATGTACAAGAGATATCGCTTGGCTGGCTCGAGCGGAAGCCTTCTCGAAGAGTTTTCCATTCGAAACATAAGACTATAGATCTTGGTGAGTGGGCAGAACTTTATTCTCTAATTCTTGCACGTCTTAATAATGAATCTGAGTTTTATACCGCTTGTTCTAAGGAAATAGTTTCACAAGAAGAATGATAGAACCTGACTTTGCATGCTTAATAAGAGAACTCGTATTGCTTGTCTAATGAACGAACCCTTGCCATGCCAAGAAAAGATAGAAATATTGCATGCTATATTACACTGACACGGTTATTGAATGAACCATTGCCTTGATAATAAGAAAGTGTAAAAGATTGTTTGAACTTGTCTTTGTATCGTATGCTAAACTAGAGTAGAACTATATGCTTGTCTAAAATAGATAGAATTTTCATGCTAGATTTATATAACTGTTCGTGCTTGTTACTTGTTAAAAGACTAGACTGTTTGAGCTTGTTTTATTGATCGCACTTTATAAAAGATAGAACTGTATGAATAGCTTGAACTGCTACATCGAGACTAATAGTCCACCCTGAGGCTAGAAGTCCTTATTTACGGGAGGGTATGGTTATTAGGCAAGAGGATTGAGAGCTCTGGCTCTATTGCTTGATTAAAATATTTGCTTGTTCTTTGAGCATGTGCATCATATAGTCTTTATCTGATAGAACTGCATTCATGCATCGGTCTGATAACTTGTGCACAAGGTTTATCTCTCGAGCGGTTCTTGGGGCACTGGACATCGTTCGGCCTGGGAGAGATCTGGAACACCCTGAGGCTAGAAGTCCTTATTTACGGGAGGGTGTGGCTTTTAGTGTAGTGTTGAACCATGAGTCACGACTGTTATTTTGAACATATTTTAGTACAGAGCAATCATGTGTCTCAGTAGATATTAGCCAAATCTGTCATTAGTGAGATAGGCTTGTACGTCCTAACTACTAATCCCGGGGATCCAACACTCGGGGGCCATCATATAATTAGGACGCATGCTAGGTTAGCCTTCTTGCATACCTAACTGTTTGATACAGGGAAGAACATAAAATATAACCTTGTTTATATATGCAAATTATTGCTAACTTGTATGTCTTCTACAGGGATAATCATTCGACGAAGGGTAATAATCACTTAATAAGTGATATACAAGTTTCTAGTTTTGCTTGAATCTCGTATTGCTTCTAGACTTGCATGTTTTACTTGAATATGCTACTGTTGCCTTGAACTGAATTGAATAAGTCCACTAGATGCACTTTGTCTTGTACTAAGTATAATAGTTCACTAGAGATAGTTTATGTTCCTAAAAAATATATGTGGCTCACGATGCATGCTGCACAATGCACGATAGAACACCGTCCCTACTGTATGCATGAATGTATTGATATGCAAACTATTTTCAAAGATATATTTTTGAAAGAAGTAAACTGACTCTGATCCAGTGCTGCATGAAATGAACCTAGGTAAAAGTAGCAAGATCACTAGTAATATAATATTTTGCCACATGCTTACTTAGTGTTGGTCTTAGAGAGTGTTGTTTCTGTTCGTTGATTTTTACTCACCATTACTTTTCCCAAAGTGCTGACCCCCCACCAGTTTGCTTGTTCGCAGGTTCTGGATCGTCCTAGAAGCATTAGCCGAGCCTCATCCCTAGGATCCGAAAATCTGGAGTTGATACCTTGAGCCGTATAGAGATAATTTGAGCTGCTTTTGTATAAATGAATGTAATGTATGGAACTATGTCATTATAATCGAGAGAAAGAGAGCTTGAGCGAATTGTAATCTCGGCCAAGCGCCACTTGTAACACATTTTGATTATCAATAAAGAGCTTATTTTCTTATGCCATTGTGTTCTTTACTTTTCTGCAATATTGTGCTGCTGCTTCCGTCTTGAATAACTTACTTGCCCTTGTTCAAAGTTTTGGCCTTGTGCAAGCAAAACTTAGGCTTGCACGACACCACGCCCATGCGAGGACGATCGGTTCCACAAAGCGCCATGCGAGGACGATCGGTTCCACAAAGCGCCATGCAAGGACGATCGGCCTCTTGCGGGAATTGGGACATGACAGTAGGTACATTTTCCTATGGGAACACGAGTTCCTTCCCTGGATACACACTCATCCCACACATCCATGTATCCTGCACACTTAATTTTTACTTCCTTATTGTAGGATTTTGAAGTGCTACCTATACTAGTTTGCTGTACACAGAGTACTGAATTCCTCACACCATGGTATACCAACTCTCATTGGAAAAACTTGAGCACTCCTCTAACACAACACCCTAGCAGGCAGATAACTTACTTACTACAGGAACAACCCACTGCCCACTTATTATGAACAATATGCACAAGAACCACAAACCACTCCCTATAAGCAATACATGTATATATGTCAAACTCTAATCTATTTCTGTATATACTTATGTATCAGCACAGGACATGACATGATAGACCAAGGTTGAGATTTTTTATATTGCTATTGTGGAGGTGAGTACTTTACAAAATAGAATCATAAAGTAAGATGGTGAAGCGATATTATATTTTCTCTTCTAAATGCCATAGTTTTTCTTTAGGTCACTAGAGAACCCTGTTAGATATTTTTTTTCAGTATTATAACTAAATGGGCTTGGTTTTGTTTTCTAACAGATATAATTCCAAAATGGTGGATCTGGGGATATTGGATTTCACAACTAAGCTATGGTAGATTGGAAGTGTGTATGGTATCAGTTGTAGTAGCCCTTGCAACACTTTAATACAGCAATTGCAGTTGGAACTAGATTGGCCAAAGAGTATCAGTGCAGAATTAGTAAGTATCAGCCTTCTGTGCTCACGTGTATATATGTGTGTATGTAATAGTAGTGAGGATCTGTGTGTATTAGCAGTATGTGCACATGAGTATATATGTTCATGAAGAGAGAGGGTGTTATTACTATTTAGTTTGGTATGTTCATATTGTGATGGTATTTTCATTATCATTACTATTCAGTTTCTAATTTTTATATTGGAAGTAATTGAATTTGCTTGATTGCATTAATTCTTGATTGCTTTTGTAGATTCTACCAGAGAAAGCTTGGACAAAGTTTTTGAAAGGAAAATGGACGAAAAGCTGCAACACTTTAAAGAAAGTGGTATAACTTTTGTACTTTGCTTGTACAATATATTAACCAGTATTTGGACTGACATCTGTGTTGGAAGCCATACATGTGAGGACCAATAAGGCTATGGTTATCACTTGCATATATAACACAACTGATTGAGGCACAATCTGACACTTGGACATAAACTTCATGTTGATGTGAATCACTTGCATATATAACTGTTGGGAACACGTACCCTCTGATACCACGTGATGGGCGCACAGCAGAAAAAGCGCTTGCCAACCGACCTGAGATGACCATACCAATCTACAAACACCAAGCACTGATGAAGATAAGTATATGGTGGTGACTACGTCACTGGACAAATTCTACTATGTCACTGGACAAATTCCAACCTTTATAACTTAGATAAAATTATAAGATTGCAAAAAACTAATGTTGAAACCCTTTTGCCTTAATAGCTTCAACCCCCTCACCACACTCAAGAAGAAAAGCAGAAGATTATAATTGAAATCACTCACCAACCCGTAGAAATCTTCCTAACCGAAGTTGACATGTCACGCCCCAGTCCCAAGAATACGTAGGACTAGGACACGTAAGCATGCCAGCCACATTGTAAAACCCCCTTCCTAAAAAGTCGTATATACCCTTTTTATTTATTAATTATTAATTAAATTATAGTAATTAGGGACTAAATAGGATAAATAGATTTTTAATAATTTTTATGTTAGGTGTTCGGGCACTTAGAGGACTTATGGGACCATCAGGAATTTTTTAGGAATTTATTCCATGTAGGAGACCCCTTGAGCAGTTGCTAGCCTGACAATGTGCAATATCCTAATCTATAAATTTTTCTTATGTGTGAATATATATATATATATATATATATATATATATATATATATATACAAATATATATATATATATTTAAAGAAAGAAAGGAAAAAGAAAGTATTTAATAATAAGTATAATAATAATAATAATATTAATAATAATACAAATTACTATTTCTCTTTAGCCTTACAATTCCTTGCTGCAACTTAGTTTAGTAACACCTTAGCATACATTCACAGAACCCGCCACTTAAGACCCGCTAGCAATCTCCAGACCCTCTTTGACTCTTCAGCGCCTGGGGAGCCGGCCTGTGTATTTCAACGTCCAAACCCTTCACCCGCGGACCGCTCACCCTCTCCCTTAATATATAACATATATAATATATATATATATATATAGTTAGCTCTAAAATCCTAACCTAGAAACTCCAGACTTCCTCTTCCCATCTAGAGCCGTCACCGCAGCCAGAGAAGTCTCGCCAAACCATCCAACCATCCCGTCGACGCCGACATCGCGAACTGCAGTTTCCCACTCGAGGCACCTTCGCTCCGGGGTGATTTTTCGTCGACTCGCTCGACCAAACGCTGTTCCATTTTCATAGGTATGATCATCCCTTAACCCTCTCCAATACTTGTTTTATAGTCAACCTAGAAAAACGTGTGCCCCTAGGTGAAAAACAGCGCCCAAGTTGGCCCGGACTTACCCAATTCTGAAATCGCAGAAACTTGCGATGACCACCCATATTGCCGAGTTCGTATCTCCTACCACAGAGATCCAAATTCGATGATTCTTTTTGATACCTGTAGAATACTTAACCTAGTTTATTTTCTGTATTATAACCCTGTGCTATTAGTTGCTGTGGACATAATTATATTCGTCACAAAACTGCGGGCACCCACTTTTTTCAGATTTCCAAAAGTTGGAGATCGGAGCGCGCCCCGCCAAACGGGACCGCCCCGCCGTGTGCCAAGTGTACCGAATGGTGCACGCAGCATAATGGGACACATGAAAATTCGTGGAGACTGATTCGGACGCGTGTGCGTGCCAGAATCAGACCGTATCCGCGGACACATTTCGTGTCGCCACTTTTGTGGAACTCGCGTGTATTTTGTGCACGCTTGTCAGAATGCGACAAAACTTATGCCACTGGACTCGTGGTAACGCGCTGGTCCTGTGACCCAATTTTCACGCATTTCTGAGACGGTTGACCAGATCGTCAATTGGCGGGCCCGACAGTTGACTTCTTGGACCAAATTTTGTTCAGCTCATCGGAATCCACATTTGGACATACCGTTGGGTTCGTATTGACATTTAGAGTTGTTTGACCCATAGTTTATCCCATTTAGATACTGTTACCCTCGGCACGCTTTTCGGTGCAAAGTGGGCCACACATGGACCCTACTTTTACCCAAAATTACCGTTTTGCCCCTGTGTCCAAATTGGACGAAAGGGATGTGCTTTTTAGCTATTTTGCTCATTTCGGAAATGTTGGTGATGTTTATTTCAGCATCCGGAGACGTTTGTTCGGAGTCCTTAGTTCCAGGTTCAGTGTCCTTGACATTTGGGCGCGTACACTTTACAGATTTTCTGCCAGGCAAGTATACCTTGCCATTGTACTGTATTTACATTCCATATGAGGCATGCATGTTTATTTTCTGTTTATTTAGTTCATTTATTTTAACTGCTATATAAACTGCGCGTCCAAGGAAACTTGGGTGCAACGGTGTCGTCGTACTATATTTTTATTTATATATATGCATTGGACCTACTTTATGAGACTACCCCATCTTCATGAGGCATTTATGTTTCATTAGCCATGACACTATTCTTACACGAGTGTGAGTCACATGTAGGACACGGACTTGCGTACTCGGCTGGCCACCGATACGTATAGGTCGTGCGACGGATAGGGATAACTGCCAATAGAAACTTTGCATGCTAGTAGACCTGGCGGTTATTAGAGGTTTATCGTGTCATGGATATGACATGCTTAGAGCATTGGGTGGGGAGAACAACAAGTAAGGCATTTGGGCTCCTTTACACTTTTCCTTCTGTCACCCGGAAGCTCCGCTGGAGATACGGGCGGTGATGACCCCTATACTACTTGGCGGGCCTCTGCCGTTCAAAAGACGACATGCCTTTGAGGCCCCTGGTTCTCCGAGAGAGTCATGCCAATCCCAATTTTTAGCCAGATAGCCCACTTGGTGGAAAGTTGTTTTCAAAACTGCATTCACTTAGATGGTTAGGCGACCCCCATGGATGTTTATTTTCAGTACTTTATTGGCATGTACCATTTGTATCTTGTTACGTCCCTCTAAGGACCTGGTCCATTTTCCAGATATAGATGAGCAGGAGTATCCGCAGGAGTATGGACCTGGACCTGACGCTTCCTATCAGTCTGAGACGATCTTATCTTCTGATTATATATGATTCATTTGCAGCTGTTTAGAGATTCTAGTTGCTATTCTTTTCTAGACATTTATTCTTATATTAGAGTTTATTCTCTTTTCTCTTTAGTAGTTTATTATAGTCGATTTGCAGTGGATTTGTTTCCACCCGACTATTGCACTTTGAGATTACTATTTGAGACTGCTTCTTTGATATTCAGTTATTGATTTCCTTTATTCTATTATTTATGCTGTGGATGAGATATAGAACTGCGTGTGACTTGTTGTGACATATATTTACCACTGTGCATTGGATATTCATGTACAGCGTATATGTGTATATGGTTTCCATATATTGGAGTTCGTATACATACGGCTGGCGTGTTACGTATTCCTAGTCCTACGTATTTTGGGACTGGGGCATTACATATTTTTGTGGTGGACCATGCAGGTCTAGAATATATTGTCGCGGTTACGTAACTGTACCGAACAAGCCTGCGTATAGGAATAGAGTATAAGGATCTCATCCACGCTTGATTGAAATTCATCCTTCCTATTTAATACTTGCATCCTATTTGATTCCTGTACTTTTTCTAATCGTTTCGTACATCAACTGCAGAGAGATGGATATGCAGAATGGATGTACTGCCGCCGATGGCGACGCAACTTCTGGAGTCAATAGTCAGACTCAAGGAGGGACCCCAACAATTCCTAGGCTTCCGGGACCAGATGGACAGACTCACACTCCAGTTCCATCTGATCTTCCCACTTCACCTATTGGGAACCTTCCACCTGCCCCAGTACTGCAAGATGGCCAAGCGCAGATGTTCCAATTCTTTCAGATGATGATACAGGAACAGAGGCAGCAGGCAGCCGAGCAGAGACAGCAGGCAGTCAAGCAGAGGCAAGAATTTTTGGCAGCACTGGAGAGGATGGCTGCACATGCTACTGTACCAGCCCAAACACTAGCTCCAGTACCTCGAGCTAGGGTTGGATCAGTAAAGGATTTTGTTCAGATGGGTGCAAGGCAGTACAAGGGTACTGAGAGCCCGAAGGAGACTACCAACTGGATCACTCACACGCAGAAGCTACTGGAGGCATCACAGTTACCGACGGACCTATGGATGACGGGTGTACGGACGCTTCTAGATGGTAATGCTCATCACTGGTGGGAATCCATGGAGCGCCAGTTGGGTACTTACCAGACTTGGGAGCAGTTCTTGGAGTGCTTTGAGGGAAAGTACTTCCCGGACACTGTCAGGGATACCTTGTATGATCAGTTTCTTCACTTAGAGCAAGGGAACCGAACCGTGGACGAGTATGATGCCGAGTTTAGTCGACTCAGCAAATATGGTGCTGCTTTGATACCAAATGACTTGGCTAAGGCTAAGAGATTTTATCGAGGACTGACCCAGGAGCTACAACATTATACAAGCTCGCAGTCCCGAGTCTCTTATGCTGAACTACTGACAGAGGCCAGATTTCAGGAAACCATTAGCAGAGAAAAAGGAGGTCAGCCGAGGACACAACAAGGATCAGCAAGGATACAGTAGGGACCAGCCAGGACACAACAAGGGGGACCTATCAGACGTCCCTTGGCACAACAGCATCAGCCATACCGAGCAGCACCGTACCAGATTCCGGAGAAACCCCAATGTAATTATTGTGGAAAAATCGGATATATTTTAAGGGATTGTCGAGGCCGCTTGGGACAGTGTTTACGATGTGGCTCTGGACAACACATGGCGAGAGACTGTCCAAAACATCAGACATTGACACTACCACCTCCAGCACAGAGACTAGCGCTTCCAGCACCGAAGCCAGCCCAGCAGATGACCGGATCGGGAGCACCCCGACCCCCAATAGCAGGAGAATTTCAGAGAGGACCACCGCTACCTACTCAGGAGGAGCAGTATATGAGGACTAGACATGGACAGCCGCAGAGGAACGGGCGAGCTTTTGTATTGGAGGTAGATGACATGGATCATGAGGTGGATGTCATAGCAGGTATTACCCTTGCTTTTACTTTTCCTGTGGTAACATTATTTGATTCGGGAGCCACCTACTCATTCATATCATCTAGTTTTATTGCCAAACACAATATTGCTTCTACACCATTATCTAGTTGTGTTAGAATTCTTACCGGAGGAGGAGTTGTACCAGTTACTCGAGTTTATAGATCGGGTCCTATAGTGATACGTGGCAGAGAGATGAATGCCCAACTCTTAGTCCTTCCTATGCCATCTTTTGATATTGTGCTTGGAATGGACTGGCTAAGCAAGTACCATGCTTTCTTCGATTGCTTTGGAGGAAGCATTCTTTTTAAGGTACCAGGCCAGCCTGAACTTGAGTTTGCCCGAGGATCCACAGAAATCCTTGATGGTATGCAGCTCGCAATGGACGATGTTATCTATCACCCTATTATTTCAGAATTTTTAGACGTCTTTCCAGAGGATTTGCCAGGACTACCCCCAGACAGAGACGTAGAGTTTTCAATTGAACTAGCATCCGGAGCAGCACCTATAGCATCGCATGTTTACAGACTGGCGAAGAAGGAGATGGACGAGCTGAAGGCACAGTTAAAAGAGCTAGAGGAGAAAGGTTTCATCCGACCGAGTGCATCACCCTGGGGAGCACCAGTATTGTTTGTACCCAAGAAGGATGGGTCAGTGCGTATGTGCATTGACTACAGGGCCTTGAATGCAGTGACAGTGAAGAACAAATATCCATTGCCACGTATTGATGACCTGTTTGATCAACTCAGTGGAGCTAAGGTATTCTCGAAGATAGATCTGAGATCGGGATATCACCAAGTGAAGGTACGGAAGCAGGACATTCCGAAGATCGTATTCAGAACAAGATATGGACACTACGAGTTTTTGGTCATGCCATTTGGATTGACCAATGCTCCAGCGATCTTCATGGACTTGATGAATCGAGTCTTCCACCAGTACTTGGACCAGTTCGTGGTCGTCTTCATAGATGATATACTTGTCTATTCAAAGAGCCACGAGGAGCATGAGGAGCATCTGCGAATTGTTCTAGAGACTTTGAGGAGAGAGCAGTTATATGCTAAACTCAGCAAATGTGAGTTCTTCTTGGACAGAGTTTTATTTCTTGGACATGTTGTCACAGGAGATGGTATTTCTGTTGATCCAGAGAAGATCTCAGCAGTTGAGACATGGCCTGTTCCTAAATCAGCAGCAGAGGTGAGGAGTTTCCTTGGACTTGCGGGATATTACCGACGGTTCGTAGAAAACTTCTCAAGGATAGCGGCACCTATGACTCGTCTGACTTGTAAAGATCAAGAATTTATATGGACTGACGAGTGTCAAGCAGCCTTCGAAGAGTTGAAGAAGCGATTGACTACAGCACCAGTATTGGCAATTCCGTCAGGATCAGGAGGTTATGTGATCTACAGTGACGCATCAGGGAAAGGCTTAGGATGCGTATTGATGCAGCATGGCAAGGTGATTGCATATGCATCTAGGCAGTTACAAGTGCATGAGAAGAATTATCCAACTTATGACTTGGAACTGGTCGTGCAGCGAGTTCCCGGTTGATCTGGTCGAAGTCAGTGATATGGAAAGAAGGTCACGGTGAGTGCAGCATCGTTCCTGGCAGTCTGGAGGGTGCAGGATGGCGAGTTCTGGTGGGTCGACGGCTTCGGGGTACAGCGGGGTGGTCGACTGCTGCTGCAGGCGTTCGGCTTCAGAAAAACGGCGGGGTGTTCGTTTTAGCATTTCGGCATGGTGGTGTAGTGCTCTCAGGCGAAGGTCGAGGCGGGTGAGGCGGAGGGATGCTCGATGAAGATTCAGCGGGATAAGGGTCGAAGTTCGGCGGTCTTCGGTTTAGCGGGTTCGTCGTAGTCGGGTTGCTGTCGAGAGCAGCGGGATGAACGAGCGGAGGCGGTCGAGGGGGTTGTCGTGCGGAGGCGGGAAGTGCTCGACGGAGTCCGGCTGGTGGAAGTCGTGGAATCAGGCGGTGTGCTCTGGTGGAACGGCAGGAGAAAGGAGATGAACAGTAGGGATGGATGGGGGAAAGTCGGCTATGGGTTGGTTTGGTTGTTAACGAAAAAGGAAAACAAGAAAAATGAGTATTTATACATAAAGGGGTTTGGTTTGACCTAAAAGTCGACTTTGGTCAAAGCCCTCTTGGGATTGGGCTTTCTCATGGTTATTTCAAGGGCTATAATTTAAATAAAATTAAAAATGGAAGGCTAGGATGCATTGGTTCAAGGTTTTGAGGCCATGGCTCAAGGAGGTTGATGTTGCATTGTGCACTCCAAAAAATTATGGAAAAATACACATGAAAGGGAAAATGGTTTATTTAAGTGTCGTGTCCAACATGGTGGATACCTCAATGCACTTTTGCACAAAAGTGCCCAAAAATTAGAAAATTGCACAAAGTGAGATTTTATGAATTTAATTTAATTAAAATAAATGCAAGTGGTGTTCTAACATTAATTGGAAGTACAAGGGACTGAAATTAAGTGGGACACAAGTATCATGAATGAAGTAGACTTAGAATAGAATATTACCCTAATTTGGGTTGCTCAAAATGGGTCAAGATTGTGTCTCCAATTTTGATTGGAACACAAAAGGATACAAAGTTTAATTTATATAAAATTAAATATAATCAGTTGCGACGAATGTTGTGCATCTAAAATGAAACACAATAAGACATGGTTATGAGTCACACAAGGATCAAAATAACAGTCTGGCATATCTAGGACAAGGGTATGAAATTGGTTGGAAGACAATGGCTAGCGTAGCGCTCTAATTATCGAAGCAACGGTAAAGTACAACAATCAAATAAATCACAGCAATTTAAATATAATTAATTATAATGAAATTATTTATACATTAATTATGAAAAGATAAAAATACCCCTAATCTGAAATATGGGGGTGACAAGTCTACCCTCCTTAAAAGAATTTTGTCCTCGAAATTTAAAATAAACTAGCACAAGGCAAACAATCAAACAAAGAATTATACCTCAAGTCTCGAAGAGATACGGATACTGCTCGCGCATTTCGTCCTCTCTCCCAGGTTGACTCTCCTGGAGAGTGATGTCTCCATGCAACACGAACCAAGGGGATAGTCTGGTTCCGTAATATCTCAACTGGTTGTTCAAGATAGCTGAGCGTCGGTCCAACTTCGATCTTCGAGTGATCTAGTATGTGACTAGGATCTTCCACGTACCTTCTCATATGTGACACGTAGAACACATCATGCACTCCTTCTAGAGCAGGCGGCAAGTCAAGTCTATAGGCCACTGCACCGACCCTTGCAAGAATACTGAAGGGCTCGATGTAACGTGGACTAAGCTTTCCGCCTCTACCAAAATGAATCGTGCCCCGTGTCAGAGAAATCCGTTGGAACACTAAATCACCAACCTAGAAAAAATAATCTTAACACACAATCTAAAACAAAACAATCACAACCTAATAAAACAAAACCTATACCTGAAACTCTAGGGGTCTACGGTGGCTATCGGCCCAATGCCGCTGTCTGTCCTGCGCCACTCGCAGTCTGTCTCTGATAAGTTTTACCTTTTCTGCTGCATCCACGACCATTTTTGGTCCTAACAAAACCCTTTCTCCAATATCATCCCAAGATAACGGTGTACGATATCTCCGTCCATATAAAGCCTCAAATGGTGACATCTCAATGCTGGCCTGGTAGCTGTTGTTGTAAGCAAACTCTACTAGGTGTAGATGATCCTCCCAAGAACCTCCGAGATCCAAAACGCAAGTGCGTAGCATATCTTCGAGAGTCTGAATAGTCCTTTCAGACTGTCCGTCTGTCTGGGGGTGATACGCGGTACTGAACTTGAGCTGAGTGCCCAAGCTAGCCTGCAGACTCCTCCAGAAATGAGAAGTGAAATGACTATCCCGACCTGAGACAATACTTACAGGAACTCCATATAATCTGACAATCTGCTGTACGTACATCTCTGCTAATTTCTCTGTCGACGTACCCACTTTGAATGGTAAGAAGTGGGCTGATTTGGTCAACCTATCTACGATGACCCAAATCGCGTCCTTTCCTCCTGGAGAACGAGGAAGTCCTAAAACGAAATCCATAGTCACATGCTCCCACTTCCATTCTGGGATAGGTAAAGGTTGAAGTAATCCTCCTGGCCTCTGTCGATCTGCTTTTACCTGCTGGCACACTAAACATCGGGATACAAAGCATGCTACCTCGCGCTTCATACCATACCACCATACATGCTCCCTTAAATATTGATACATCTTGTTGGCTCCGGGATGCATCGAGTACTGAGAGCGATGTGCCTCTTGCAAAACTTCTTCGCGCAGCTCTCCACTTGGCACACACATCCGCGTGCCATGCCGTAAAGATCCATCATCCACAATAGTGAAGTCATCTGTCAAACCTGTCCGAACTTGTGCTCTAATATTTCTTAGAGTCTCATCATCATACTGAGCAGCTCTAATTCTATCCATCAGCTCTGATTGTATCTGTAATCCCCATATCTGAATCTCAACTCCTGGAACTAGTACTTCAATTCCCAAGCTCTCAAGATCAGCTAATAAATGTCTATCTGAAGTCAAGCACATAGCCATCGGATACCTGCTCAAGGCATCGGCGACTACGTTGGCCTTTCCTGGATGGTACTGTAATGAGATATCAAAGTCTTTTATAAACTCTAACCATCTTCTCTCCTCATGTTCAGCTCCTTCTGTGTAAACACGTACTTTAAGCTCTTGTGGTCTGTGAAGATCTTCACACGCTCTCCGTACATATAGTGTTTCTACAGTTTTAGGGCGAAGATAACTGCTGCTAACTCCAAATCGTGAGTGGGGTAGTTCTTTTCATGAGGGCATAATTGTCTTGAAGCATAGGTAATTACTTTCCCATGTTGTTGAAGAACGCATCCCAAACCTTTTCCCGAAGCATCACTGTAGATAGTGAATCCACCTGTCCCTGATGGCAACGTCAAAACTATCGCTGTCGTCAATCTCTTTTTCAGCTCATCAAATGCGGCTTGACATTCTTCTGTCCAGAAAAAATCTATATCTTTCTTGGTCAGCCTAGTCATTGGTTTTGCATTTTGGAGAAGTCTTGTACGAATCTTCTGTAGTATCTTGCTAGTCCGAGAAAGCTCCTGATTTCAGCTACCGTACTGGGGGTAGCCCATGATTCCACTGCTTTGATCTTCTTTGGGTTAACTAAAATTCTGTTATCCGTTACCATATGTCCAAGAAAGTTAACTTTGTCAAGGAAGAACTCACACTTTGAAAGCTTCCCGTACAACTTCTCTCTCCTGAGAGTCTCTAAGACCATCCTCAGGTGCTCTTCATGTTCTTCTGGGGTCTTTGAATATACTAGAATATCGTCAATAAATACTACTACGAACTTGTCAAGGTACTGGTGGAATACCTTATTCATCAAGTTCATAAATACTGCTGGTGCATTGGTTAAACCAAACGGCATTACTGTAAATTTAAACTGGCCATACCTGGTCTGAAAGGCTATCTTCGGTATGTCTTCCTTCTTCACCTTCACCTGGTGATAGCCTGACCTCAAGTCTATCTTTGAAACTACCTTTGCTCGGGTCAATTGATCGAAAAGATCATCTATCCTCGACAGCGGGTATTTATTCTTGATAGTGAGGTTATTCAGAGCTCTATAATTGATACACATGAGTACCGTACCGTCCTTCTTTGGTACAAATAATACCGGTGCTCCCCATGGCGATGAACTGGATCTAATGAAACCTTTGTCTTGCAGCTCCTCAACTTGCTTCTTTAGTTCTACCAACTTATTATTGTTGACTCTATAGACATGTTGTGAAATAGGCTCCACTCCTGGTATCAAGTCTATAGAGAATTCAACATCTCTGTCTGGCGGCAAACCTGGCAACTCCTCTGGAAATACATCCAGGAACTCCACTATCAATGGATGTGGTAACTCCTCTTCTTCCATCCTGGCTCCGCAAAAAGTACCTCAGCTCCGCTCCTCTGCTCCTCTGACGATCTCGAACTCTGGATCTCCTGGTGGTCGAAATACTACTCTTCCTCCGTGACAATCTATAGAAGCATGGTGTTTACTCAACCAGTCCATTCCGAGTAAAATATCGTATCATGGAAGTGGCATGACGAGTAAACTCACGCTCAACTCTCGGCCTTCCAATGGCACTCTCCGATCCTTGCAATAATCACGGACTAGGATAATGCCTCCTCCTGTCATGATCTTGCAAGTCTTATCTAATGGTTCCATTTCTAAACCATGCTTAAGGTCATAAGATACAAATACGAAACTATGGGAAGCACGAGAATCAAATAATGCAAGTGCTCGAATAGAATTGAGTGAAACTGAACCTGAAATTATGTCTCCAGCTGGCTCGGCCTCCTCAGCAGTCATGGCGTAAGCTCATCCCTGTGGTGCTGTCACCCCCACTTTTTGGATTAGGGGTATTTTCGTCTTTTCGTAATTAATGAGTAAATGATTGCATGATAATCAATTTTAATTAATTTACGGTGACCTTAATTGATTGTGCATGTTATCATTTTTCGATAATTAGGACGCTATGCTAGCTTTGTCTTCCATCCGATTCACACCCTTGCCCTAAATACGCCAGACCATTAATTAATGCTTGCATCCCACGTAAATCCAGCCTTTGTACTTCTATTTAATTATAGAATGCCTCCTTGCATTTAATTTTAATTAAGCAAACAATAAACCTATTTCATGCAATTTCCTTAATTCATTAAACCATTCGAACCCTAGCCCATTGGAATATCTCCATAATAAGCCAAGGCCTTTTCTAGTATTGACCAAAGTCAACATATTCTAGGTCAAACCCACACCCTTGTGTATATATATATATATATATATATATATATATATATATATATATATATATATATATATATCATCCTAGTTATTCTTTTCTTAAAACCTAAAACCTAATACCCCAGCCGAACCCTTCTTTCCATCTTCCTGTTCACCGCCGAAACCCGACGTGAGCTCGCCGGAGCCGAGCGGCCTGAGCCGACCACCACCCGACTGTCGACCCCCCCCCCCCCCCCGCGACTGAACGCCAGAGACGATCGGACCGCTGAACCCGAGCCGCCTGCGTCCCATCGACTGAGAGCCGACCGAGGTCCCCGCCCGAGACCGGACGACTCGCTACAGACCGGACGACTCGCTGCACAGACCGGACGACTCGCTGCACAGACCGGACGACTCGCTGCAGACCGGACGACTCGCTGCAGACCGGACGACTCGTCTGCGCACGCCGGACGACCGCTGACTCGCTGTACCCGACCGGAGAAGCCCTTCGACTCGACGATGCCGCGACACGCACGTCTCATTCCCACGTCCAAGTTCGAGTCCCCTCTCGCGTACGTGTACGCGTACATGCACACGCATTTTCTTCCTTGTTTGCATGCGTATAATTAGCTATGATAGTATACCCGTATCGTATGATGGTAGATTGGTTTGCTTGTATATACGTATTATATATCTATATGAATATAAACCTAATTAATATATATATGGTACATGTATTAGTATAGGGTTAAATGTATTTTGGTGTATATATATATGGTATCTCTCAATTAGTATAAATACATAAATATACGTATTGTACACATCTCCCTAGTAAATATTTAATGTATATATATATAAAGTATTAATTCTATTTAAAGTATATATATATATTCATATGTCTATTATTTTGTAACTAATGGATATTATGAATAAGTTAGATCCTATTATGTACTATGTGTTATATATATTAGATGACTTGAATGTAACCACGGATACCCCGTAATTACATTGACCTGTGACCATTTAGTATGTTAGCAGACTGCCATATGTACACTGACGTACTGGCAAGACCGTACCATTGACTGTCTGTTATGCACAACAACTATAGACGTGAACCTAGCATAGTCTGTGAGATCATGATATTTGATTGTGTATTAGTGTAAAGTCTGATATAGTATTGTGTTTATGATATATCTATAGGACTGTTGGATCACTCAGACGGTACCTTGGAACCCGGATATTGGTATTGCCAGCTAAGGACCACATGCGAGTACATTCTCTGACAGTTTCTATTATGTTGATTATCTCTATAATTCTTGTTGTATACCGTACATGACTCTGACACTGTTCTTTAAACGAGTTGGCATCATTGAGACCTGTCACGAGGAGTCGTGATTGGAATCCATCATGCTAGCTGGGGAAAACGGGGAAGTATTAGTAGTTATGTGATCATACCCCTTACATGCAGCATTAGCTCACCCACATTTCACGTCGGTGCAGCCTTACCCTTACATGACTCATCGCTGTTACATCTGGTTAGCCTGACCTGTTGGGGATGATCGCTAACTAATGTAATGAGTCATATAGCCCAAGACGATCACATGATATACTAATGTTTCACACACTTAGATAGATAATTCTTGACATGTATCTTGATAGATTGATCTTGTATTTCCACTTGTTCTAGTTGTTGTTCTTATACACACTTACATACCAGTTCTTTGTACTTGCGTACACTTGTAGTTCTATTTCCTTGTCAGATGCATATTGATGATGATGTTCCAGTACTTTATTCCAGTATTTCCTTTATTCCAGTATTTTTTATTGCCAGTTATTTCATATCTGTCTTGTATTTCTTTACACTGTGTTATAGATTTTGTCAATATATGTGGAACTGCTGTTAGAGGTGTATTTTTGTTCCAATCCTGACTGGATATTTTTTCCAGAGAATCTTGAGAATTTCTGTACCACGCACTACGGACCAGGTATAGATGCAGACTATGTACCAGAGATCCTAGAGGAGACCATGCTTCTAGATGAGACTTTGCCTACAGCTACCTAGATAGTATTTATTTATGCTTGAGACTCATGGAGGTTATTTCAGTTTATATTAGACTTATGTTAAGTCTAATTGGGAACTTGTGTTGGACAGCTAGACTGTGAGTTATCTTTATGTTGGGACATGGTGTTTAACTATGTTATTTCCTTTTATCTTTTATCGTGCCTTATAGTTGTTGTGATTGAGTTATATTGAGAGATTATGGAGATGTATATCATTGACAGGTGTTTAGTTATTTAGTGTTACTGTAACCCAGACAGCATTCTACCGCCGATGTTGCGGCGTAGGCTGGACGTACCCACGCTCTCGTGCCCCTATACTGGGTACGGGTCGTAACACATTTTTAGTGGTGGCCCACGCAGGTCTAGTTTCGTAAGTTATGCGATATCGTGGTAGTGCGACAACTTAGTTGTACTGCTGCGAGCCTGTGCTAGGATATAGGAAATAGGATCTAGGATGAGAATATGCTCAATCACACTAGGAAATTCTGAACTTCTAATTGCTATTCTAATGGATTGCTTCCTTTAGCACTTTAGTGTCCTTCCTTGATAATATCATATCTATCACCTTAATTGATTCTTAGATCTGTATTCAGGATGTCGCCGAATACTAGATCCATGAGAATGGGAGCAGCCAATTCAGAGAGGACTGCCACCTCTCAACCTAACGAACAGATACCTGGAGATCCTCCTACATCTCCTGTTCGTGTGGGAGTGTCTGCAGCTAACGGGATTCCTTCTCCACCTATACAGAGGATTGATCCAGCTATGACAGACAACCTTCCACCACCACCAACACCGATTCCCGGAGGAGTGTCTGCTGACGGGGCACAGATGTTCGCACTGATGCAGGGCATGCTAGAGGCCCAGAGAGTAACAACAGAGGCTCAGCGTGTTCAAGCTGAGGCTCAGAGAATGCAAGCAGAAGCACACCAGGCGTAGACCGAACTGATGAGAGAGAGCATGGAGAATGCTCATCAGATGACTCTCCAGGCTGTGGAGAGAGTAGCACGACAACCGCAACATCAAGGTCAGCAACAACAGAGGCCCGGTACCATAGTAGACTTTAAGAGGATGATGCCTTGAGAGTTCAAAGGCACAAAAGGAATACTATATGCTGACGAATGGTTAGAAGACATAGAGAGGAATCTTCGCTTATCACAGATTCCAGAGATTCTTCAGATAGAGGCCGCTGGCAGTCAGATATTTGATATTGCATTGACGTGGTATCGTACAGAGCCGAGACTCGCCGCTGAAGGACTTACTTGGAAGAACTTTAAAGAACTCTTCAAAGAGAAATTCTTTCCTGACGTAGCCTTGGGAGCATTAGAAAGTCAGTTCCATGACTTAGTCCAAGGAGGCATGTCAGTCGACGAATATGCTGCAGAGTTTTGTCGATTGAGTCAATTTGCGCCATCGATGGTTCGAGACCCAGGAGACAGAGCTCGAAAGTTCAGGAAGGGATTAAACAGGGAGATCAAGTCTCGTACTTCGGGACGACATACTGCTACATTTGAGGGTATTCTGATGGATGCCCAGATTGTCGAAGACGACTTGGACCTCAGGCCCAAGAGAGGACGCGACACATCTGGAGCAACATGAGGTAACACAGGACCAGCCAAGCACCCACACTTCCAACAACAACAACATAGGCCGCACCAGCAGCAACACCAGCAGCAACACCAGCAACAGGCACCAGTTCGAGGACATGCTCAACAACAGCAACCACAGAGGCATAATCAACTCGCTACCCCATGTTCGTATTGCGGAAAGATGGGACATACAAGAGACATCTGCAAAAAAAGGTTGGGCACTTGCTTATCGTGTGGATCAGCAGCACATAAGCTGAGGGACTGCCCAGCTATTCAGACTCGCCAAGGAGGAGGAGCGGCTCAGAGAGGACCAGCCAGAGTACCTATTGTACCAGGAGGCCAGCAGAGAGGACCTCCACTTCCATCACAGCAGAAGAGGTTTGCTCAGCAGCAGCAGCAACAGAGAGGAGTACCACAAGGATGAGCTTACGCCATGACCATTGAGGAGGCTGAGCCAGTTGGAGACGTGATTTCAGGTTCAGTTTTGCTCAATTCTATTCCAGGACTTGCATTGTTTGATTTTGGCGCTCCCCATAGTTTCATATCTGTATCTTATGCCCTTAAGCATCATTTAGAAATGGAACCACTAGATAGGACTTGCAAGATCACGACAGGAGGAGGCATTATCCTAGTCCGTGATTCTTGCAAGGATCGGAGAGTGTCATTGGAAGGCCGAGAGTTGAGCGTGAGTTTACTCGTCATGCCACTTCCGGAATACGATATTGTACTCGGAATGGACTGGTTAAGTAAACACCATGCTTCTATAGATTATCACGGAGGGAGAGTAGTATTTCGACCACCAGGAGAGCCAGAGTTTGAGATTGCCAGAGGAGCAGAGGAGCGGAGCAGAGGCACTTTTTGCGGAGCTAGGGTGGAAGAAGAAGAGTTACCGCATCCACTTATAGCGGAGTTCCTGGATGTATTTCCAGAGGAGTTGCCAGGTTTGCCGCCAGACAGAGACGTTGAGTTCTTTATAGTCTTGATACCAGAAGCGGAGCCTATTTCGCAACATGTCTATAGAGTTAACAACAACGAGTTGGTAGAACTAAAGAAACAAGTTGAGGAGCTGCAAGACAAAGGTTTTATTAGATCCAGTTCATCGCCATGGGGAGCACCGGTATTATTTGTACCGAAGAAGGATGGCACGGTACGTATGTTTATCGATTATAGAGCTTTGAATAACCTCACTATCAAAAATAAATACCCGCTACCGAGGATAGATGATCTTTTCGATCAATTGAGCGGAGCGAAGGTATTTTCAAAAATAGACTTGAGGTCAGGCTATCACCAGGTGAAAGTGAAGAAAGAAGACATACCAAAGACCGCCTTTCGAACCAGATATGGCCAGTTTGAATTTACAGTAATGCCGTTTGGTTTAACCAATGCACCAGCAGTATTTATGAACTTGATGAACAAAGTGTTCCACCAGTACCTTGACAAGTTCGTAGTGGTGTTTATTGACGACATTCTAGTATATTCTAAAACCCCAGAAGAGCATGAAGAGCACTTGAGAATAGTCTTAGAAACACTCAGAAGAGAGAAATTATACGGAAAGCTTTCAAAGTGTGAGTTCTTTCTTGACAAGGTTGAATTTCTTGGACATATGGTAACGGGTGACGGAATTTCAGTTAACCCAAAGAAGATAGAGGCAGTGAAGTCATGGACTACCCCCAGTATGGTAGCTGAAATCAGGAGCTTTCTCGGACTAGCATGATACTACAGAAGATTTGTACAAGACTTCTCCAAGATTGCAGAGCCAATGACTAGGCTGACCAAGAAAGATGTGGAATTTGTCTGGACCGAAGAATGTCAAGCTGTATTCGATGAGCTGAAGAGGAGATTGACGACAGCACCAGTTTTGACGTTGCCATCAAGGACAAGTGGATTCACTATCTACAGTGATGCTTCAGGAAAAGGGTTGGGGTGCGTTCTTCAACAACACGGGAAAGTAATTGCCTATGCTTCGAGATAATTACGCCCTCATGAAAAGAACTACCCCACTCACGATCTGGAGTTAGCAGATGTTATCTTTGCCCTAAAGCTGTGGAAGCACTATCTGTACGGAGAGCGTGTGGAGATCTTCACGGACCACAAAAGCTTAAAGTACGTGTTTACACAGAAGGAGCTGAATATGAGACAGAGAAGGTGGTTAGAATTGATGAAAGACTTTGATATCTTATTACAGTATCATCTAGGGAAAGCCAACGTAGTCGCGGATGCCTTGAGCAGGTACCCAATGGATATGTGTTTGACTTCGGATAGACACCTATTAGCTGATCTTGAGAGCTTGGAAATTGAGGTATTAGTTCCAGGAGCTGAGATTCAGATGTGGGGACTATAGATTCAATCAGAGCTGATAGACAGAATTAGAGCGGCACAGTATGATGATGAGACTCTAAGGAATATTAGAGCACAAGTTCAGGCAGGATTGATAGACGATTTCACTATTGCGAATGATGGATCCTTACGACATGGCACGAGGATGTGTGTGCCAAGTGGAGAGCTGCGCGAAGAAGTTTTACAGGAGGCACACCGCTCTCAGTACTCGATGCATCCCGGAGCCAACAAGATGTATCGAGATTTGAGGAAGCATGTATGGTGGTATGGTATGAAGCGCAAAGTAGCACGCTTCGTATCCTGATGTTTAGTGTGCTAACAGGTGAAAGCAGATCGACAGAGGCCAGGGGGATTGCTTCAACCCTTATCCATTCCAGAATGGAAGTGGGAGCACGTGACTATGGACTTCGTTTCGGGACTTCCTCGTTCTCCAGGAGGAAAAGACGCAATTTGGATCATCGTGGATAGGTTGACCAAATCAGCCCACTTCTTACCTTTTAAAGTGGGTACTTCGACGGAGAAGCTAGCAGAGATGTACGTACAACAGATTATCAGATTACATGGAGTTCCTGTGAGTATTGTATCAGATCGAGATAGTCGTTTCACTTCTCATTTCTGAAGGAGCCTGCAGTCTAGCTTGGGCACTCAGCTCAAGTTCAGTACCGCATATCACCCCCAGACAGACGGGCAGTCTGAAAGGACTATTCAGACTCTTGAAGATATGCTACGCACTTGCGTATTGGATCTCGGAGGTTCTTGGGAGGATCATCTACACTTGGTAGAGTTTGCTTACAACAACAGCTACCAGGCCAGCATTGAGATGTCACCATTCGAGGCTTTATATGGACTGAGGTGTCGTACCCCTTTATCTTGGGATGATGTTTGAGAAAGAGCCATGTTAGGACCAGAAATGGTCGTGGATGCAGCAGAAAAGGTGAAGCTTATCAGAGACAGACTGCGAGTGGCACAGGACAGACAGCGGCATTGGGCAGATAGCCACCGTAGACCCCTAGAGTTTCAGGTAATTGTTTGGATTTATTTTGTTTGGTTGTGATTATTTTGTTTAGGTTGTGTGATTAGATCATTGTTCTAGGTAGAAGATTTGGTGTTCCTACGGATTTTTCTGACACGGGGCACGATTCGTTTCGGCAGAGGAGGAAAGCTTAGTCCACGATACATCGGGCCCTTCAGTATTCTTGCAAGGGTCGGTGCAGTGGCCTACAGACTAGACTTGCCGCCTGCTCTAGATGGAGTGCATAACGTGTTCCACGTGTCACAGCTGAGGCGGTATATGGCAGATCCTAGTCACGTATTAGATCACTCGGAGATCAAAGTCGTACCGACACTCAGCTATCCTGAACAACCGGTGGAGATCTTGGATCGTAGAGAAAAGATATTGCGGAACCAGACTATTCTCTTGTTTCGTGTTGCATGGAGAAATCACTCTCCAGGAGAATCAACTTGGGAGAGAGAGGACGAAATGCGCGAGCGGTATCCATATCTCTTCGAGACTTGAGGTATAATTCATTAATTGATTGCTTGCTCTTGTGCTAGTTTATTTTTAATTTCGAGGACAAAATTCTTTAAGGAGGGTAGATTTGTCACCCCCACTTTTTGGATTAGGGGCATTTTCGTCTTTTCGTAATTAATGAGTAAATGATTGCATGATAATCAATTTTAATTAATTTACGGTGACCTTAATTGATTGTGCACGTTATCGTTATTCGATAATTAGGACGCTATGCTAGCTTTGTCTTCCATCCGATTCACACCCTTGCCCTAGATACGCCAGACCATTAATTAATGCTTGTGTCCCACGTAAATCCAGCCTTTGTACTTCTATTTAATTGTAGAACGCCTCCTTGCATTTAATTTTAATTAAGCAAATAATAAACCTATTTCATGCAATTTCCGTAATTCATTAAACCATTCGAACCCTAGGCCATTGGAATATCTCCATAATAAGCCAAGGCCTTTTCTAGTATTGACCAAAGTCAACATATTCTAGGTCAAACCCACACCCTTGTATATATATATATATCATCCTAGTTATTCTTTTCTTAAAACCTAAAACCTAATACCCCAGCCGAACCCTTCTTCCCATCTTCCTGTTCACCGCCGAAACCCGACGTGAGCTCGCCGGAGCCGAGCGGCCTGAGCTGACCACCACCCGACTGTTGACCCCCCCCCCCCCGCGACTGAACGCCGGAGACGATCGGACCGCTGACCCTGAGCTGCCTCCATCCCATCGACTGAGAGCCGACTGAGGTCCCCGCCCGAGATCGGACGACTCGCTGCAGACCGGATGACTCGCTGCACAGACCGGACGACTCGCTGCAGACCGGATGACTCGCTGCAGACCGGATGACTCGCCTGCGCACGCCGGATGACCGCTGACTCGCTGTACCCGACCGGAGCAGCCCTTCGACTCGACGACGCCGCGACACGCACGTCTCATTCCCACACCCAGGTTCGAGTCCCCTCTCGCGTACGTGTACGCGTACATGCACACGCGTATTCTTCCTTGTTTGCATGCGTATAATTAACTATGATAGTATACCCGTATCGTATGATGGTAGATTGGTGTGCTTGTATGTACGTATTATATATCTATATGAATATAAACCTAATTAATATATATATGGTTCATGTATTAGTATAGGGTTAAATATATTTTGGTGTATATATATATGGTATCTCTCAATTAGTATAAATACATAAATATACGTATTGTACACATCTCCCTAGTCAATATTTAATGTATATATATATAAAGTATTAATTCTATTTAAAGTATATATATATACATATGTCTATTATTTTATAACTAATGGATATTATGAATAAGTTAGATCCTATTATGTACTATGTGTTATATATATTAGATGACTTGAATGTAACCACGGATACCCCGTAATTACATTAACCTGTGACCATGTTGTAGAAGCATGAAAAATACGTCGGATGACTATACGCAACTTATTGGTGCGGGGCAGCGTATAAGGTATGACCTCAGAGCCATCAAGCATGCAAGTCAAGAGCTTTTCAGGACCATCCGCGTAAGTGCAGTATGTCCAGGCTGCCTCAAGCGTAAAGCAGAAGGCTTCGTCGCTTCTATGACGTAAAAACACATCCGCTTTCAAAGCGTACGAGGAACGCTTCGTGTTCTCCGAGATGAACCTGTCAGACCCTGCAATGAACCTGACGTCTGAACTTCTGACAAAGGGATACGGCTCGGCTACCCAGACGACGGCTATGTTGATAGCACGACACTGCGATCCAGGCTGTCAGTTACCGCCATCTCCCTTGCGTAAACTATTTTTACATGTACAAGGGGATATGCTGTCTTGTTTTACACAGGCAGACATGAGTTGTTTACGTTCCACAGTAGACAAACCGCCTGCCACGTCAAAAGCTGTACTTTGTGCAGGGTTCGAGGCACGTCTCTGCGATTGGTGCACAGGGAGGTGTCAGTTTCCCGAGGCACGTCCCTGCGATTGAAGCACAGAAGAGCTGTAGACCTTCAAAATACGCCTCTGTATTTAATGCGCAGGATGATGGCGGATTTCTATATTTAATGCGGGGGATTTGATTAAGAGTCACCGAACCGTCGTCTAGTGATATCCCCTTTGCGTAAACTGCTTTTTCGCATACAAGAGGGGTATGCTGCCTTGTTCTACACAGGCAGACGCGAACCGTCTATACCCCGCGAAAGACAAACAGACTGCCACACAGGGCTCGAGGCACATCTCTGCACCCAATGCTCAGAACGGTGGCAGGCCTTCAAAAACATGCCTCCGCAATTAATGCACAGGATGGTGGCAGATCTCTGCATTTAATGCGAGAGATTTGATTATATCTTCAAAAGCCGTGATTCCGGCTAAAGACATCCACGTCAGCACTCAGCACATTACGCAACGGCTTCTACGCCCATTCAGCTTCTATTCTCTCTCGGCTTCTACGCCTCCTCAGCTTCTATACTCACTCGGCTTCTATGCCATCAGGCTTCTACGCCTACGCGGCTTCTATGCCTACTTGGCTTCTAGGCCATGGTGACAGACATCGGCTTTTATGCCCATCTCTTCTACACGGGGGATACCTACCTACGTGGCTTTTACGCCGTGATCTTCGTAGCAGTTGCACGCGTTGTGTC
The DNA here is from genome assembly GCA_036927795.1 of Iris macrosiphon. Taxonomy (NCBI): domain Eukaryota; kingdom Viridiplantae; phylum Streptophyta; class Magnoliopsida; order Asparagales; family Iridaceae; genus Iris; species Iris macrosiphon. The sequence goes on from JAYESA010000020.1 coordinate 41,081,061, forward strand.
CCTTAGTTGGACCCGCGTCACATGCTCATTCAAAAGATCATCCATACGCAGGCATTGGTTATTTTAACCGTCGTGTAAAAGGGTGCTGTATTGTCTACTCCTCGGTTTTTACACCAACTGAGTGGTCACTGTCTCTAAAACTCTATAAATAGAGACCTCTATCAACAGAGGAAAAGGGGAAAAAATTAGAAGATCGAACAATTGAAGATCCAGAGAAGAGGTCGAACAATTGAAGATCGAACAAGGAGAGAGGAGATCAAGAGAGAGAGAGAGAGGAATCCGGAGCTCAGGCAAAGGGTAGGGATCGACGACTTTGGCATCGTGCATCCACCATCTTTTGCAACCTTCGAAGCCGCTTCCTGTCTTCTACGGCACTTCTTCATCATCGTGTGGTCCAAGGGCTAAAGTGATCGACTGCAGATCAGACACCTATAGCAATTTATACCCAGATTAAATAAATTGTACTCCCACATCCTCGTATAGGATTACATTGTACAAGTTTGTTTGTAAACAAAAGAATACGGGTTTCGTATAAACCCCGTCTTGAATATATCTTTCATTCTTTTTGTTTTCTACCACAAACAAGATGGCGACTCTGCTGGGGACGTCTTTCTCTTCTGATGAGGAAGTAATTGCTCAACACGATGCGGTATCTATAGGAACCGTGAAGAAGACACTGGTCGTCCAATTCGACCAGTCTGCCTACGAAGACATGCTTCGAACCGGGGGTAGCTCTCACCCTCTCTCCGTCCAAGACAACAGGAAGCTGCGCAAGGTCTGGATGCCCAAGACATCCTCTACCATTCCTATGGACTCTCCGATCTCTCCGATCTCTTCGACCAATGAGTTTGTAGCATTGCTCCCTCCGTGCCCCGTACGTAAAATTCAGTCTCCCGCTACGCGCGGTACAGACAAAACTTTGGGCAAAGCCTCAGCGCTAACCCAGAAGTATCCACTACGCTCTACATGTAGAAACCAGTCTCCCGCTATGCGCGGTACAGACGAAACTTCGGGCAAAGCCTCAGCGCTAACCAAGGAGTATCCACTGCGCTCTACGCGCAAAAACCAGTCTCCCGCTACGCGCGGTACAGACAAAACTTCTGATGATGCCTTAGCGCCAAATCGGAAGTACAAGTCACGCTCTGCACGCAAGACGACATCTGACCTCTACGGGAAACCAGACGAGCATTGTGATCTCCGTAAGGGAAAGCAAGCGGCAGAGTACTCAACTTCTCGACCTTTACGCCAGCAAAGGAACGATCTGCATACCCTCCGGATTATGCGAGAAGCCGATGGCCGACTGAGGACCTCTTCAACTTTAAGCCAGTCTGGGCAGATCTCCAAATTACGCCAGGCAAAGTCCCTCGGCGTAAAGCAAGCTCAAGTTGCAGAAAGGCACCCTCCCCGGGGGTTATCTGCCACCCAGATGGCCAACCTGTTGTACACAGGTGGCACAGCGAGAACCATGGCGCCCAACCTCCGTATGCCCGCTGATAGGAATAGAAGAAACAAGCCGTCGTCTTCTCCTTCTGCAACTCCTCCTAATATATGAACCATGTGAAAGTGGGACCTTTATTGTCCCCCCAACTCGTGACGACCAGCATCCAATAGTCTTCAGTCGCAGGCAGAGCGGTCCGATTGTACAAGAAGATTTTTGCGAGTCCGAGGGAGGGAAAATGCAAATCCACAGGTATAGCCCTCAAGCTCTGAAGATTATACAGAACATGGGTTATGATTTAAAATTGAAGCAGGGCCTCAACTATGGAAGAGGCAGGCGAACACCGTTGCATAGTAATCCTTACTATCGACAAACTCGTTTTGGGTTGGGGTACACTGCATCCCCTGCACACTCCAAACTTCCAGAGGATGATCCTGTAATACCAGAGACAGGTCCTTCCAAACCAACTTCTAGGAACAAATACAACGACAAGACAGGGGGTAGAACCCTCTCAAAATCTAGATACGATACAGCGAGTGCGGCCCTCTCGGAAGATCAAAAGACTCGGGCATCAGGATCCCGAAAACCGAAAGGGGCCTTTTCCTTCAAGGAAGACGACATCATTGAAATCTTCAACATGTTGATAAAAAAAAACAAACTCCAGGTTCCCAACATCAGATACCCCGAGAGCGCCGGCGAAGTCGATGATCCAGATTATTGTCTCTTCCATCAGTACGTTCATCACCCTACAAGGGCCTGTTGTTTGTTAAAAAGAAAAATTCAGGAGTTGATCGACGCCAAGGTCACCACTTTACATCTATAAACGAGGGAACAATCACGGTGAGCTGGGTTCACCTTTTGCTTCCTCAAGAAAGGTACGGGATGATGAACCCCTGAAAGCGTCCCCAGTAGATCCTACAGGTCTATCCCCACTCGGGAAAATCATTATATAGTAAAATTTCTCCGAAAAAAAGCTTGTCATTACCTCTGAATAAACTTTCGGCTATCAACATTCGTACTTAGCCCTAAGTACACCAGCAGTGTTAAGTCCACAAAAAACTGCCATGCCCATGTTACCCCTGAGCGGGTAGATCCTCTCCCCATGACGATATAGAACCTATAGCACGAAAATTCTTGGCAGCTATGGATTCCTATCATCCGTACATATGGGGGGTGACATCATCATCCAATGTCGTCACGATATATGGACCGCAAGAGGACGCTATCTTCCTTGTCCCGCCTACCTGCAGCAGTCAGCGTATGATAGTCTTCGGCCGAGTGCGCAATCAACTGACTGTCCAAGAAGATTCTTTCGATGACGATACTGGGAGAATGCAGGTTCACCAATACAGCCCACAGGCATTGAGGATCATGCAAAACATGGGCTACGACTTGAAGCGGAAGCCAGGCCTCAACTACGGGAAGGGTAGACGAACGCCACTGTTCGGCAATCCCCGCTATCAACAAACCCGTTTCGGGTTAGGGTATGCCACCTCCTCCAAATCAAGCGAGGATGTCCTTTCCTCCTTTCGAGACGGCTCGTCGCCCTCCGACTCACCTGATGCTTTGGAACAAACATTATCAGTAAATATGTTAGTGACAGATCCCTTCGAAGCAGACGAACCAGAGTCTGAGCCGTTTGAGAATGACTCTTGGGCTCAACAAATGGATACACAATGGGAGTTCTGCTTCGAGCAGAGAAAACCTCCCACTGAAGATGAAGTTATCCAGATCGACGTTGGGGATGAACTCTCACCAAGACCGATATTTATCAGTAACAATCTTTTCCCAGCTGAAAGGGAAGAAGTTATTCGACTGATAAAAGAATACATCGACGTCTTTGCGTGGAATTATGAGGACATGCCAGGACTTGATCCAAAGATGGCTACCTACAAACTCAACATATCGCCTAATTCAAAGCCTGTAAAGCAGCACCAGCGCCGGTTCCGCCCAGATATGATGGACGCCATTGAAGCTAAAGTCAAGAAGTTGATAGCCTGCGGTTTCAACCGGGAAGAACAATATCCCGACTGGGTCGCCAACGTTGTCCCAGTCATAAAGAAAAATAGGAAAATACGCATCTGCATCGATTACCGAGATCTGAATGCAGCCTGCCCCAAGGATGAGTTCCCTTTTCCCATCACAGACATTATGATCGACAACACCTGCGGTTTTGAACGCATGTCTTTCATGGATGGATTCTCAAGGTACAATCAGATCAAGATGCATCCTGAAGACGAGAAGCATACTGCCTTCCGAACACCACTGGGGGTATATTGCTATACGGTAATGCCCTTCGGATTGAAGAACGCCGGGGCGACATACCAACGAGCTATGAGTAACATATTCCATGAGCATTTACGCAAAATAGTGGAATATTACGTAGACGACATAGTTGTCAAAAGCTGCCTCAAAGATGATCACATTCGAGACTTAAGGACGGTGTTCAAGTTAATGCGCCAACATCAACTCAAGATGAATCCTACGAAGTCCTTTCTGGGTGTGTCTAGCGGCAAATTCCTGGGATTTGTCATTACCGTCAAAGGCATCCAAGTGGACCCTGATAAAGTCCAGGCCATCGTAGAAATACGACCGCCCCGCAATTTGAGGGAACTCAGGGGATTTCAAGGTCGTCTGGCTTAGATCCGAAGATTCATATCCAACCTCTCTGGGAGATGTCAGCCTTTTTCTTTTCTCATGAAGAAGGGTGTATCCTTCGTATGGGACGAAGCCTGTCAACAAGCGTTTAACGATATCAAACGCTACCTCACTCATCCGCCAGTTCTGGTGCCTCCCGTCATAGGAAGACCATTCTTCCTATACGTTCGAGCAATGGACCATTCCTTGGGAGCTCTTCTCCCAGAAGAACGATGTAGGGTATGCACAGGCTATCTACTATCTAAGTAGAATGATGATCGGAGACGAACACCGGTATAACCCAGTGGAGAAGGAATGCTTGGCTCTGATGTTCGCTATCCAGAAGACGCGGCACTATGTCACCGGCCAGACCATCCATATCATCTCCAGGATCAACCCTCTTCGAGTACTGATGAGCAAGCCAAGCGCTCTTAATTCCCGACTCGCAACTTGGGTGATGCTGTTAACACCATATGACATGGTGTACGTCCTTCAGAAGTCCATCAAAGGCCAAGCATTGGCCGACTTCCTAGCTGCTCATCCGATCCCGGAGACCTCCAAGTTGTACGAGGACATCCCTGACGAAGTTGCAGAATATAATTCCGCGATGGAAAGTGACGCATGGCAACTATTCTTCGATGGTGCCTCCAGAACTGGTCCTAGGGGAAAAGTGGTTTCAGGAGTAGGAATCATCCTGGTTACTCCCGACAAACTCGTCATCTACCGAGCATACTCTCTCAACGAGCCCTGCTCCAACAATGTAGCAGAGTATAACGCTCTACTAATCGGGCTCCAAGTCGCTAAAGAGCTGGGGTCGAATCTCTGGAAGCTTTCAGAGATTCTCTGCTTATAGTCAATCAAGTCAGGGGAATATATGAAGTCCGAAATTCATACCTCATCCCCTATCACCAAGCAGCGGTTGAGATAGCCGTGACATTCAAAGGGTTCTTCCTGGAGCATGTGCCTCGATCCCAGAATCTTGAAGCTGATGCCCTAGCCAGTCTAGCTGCGGATTTAGCTACTCCTATAAGAAGGCAGAATTCGGTAATTCTTCTTAACAGAGATTTATTCTGTGTGAAGAACAACTCTCACATAAAACGCAGCTACGCTGCACACGCCGATCCTCCCAGAAGAGATTGGAAGAGTCCCTTTATAGATTTCGTGGCATACGGAATCTTGCCGGAGGACCCTAAAGAAGCGGTATCTGTCAAGAGGCGATCTTTACGTTTCTACTTCGATGCATCTTCACAATGCCTATATCGCCGGACCTATGACGGACTGCTATTGAGATGTCTCTCTAACGACGAAGCACAGCAGATTATCCGTGAAGCTCACGATGGCGTATACGGGGCGCATCAACCCCGTCCTAAGCTACAGGATCGTATCAGGAGAATGGGCTATTACTGGCCTACTATGATCACAGACGCGATCAACTATGCAAGACAATGCAGAGCCTGTCAGGTCCATGCAGACTTCACACATCAATCGTCTGAATATCTATATCCTACGGTTGTGTCCTGGACTTTCGAAGCATGGGGTATGGATGTCATCGGTCCTATCCTCCCGTCTTCTTCCAGGGGTCACCAGTTCATACTGGCCATCACGAATTATTTCTCCAAATGGGCAGAGGCGATCCCTCTTGTTGAGGTAAAGGCGTCTAATGTGATCAGCTTCATCAAGCATCACATCATTTATTACTTCGGGGTACCCCGGAGGATAATTCACGACAATGGACCTCAGTTCATCAGCCAAGCATTTCATCGATTTTGCGATAAAAATCGGATACATAATATTGCCTCTACGGCGTATTATCCAGCTGCTAATGGTTTGGCGAAAGCTTTCAACAAGACCATTGTCAAACTCTTGAAGAAGTTCGTCTCTTCAAACAAAAAAGATTGGAATGAGAAGCTGGGCGAATGTCTCTGGGCATACCGTACAACGGTACGAACATCGACAGGTTGTACCCCATTCTCGCTGGTCTACGGGAGCGAAGCAGTTCTCCCTATTGAAATCCAGATCCCGTCACTCAGGATAGCCGTAGCTAACGAGCTGACTCAAGAAAAGAATGACCTTTTAAGGCTTCAGGAGCTTGAAGGATTAGACGAGAAATGCCTCCAAGCTCAACAACGCATCGCGCTCTACCAAGCACGCATTTTCAGAGCTTTCAATCACAAAGTAAAGGAAAGAGTGTTCAAAGTCGGCGAGCTAGTTTTAGCCGTAAGAAGGCCGATGATTCTTACTCACAGGAGTAAAGGCAAATTCTAGCCCAAGTGGGAAGGCCCTTATGTGATCGAGACAACATTCTCAAACGGCGCTTACAGGATAGCCCAGCCTAATGGAGACCTGTTAATGGCTCCTATCAACGGCAAATTCCTGAAAAGGTACTATGCTTAATCTCCTCTGCTCAGGTGGAATATAGCGGAAACCTCAATTCTGACAAAACTACTTCCAAAACAAAACTAGTTGGGTCGTATTCTATCATGTCCATATAACCTCTGAATAGATACGTTCGACTAATTTGGAAATGCAATACCTATCATGTCCATATTACCTCTGATAGTGTCTTGCCTACAAGCCTTAGTCCAAGCATATTCTATCATGTCCGTGTGACCTATGAATAGATATGTCCTGCTAAAGTTTACCGATAACCTATTATGTCCATATTACCTCTGATAGTGTCTTCCCTACAAGCCTTAGTCCAAGCATATTCTATTATGTCCGTATGACCTATGAATAGATATGTCCTGCTAAAGTTTACCGAGAACCTATCATGTCCATATTACCTCTGATAGTGTCTTGCCTACAAGCCTTAGTCCAAGCATATTCTATCATGTCCGTATGACCTATGAATAGATATGTCCTGCTAAAGTTTACCAAGAGTTTATCACGTCCATACTACCTCTGATATCACTCTCGCCCAAACCTATCATTTACATTCCGAAATGATGGGTCCACAAAGTCAGAAAAGAGTCACTTTATTTATTCCCAAGAAAGAGCAGAATTATACTGGAAAGCAAGAAAGGGTACATCATTGTGGGGGAGCGGTCAGATCATGAATCTGCTGCACCAGTGCAGCTATCCTCTCATTCCTGGAAAATAAAGCATCAGCGTAGGCCCGCTCCAGCCGTGCCTCGTTGTCGCCCATGAGGGATAATTCGGCCCTCGCCCGACGAACACCCACACGGGAAGCTTCTGCACGATCCAGATCCCGTCGCGCCACGCTCAGTCGACCAGTTGCTACATCTAGACCGGCCAACGACTGGGAGACCCATTCATCTGCCTGAGCGAGCTTTTCTCTCAACTTGCGGGCCCTCGTTACATTCCCTTCATGCTCGGATTGGCACTTCAGTTGAAGAGCAAGGGCCTCCTCCATGACGGTTTTTCTTTCGTCCATCTCCAGCTGGCGTGTTTGAACGAGCTTATTTAGGCTTTCCATCTGTTTGGCAAACCGTGCAGTCATGGAGTCGTATCTGGACTGGACCTTAGCTTCAATGCCGCCCCGAGTTAGCCGCAGATATTCATTAATGGGTTGCTCCAAACCATTAACCATCGCCTCCAGGGCATCAGCTACCCCGGTGCCGTCAAAATCCCGGATCGCCTCTATCGGGATCCGAGAGGACTTCTTCAGGCGCTCGAGATCCAGATTCCCCTTCAGCACCATTGGTATCAGCGTTTTCAAAGTAGCATAGAAGACACTGGTATATTGCTCGGTCAGCGCAGCTAGATCCGATTGGGCGCCAGGAGTGGCCGCAGCATTGGCAAGTCCCCCTCCAGGAATGATGGCAGACGAAGTGGTCACAACCGTCGCCTCAACAGGTCGTGCGACCAAAGGAGATGCGTCTACAACAACCGAGGTAGTCACAATGGCAGGCTCTTCCTCTTCTTGGGATATCAGAACCTCTTTGACAGGCGAGCCGGCCCCCAAAGATATTTCCTCCTCAAAGTCAAACGCCTCCTCATCATCGCCAGAAGCCGGAGAAGAGCCAGAAGGCGCTTCAAAGCTATACTCCCCGTGGACGCCATCCCCTGAGAAGAGGACAAGAAAGTTGATATCAATATAATGGTACTCTTTCTAAAAATGAGACATAAAGATGACATTTACCCGTGGCCAGCGGCATATACGGCGCATCTGCAGCCGATGTAGCTAAATCATGCCTTAATGACGTAATTCGAACTGTCATACCTAGAGAAGGGGGTGGGCCAACCGACATCGCCAGGAGATCTACCAAGCCTCCACCAAGACGCAGTCGAGGTTCGTCAGCTGGAACCTCGCCAGGCATGCTCACGGGCACGGCAGGGATTTCATCCGTTGCTGGTCTAGGGAAAGATTCTCCTATCTGCATCGGCCACGCAGGCAATCTCGTTCCACTACCTGGAGCGGTAGCAACGACAACAGCCTCTAACGAAGATTCTACGGCACCGCCAGCCGAAACTAAGGGTCCCTCTCTAGCAGGCGAGGAACCTCCGATCAAGGAAACATCCTCGACAGGCGAGACAGCAGGTTCCTCTCTAGGAGCCTCAATACCAGGAATCCGGAGAGAACGGTTGACCGTCCTCTTCCTCTTGCTAGGAGAAGCCTCCTTGGGAGCAGGAGCCCTTCGCTTCCCGGAGACTACCAAGGCCCCCGCAGGCAGAGGCACTTCACACTTCGGCACCGACACCAGCGGCTCATCGGGAGTAGCGAACTCCTCACCCTCGTTAGGAGAAACCGAAGGGACTTCGACTCTTCCCCCAGCCGTGGGATACGGCACCCTAAAACTTCCACGCATGTCAAAATCACGATGGAAGGTGTTAACCGCCACGTAGAACTGGGCATACGAATGTAAGATGCGCAGCTCCGTGGAGGGTGTGACGACCGGCACGGTAAAAATTGCTCCAGTGCAACCCATGATAAAATATTGCCATCCTCTGGCTCCATCAATGAGTCCGCCCTGGACCTGAAGCTGGTGACGGCGTTGCCCACGTGCAACTGGTCGTACCCAAATTGCCTGGCAAACCGACTAGGCAAGTAAGGCTCGAAGAAGCAATGGTCTTCACTTCTATACAGCAGATGGGAGGGCCTGATGCAGATCAACCACTTGAAAGCCTCCGGAGAAAGATTGGTCTTCTCTCCACCTAAATCCTCCAACCTAATCCCTGATTGATTGCGATGTACCGAGGGAACAATGCAGAGGAGCTTCCAGCCGTGACTGAGGCTCAGTGTCAACCGATAGTCTAAAACTGTGTTCACATTCCAGGGAGAGTCCTTATAATTCAGCAGGAAGCTACCCCCCGAGCTACTACCAGAGCCAGGAGACATCACCCGGGGGTTATGAAGAATTAACCATCCCATCAAATACAGGTATGGTAATTCCACCCTGGGAAAGCTTTCACGCCGAGTCTCATCGGCGAGCAGCCCGTCAGTCATGGCTCTCAGGCCAGCCTGTATACGGCACACCATAGCAGGGAGCAAACCCAGTCTTGCCCCAAATACCAGACGCACCGCAGGCCACAAGATGTTTCGGTGAATACGGTCCGCAGATGCAGTGCCGGGCACCACTACTTGACGCAGCCATATGGAAAGGAAACCAGCCAGCCGGGCTTCCTTAGACAGAGGCCTACGGCAGCGCCTCAAGTAACTGTAGGCCTTAGTGTCTTCAGGATACTTTCCTACCCCGTCGTCAAGAATCTAATCTGGAGCCTTAGCACCTCCCATAAGACCATCGACGACCTGGGCACTGAGCACGTCCAAACAGTTCATGGGCTCATCCTTGCCCCCCGAGACTTTCTCCGGCTTGGCGGCCCTGGCCCGGTGGAAGAAGAGATAGGACGTCCACTTACTGGTGTGAGCCAGATCAGAAGATTCATTATAAAAAGCGGTGCACGCGAAGTAGTGGCACATCAGCTCCTGATACACTTCCACCACCCGAGAGTCCGAATTCCCCAACTCCCGATTGGTGGGGACGTACTCTTCATATGGGGTATCCCCCATCGGCAGCCTTGAGATCACTGCCATCTCATGGAGGGCCAATCCCAACTCCCCCAGTAGAGTGGCAAAAGTCCCGGTGAGCTAAATGTATCGCTCCATCAGTGCCAGAAACAGGTTAGGGTTGGGAGGCAACCCCACACTGGTCGCGCTCACAGCGGCATACAGCCCAATGCCCTCCAGCTCTCTCTGACAGTGCTTCAAGGCCCAGTCAACTAGGCAAGCCCATCGGCGATTTGTTGGGGTGATCCACCCGTTGCATCGAGGATTCTCCTTGGGATATACTCCCCCTCGCCCCATGAAATTATTGCAGAAAATCGGCAACTGGACCGGCTGGATCACTAGGCTATCTTTGCTCGGGACACTGCCTGGACACAGTCCCCTGAACGACGTTACGAGGCCGGAAGGACGGCTGACAAACGACCCCTGGTCAGCTCCTTTCAGATGAAAGATCTTCCCCGGCTTGCCGTGAAGATCGGGCGTCAGCGTCCACGACATCCTCCTGGGATGTGTCGCATGGAAGAAGGCCGAGATGGGATAATCTCTCGGCATCGTTGGCAGGTACAAAACCAAGTTCCCAGCAGGGAAAACCCAGGGCTCTCTCTTAGGCTTCGTTTGGGACCGTTTATCAATCATGTCCCCAAAGAGAAAAGCTGGCTTTATGTACTGCTCTCCGTCTATATACGTCAGGGGCTCTCCGTTAATCATATTCAGCAGCGTCCGCTCGCCCTGGACCGATATCAAAATCTCCCTTCCCTCAGGATACTGGGGTCCGGAGATAGGAAATGCCACGTGGAACAGATCCTCCAGATAGTTCGAGTGCAGCATCTCGGCAGCGGAACCCATCACCTCGGCCAGTGGAGACTCACCCAAATTAACTGCAAAAATGCAAGAAAAATACGTCATTACAAGTCTTGCAATATGGGGACCAAGAAACGACAGTCTGTGCTTTACGCCAAGACTGTACAAATTTGGGTATTTTACGTCGGAAGTCTCATCCAGAGGCGTGATTGGCAGTATACGGTCCGTGCTTTACGACAGACTGCCAAAATTCTAGTGATTATACCGGAGGTTTTATCCCCAGGCGTAAAACTAAAATTTTATAGTGTACACCAAGTTTTCGGCAGTCAGAGCTGTTACGCTCGAAACGGCGAAAACAATGGAGCTCTTACGCTGGCACATTAGAAATGTGGGCGTAAAAGATGAAAACGTCTCCGTGCATCATCTTCCTCAAAGAGGCTATCAGCACAGAAGACGACCTAGCGCGGTCACGTTCAACGTGTGCGAAGGATTTTTTATCGTTCTTTAGGCTCTACCTCTAAGGCCGGGAGCGCTGCTGGTCGGCAGGATACTTTGCTCAGAATGAAGTTCGCCTTGCACGACCGAAGTCTCTCTCGCTGGGGCGGAAGAATAAGAAGAAGAACCTATGCTCTTTCCCTTAGTGGAAGGGGTTTGTTTCGGCGCCATTTCTGAAGACTCTGAGAGCTCGGAGAAGGAACGGAGAAAAACTCGAACAGACGAAGACTCTCTTTCGTAGGAGGCGGATGAAAAGTTTTTCTCTTAAAAGCTTGGGATATATATAGGGTTCGGATGGACTCCTCGAATCCTCAGACGGACTCCTCGAAACCCTAACCAAATCCCGTAATTAATATATGGTTATGATTGGGTACTACATCAGCCCACTACTCTCGAAAGACGGACAGTCGGCAAATTCGAAAAGTTTTTCGTGCAAAACAGATTCGTGGTTCTACGTCAAAGAGCTTTCTATGCTCGACAGCTACAGATCTACGGTTTTAGGCTCGCAAGCTATAAGTCCATGGTTTTACGCCCGGATGCCTTTTGTACTCGGTAGCTTTTACGCTCGAGAGGCTACAAACCTATGACTTCAGGCTTAACAGATACAAACCTATGATCTCACGCTCGGTGGTGTTTAGTTTACGCTCGGAGACAACAAGATACACGACCTCACGCTCAGAAGACTTCTTTTTCACAGGCTACAAATCTACAGTTCTACGCTAAGGAGCTTTCTACGCTCGACAGCTACAGATCTACGGTTTTACGCTCACAAGCTATAAGTCTATGGTTTTACGCCCGGATGCCTTCTGTGCTCGGTAGCTTTTATGCTCGAGAGGCTACAAACCTACGACTTCACGCTTAATAGATACAAACCTACGATCTCACGCTCGGTGGCTTTCCACGCTCAATAGGCTACGAACTCAGGATTTTTATCTCATCTACACTACGGATCTCTGACTTTCCGCATATCCGAACAAGTCCTCAAGGCGGTCGATTACAGGAGTTCACCCAGAAGATACTCCTTCTTGACCTCAAAATACCCCAGATACCCGAAGCATACAGAGTTCAAATAATTGAGGAATTACTCTTCTCGGGTCAATGGGAGGTTTATCCAGACTCCACTCTGAATATTTTGTCTGCAGTTTAAGATGATGGCTCGGTTCTTAACCGCCATTTCTCGCCCTGTTCCAAGGGACTTTTCGGGAAATCATTATTGAAGACGAAGTCTGAACAAGGATTCTGTTCATCAGAAGTGGGAACAACAGTTCAGAATTCTACGCGGTTCCTACATTCCTGAAGCAGCTGCGTATCACTAGTTGTGCGTAAAAGACAGGACAGGGCCTAATACTCTTTCTATCAGAGTCGGCATAAAGAATCAGACGTGTCGAAGCTACACATATTCAGACTTCACAGCAACGTATGGCAAAAATGATCATATGTAGAGAAGAAAGACGACTTTATTAAAGATTGGAATCACAATTACATATGAGGGAAATCCTGTTTACAAGGGGTTTTTCTTCGTTTTTGTGATTACATATGAGGAAAATATGCAGAGAAGAAAGACGTGTCGAAGCTACACAATGTAATTGGAATCACAATTACATTCCCCCATCGTCGCCTGAAGGCCGCCCCCCGGAATCTGTTTTGACAGGTTCTCGCATCGGTGGAGGTCTTCCTCTTCTTCCAAGAAGATGATCAGTGGCGGAAGGATACAAAAATGGGCATAGACCCATCCTCTAACAGAAGGAAAGCAGGGTAAATCTGCTTCCCTACAGACCAACGCCGCTCAAGCCGGGACAGAGCTAGTCTGTCTGACTCTCGTCACCGGAGGTAACGGGAGAAGGTGCCACTTGCAAGCAGCCTGGTCAAATATGACCCTTCCTCTCTCGCCGGAAGAACCGCCATATAAAGTTGCTGATTATCCCGAGCAAGGGAGGCTAAGATATCCTTCCATGATCCATCGTTGCAGTGGACACTTGCTCGAAGATGCCATCTTTTTCGGCTCCTTACACGCTGGAAGAACATGATCTCCTTCTTCCTCAGGTCGACCCGACGAACTCCGGCGATCATCTCTGCGTGATGAAGGAAATGTGGGAAGAACAGGTTTAACTCCTCAACCCTTTTATAGGCAAGCGGGGTCACACCTACCCCCAATAACTCCGCCATAAAGACTGGCCTGAAAGAACGTGTCAAACTTGACCATTTCAGGCTCCATTCAGAAGGCGTTTCGAGTTATGAGGAACGGTTCATGCTTCATTCAAAGCATTTCAAATTCCGAGGAATTTGAAAGCTTTGAAGGGGGTCTTGTAGAAGCATGAAAAATACGCCGGATGACTATACGCAACTTATTGGTGCGGGGCAGCGTATAAGGGATGACCTTAGAGCCATCAAGCATGCAAGTCAAGAGCTTCTCAGGACCATCCGCGTAAGTGCAGTATGTCCAGGCCGCCTCAAGCGTAAAGCAGAAGGCTTCGTCGCCTCTATGACGTAAAAACACATCCACTTTCAAAGCGTACGAGGAACGCTTCGTGTTCTCCAAGATGAACCTGTCAGACCCTGCAATGAACCTAACGTCTGAACTTCTGACAAAGGGATACGGCTCGGCTACCCAGACGAAGGCTATGATAATAGCACGGCACTGCGACCCAGGCTGTCAGTTACCGCCATCTCCCTTGCGTAAACTGCTTTTACATGTACAAGGGGATATGCTGCCTTATTTTACACAGGCAGACATGAGCTGTTTACGCTCCACAGCAGACAAATCGCCTGCCACATCAAAAGCTGCACTTTGTGCAGGTTTCGAGGCACATCTCTGCGATTGGTGCACAGGGCGGTGACAGTTTGCCGAGGCACGTCCCTGCGATTGATGCACAGAAGAGCTGCAGACCTTCAAAATATGCCTCTGCATTTAATGCGCAGGATGATGGCGGATCTCTGCATTTAATGCAGGGGATTTGATTAAGAGTCACCGAACCGTCGTCTAGTGACATCCCCTTTGCGTAAACTGCTTTTTCGCATACAAGAGGGGTATGCTGCCTTGTTCTACACAGGCAGACGCGAACCGTCTACACCCTGCGGAAGACAAACAGACTGCCACACAGGGCTCAAGGCACATCTCTGCACCCAATGCTCAGAACGGTGGCAGGCCTTCAAAAATACGCCTCCATAATTAATGTACAGGATGGTGGCAGATCTCTGCATTTAATGCGAGAGATTTGATTATATCTTCAAAAGCCGTGATTCCGGCTAAAGACATCCACGTCAGCACTCAGCACATTACGCAACGGCTTCTACGCCCATTCAGCTTCTATGCTCTCTCGGCTTCTACGCCTCCTCAGCTTCTATGCTCACTCGGCTTCTATGCCATCAGGCTTCTACGCCTACCCGGCTTCTATGCCTACTTGGCTTCTAGGCCATGGTGACAGACATCGGCTTTTACGCCCACCTCTTTGACACGGGGGATACCTACCTACGTGGCTTTTACGCTGTCATCTTCGTAGCAGTTGCACGCGTTGTGTCCTTTAGTTGGATCCGCGTCACACGCTCATTCAAAAGATCATCCATACGCAGGCATTGCTTACTTTAACCGTCGTGTAAAAGGGTGCTGTGTTGTCCACTCCTCGGTTTTTATACCAACTGAGTGGTTACTGTCACTAAAAATCTATAAATAGAGACCTCTATCAACAGAGGAAAAGGAGAAAAATTGGAAGATTGAACAATTGAAGATCCAGAGAAGAGGTCAAACAATTGAAGATCGAACAAGGAGAGAGGAGATCAAGAGAGAGAGAGGAATCCGGAGCTCAGGCAAAGGGTAGGGATCGACGACTTTGGCATCATGCATCCACCCTCTTTTGCAACCTTCGAAGCCGCTTTCTGTCTTCTACGGCACTTCTTCATCATCGTGTGGTCCAAGGGCTAAAGTGATCGACTGTAAATCAGACACCTATAGCAATTTATACCCAGATTAAATAAATTGTACTCCCACATCCTCGTATAGGATTACATTGTACAAGTTTGTTTGTAAACAAAAGAACACGGGTTTCGTATAAACCCCGTCTTGAATACATCTTTCATTCTTTTCATTTTCTACCACAAACACATATAGTATGTTAGCAGACTGCCATATGTACACTGACGTACTGGCAAGACCGTACCATTGACTGTCTGTTATGTACAGCAACTACAGACGTGACCCTAGTATAGTCTGTGAGATCATGATATTTTATTGTGTATTAGTGTAAAGTCTGATACAGTATTGTGTTTATGATATATCTATAGGACTGTTGGATCACTCAGACGGTACCTTGGAACCCGGATATTGGTATTGCCAGCTAAGGACCACAGGCGAGTACATTCTCTAACAGTTTCCATTATGTTGATTATCTCTATAATTCTTGTTGTATAGCGTACATGACTCTGACACTGTTCTTTACTTGGCATCATTGAGACCTGTCACGAGGAGTCATGATTGGAATCCATCGTGCTAGCTGGGGAAAACGGGGAAGTATTAGTAGTTATGTGATCATACCCCTTACATGCAGCATTAGCTCACCCACATTTCACGTCGGTGCAGCCTTACCCTTACATAACTCATCGCTGTTACATCTGGTTAGCCTGACCTGTTGGGGATGACCGCTAACTAATGTAATGAGTCATATAGCCCAAGACGATCACATGATATACTAATATTTCACACACTTAGATAGATGATTCTTGACATGTATCTTGATAGATTGATCTTGTATTTCCACATGTTCTAGTTGTTGTTCTTATACACACTTATATACCAGTTCTTTGTACTTGCGTACACTTGTAGTTCTATTTCCTTGTCAGATGCATATTGATGATGATGTTCCAGTACTTTATTCCAGCATTTCCTTTATTCCAGTATTTTTTATTGCCAGTTATTTCATATCTGTCTTGTATTTCTTTACACTGTGTTATAGATTTTGTCAATATATGTGGAACTGCTGTTAGAGGTGTATTTTTGTTCCAATCCTGACTGGATATTTTTTCCAGAGAATCTTGAGGATTTTTGTACCACGCACTACGGACCAGGTATAGATGCAGACTATGTACCAGAGATCCTAGATGAGACCATGCTTCTAGATGAGACTTTGCCTACAGCTACCTAGATAGTATTTATTTATGCTTGAGACTCATGGAGGTTATTTCAGTTTATATTAGACTCATGTTAAGTTTAATTGGGAACTTGTGTTGGACAGCTAGACTGTGAGTTATCTTTATGTTGGGACATGGTGTTTAACTATGTTATTTCCTTTTATCTTTTATCGTGCCTTATAGTTGTTGTGATTGAGTTATATTGAGAGATTATGGAGATGTATATCATTGACAGGTGTTTAGTTATTTAGTGTTACTGTGATCCAGACAGCGTTCTACCGCCGATGCTGCGGCGTAGGCTGGACATACCCACGCTCTCGTGCCCCTATACTGGGTGCGGGTCGTGACACGTTTTTAGTGGTGGCCCACGCAGGTCTAGTTTCGCAAGTTATGCGATATCGTGGTAGTGCGACAACTTAGTTGTACTGCTGCGAGCCTGTGCTAGGATATAGGAAATAGGATCTAGGATGAGAATATGCTCAATCACACTAGGAAATTCTGAACTTCTTATTGCTATTCTAATGGATTGCTTCCTTTAGCACTTTAGTGTCCTTCCTTGATAATATCATATCTATCACCTTAATTGATTCTTTGATATGTATTAAGGATGTCACCGAATACTAGATCCATGAGAATGGGAGAAGCCAATTCAGAGAGGACTGCCACCTCTCAACCTGACGAACAGATACCTGGAGATCCTCCTATATCTCCTGTTCGTGTGGGAGTGTCTGCAGCTAACGGGATTCCTCCTCCACCTATACAGAGGATTGACCCAGCTATGACAGACAACCTTCCACCACCACCGACACCGATTTCCGGAGGAGTGTCTGCTGACGGGGCACAGATGTTCGCACTGATACAGGGCATGCTAGAGGCCCAAAGAGTAACAGCAGAGGCTCAGCGTGTTCAAGTTGAGGCTCAGAGAATGCAAGCAGAAGCACACCAGGCGCAGACCGAATGATGAGAGAGAGCATGGAGAATGCTCATCAGATGACTCTCCAGGCTGTGGAGAGAGTAGCACGACAACCGCAACATCAAGGTCAGCAACAACAGAGGCCCGGTACCATAGTGGACTTTAAGAGGATGATGCCTCGAGAGTTCAAAGGCACAGAAGGAATACTATATGCTGACGAATGGTTAGAAGTCTTAGAGAGGAATCTTCGCTTATCACAGATTCCAGAGATTCTTCAGATAGAGGCCGCTGGCAGTCAGATGTTTGATATCGCACTAACGTGGTATCGTACAGAGCCGAGACTCGCCGCTGAAGGACTTACTTGGGAGAACTTTAAAGAACTCTTCAAAGAGAAATTCTTTCCTGACGTAGCCTTGGGAGCATTAGAAAGTCAGTTCCATGACTTAGTCCAAGGAGGCATGTCAGTCGACGAATATGCTGCAGAGTTTTGTCGATTGAGTCGATTTGCACCATCGATGGTTCGAGACCCAGGAGACAGAGCTCGGAAGTTCAGGAAGGGATTAAACAGGGAGATCAAGTCTCGTACTTCAGGACGACGTACTGCTACATTTGAGGGTATTCTGATGGCTGGTCCTTTCTGAGCTGCTGCTCCTCCCTGGCGAGTCTGAACAGCTGGGCAGTCCCTCAGCTGATGTGCTGATGATCCACATGACAAGCAAGTACCCAACCTTTTCCTGCAGATATCTCTATTATGTCCCATCTTTTCGCAATACGCGCACTGGGCAACGGGTTGATTCTGTCTTTGTGGTTACTACTGCTGGATATATCCTCGAACTGGTGCCTGTTGCTGGTTTTGCTGCTGGTACGGCCTCTGTTGTTGTTGTTGTTGAAAGTGTGGGCGCTTGGCCTATCCTGTGTTACCACCTGTTACTCCATAAGTGTCGCATCCTCTCTTAGGCCTGAGGTCCAAGTCATCTTCAGCAATCTGGGCATCCATCAGAATACCCTCGAATGTAGCGGTACATCATCTCGAAGTACGAGATTTGATCTCTCTATTTAATCCCTTCCTGAATTTTCGTGCTCTGTCTCCTGGGTCTCGAATCATCGATGGCACGAATCGACTCAATCGGCAAAACTCTGCGACATATTCATCGACTGACATGCCTCCTTGGACTAAGTCATGGAACTGACTTTCCAATGCTCCCAAAGCCACGTCAGGAAAGAATTTCTCCTTGAAGAGCTCCTTAAAGTCCTCCCAAGTAAGTCCTTCAACAGCGAGTCTCGGCTCTGTACGATACCACGTCAGTACGATATCAAACATCTGACTGCCAACGGCCTCTATCTGAAGAATCTTCGGAATCTGTGCTAAACGCAAGTTCCTCTCTATGTCCTCTAACCAATCGTCAGCATAGAGTATTCCTTCTGTTCCCTTGAACTCTCGAGGCATCATCCTCTTAAAGTCCACTATGGTACCTGGCCTCTATTGTTGCTGTCCAGGATGTTGCGGTTGTCGTACTACTCTCTCCACAACCTGGAGAGCTATCTGATGAGCATTCTCTATGCTCTCTCTTATCAGCTCTGTCTGCGCCTGGTGTGCCTCTGCTTGCACTCTCTGGGCCTCAGCTTGAACACGCTGAGCTTCTGCTGTCACTCTCTGGGCTTCTACATGCCCTGGGTCAGTGCGAACATCTGTGCCCCGTCTGTGGGCACTCCTCCGGGAATCGGTATCGGTGGTGGTGGAAGGTTGTCCGTCATAGCTGGGGCAATCCTCTGGATAGGTGGAGGAGGAATCCCGTTAGTTGCAGATACTCCCACATGAACAGGAGATGTAGGAGGAGCTCCAGGTGTCTGTTCGTCAGGTCGAGAGGTGGCAGACCTCTCTGAAATTGATGCTCCCACTCTCATAGATCTAGTATTCATCGGCATCCTGAATACAGATCAAAAGAATCAATTAAAGTGATAAATACAATATTATCAAGGAAGGACAGTAAAATTCCAAAGGAAGCAATCAATTAGAATAGCATTGTGAAGATCAGAATTTTCTAGTGTGATTGAGCATACTCTCATCCTAAATTCTATTTCCTATATCCTAGCATAGGCTCGTAGCAGTACAACTAAGTTGTCACACTACCACGATATTGCACAATTTGTGAAACTAGACCTACATAGGCCACCACTAAAAATGTGTCATGACCCGCACCCGGTATAGGGGCACGAGTACGCGGGTACGTCCAGCCTACGCCGCAGCATCGGCAGTAGAACGCTGTCTAGGTCACAATAAATACTAATATAACTCGCAACCTGTCAATGATATCAATCTCCATAAGGAGGACAATATACATCTCACAATATCTCATAATGTAAACTCAATCACAACAACTATAGAAGTATAAGACACGATAGAAGATAATAAGAATGGCATAGTCAACACCATGCCTCAAAATATAGATAAATTACAGTCTAGCTATCCAACATAAAGTCTCCACAAGTCTCAAATTAAACTTAACATAAGTCTAAACATAACCTAAAATAAACCTCAATAAGTCTCAGATGTAATCTCCTCTAAGATATCTGGTGTGTAGTCTGCATCTATACCTGGTCCATAGTGTGTGGTACAGAAATCCTCAAGATCCTCTGGAAAAAATATCCAGTCAGGATTGGAACTAAGTACAAGCACTAACAGCAGTTCCGCATATATTGACAAAAACTATAATATAGTGTAAAAAAATACAAGACAGATATGAATACCGACAATAAGAAATACTGGAATAAGAAATACTGGAATAAATAGAATACTGGAATAATGAAGTACTGGAGCATATGTCATCATCAATATATATCTAGCAATGAAATAGAAATATAAGTACATGCTGGAACAATGAACTGGTATATATGTGAATGCTAGAATCATGACTAGAACATAAGGAATGCTATATCAATGTACTAGAGATACATGTCAAGAACATCTAGCTAAGTGTGTGAAACATCAGCATATCATGTGATCGGCTTGGGACTGATTAGGCTTGCTATGCATGACTAGCTATGATTCATGTAAGGTCAGGCTAACCATCCGAATAGCTATGATGCGAGCAATAGTCAGGCTAGTCACACATAACAAGCTATGAGGCATGTAATGGTCAGGCTGCACCGACGTGAGGTGTGGGTGAGCTATGATGCATGTAAGGTTTGGGTATGATCACATAAGCTACTAATATTTCCCTGTTTTCCCCAGCTAGCATGATGGATCCCAATCATGACTCCTCGTGACAGGTCTCGATGATGCCAACTCGTGTAAACAACAGTGTCAGTCATGTACGCTATTCAACAAGAATTATAGAGATAATCAACAAAATGGAAACTGTCAGAGAATGTACTCGCCTATGGTCCTTAGCTGGCAATACCAATATCCGGGTTCCAAAGTATCGTCTGACGGATCCAACAGTCCTATAGACATATCATATAACACAAAACTGCATCAGACATTACACTAACACACAATCCACACAATAAACTCAGAGACTATGCTAGGGGCCACGTCTGTAGTTGATGTGCATAACAGACAGTCGATGATACGGGTCTTGCCAGTACGTCGGTGTACATATGGCAGTCTGCAAACATGCTACATGGTCACATGTCAATGTAACTACGGGGTATCCGTGGTTACACTCGGTCATCTAGTACATAGACATATAAAACATAATATTAACTAACCTATACATTAATATCCATTAGTTACAATTACTACAATATATATATATATATATATATATATATATATATATATATATATATATATATATATATATATATATATATATATATATATATACACACACTTTAAATAGAATTAATACTTGTATATATGCAGGGAGGTATATACAATGTGTCTATATGTATATATATACTGATTGAGAGTTATACTTTATATATATATATACATACCAAAATATATTTGAACCTATACTAATACATATACATAGGTATACATATATTAATTAAGAATTATACCATATATGTATATATATTTATATACCAAAACATATTTAACTATATACTAATACGTATGCCAATACGTACATACCAATCCTATCAATTATATGTTTATACTAACAATACGCGTATACTATCATATACGTATGCACACCATTATAAAATACGCATATGTACGTGTGCATACACGTACGTGAAGGGCTCGAACCTGGGTACGTGGGACGAGTCGTGTGCGTCGCGGTTGTCACGGAGTGTTCGGTTGAGGCCAGTGGAAGGGTTGACAGCAGGTGTTTCTCCGGCGTCGTGCAGCGAGTTCCCGGTTGATCTGGTCGAAGTCAGTGATCTGGACAGCAGGTAATGGTGAGTGCAGCAATATTCCCGACGGTCTGGACGGTACGGGATTGCGAGTTCTGGTTGGTCGACAGCTTTGGGGTGCAGCGGGGTGGTTGACTGCTGCTGCAGGCGGTCGGCTCCGGAGGAACGGCGGGGTGTTCGTTTCAGCATTTCGGTGTGGTGGTGTAGTGCTCTCAGGCGAAGGTCGAGGCGGGTAAGGCAGAGGGATGCTCGATGAAGATTCAGCAGGATGAGGGTCAAAGTCCGGCGGTCTTCGGTTCAGCGGGTTCGTTGTAGTTGGGTTGCTGTCGAGAGCAGCGGGATGAACGAGCGGAGGCGGTCGAGGGGGTTGTCGTGCGGAGGCGGGAAGTGCTCGACGGAGTCCGGCTGGTGGAAGTCATGGAATCAGGTGGTGTGCTCTGGTGGAACGGCGGGAGGAAGAAGATGAACAGTAGGGATGGATGGGGGAAAGTCGGCTATGGGTTGGTTTGGTTTTTAACGAAAAAGTAAAACAAGGAAAATGATTATTTATACATAAAGAGGTTTAGTTTGACCTAAAAGTTGACTTTGGTCAAAGCCCTCTTGGGATTGGGCTTTCTCATGGTTATTTCAAGGGCTATGATTTAAATGGAATTAAAAATGGAAGGCTAGGATGCATTGGTTCAAGGTTTTGAGGCCATGGCTCAAGGAGGTTGATGTTGCATTGTGCACTCCTAAAAATTATGGAAAAATACATATAAAAGTGAAAAGGGTTTATTTAAGTGTCATGTCCAATGGGGTGGATACCTTAATGCACTTTTGCATAAAAGTGCCCAATAATTGGAAAATTACACAAAGTGGGATTTTATGAATTTAATTTAATTAAAATAAATGTAAGTGGTATTCTAACATTAATTGGAAGTACAAGAGACTAAACTTAAGTAGGACACAAGTGTCATGAATGAAGTTGACTTAGAATAGAATATTACCCTAATTTTGGTTGCTCAAAATGGGTCGAGATTGTGTCTCCAATTTTGATTGGAACACACAAGGATACAAAGTTTGATTTATATAGAATTAAATATAATCGGTTGCGATGAATGTTGTGCGTCTAAAATGAAACACAACGAGACATGGTTATGAGTCGCACAAGGATCAAAATAATAGTCTGGCATGTCTAGGAAAGGGTGTAAAACTGGTTGGAAGACAATGATTAGCGTAGCGCTCTAATTATCGAAGCAACGGTAAAGTGCAACAATCAAATAAATCACAGCAATTTAAATATAATTAATTATAATGCAATTATTTGCACATTAATTATGAAAATACGAAAATACCCCTAATCTAAAATGTGGGGGGGACAGGCGGAGGGGGATGATTCAGTCGCCCTAGGCGAGTGATGCTCGGGGTGTCACGGCTTGTTCAGGCGGCTTCTCAGTCGGTACGGGATGACCAGAACGAGGCTGCTCCGGCGGGTTCAGCGGGGATCGTTTGCTTCGGTCTCCGGCGGTGATGAAGTACAGGCGGCGAGGGATGTCCGGCTCCGGTCGGTGGTGAACCGGGAAGAAGGAGAACATGAGGGGTGATGGGTTGTGGGAGTCGGCTGCTACTTTATTTTAGGTGAGGGGATGATAAAATAAAAAAAAGGATATATTTATATGTGTATAAAAGTAGGGTTGGGTGTTAACCTAGGTAGTTGGGCCTGGTCAACATCCTCCTTGGAAAAGGGCTTGGCTTCTTCATGTAGATATTTGGAGGGCTAGGATTGTATTATTTCAAAATGGAGGGCTAAGGTTTGATGAGGGGTTGGTGTTGAGTGTTACATACTCCAAAAATTATGGAGAAAATTCACATGAAGGAAAATTGGGTTTCTTCATGTGTTGGTCCAATGGGGTGTGGACACCTTAATGCACTTTTGCATAAAAGTGCCCAACAATTAGAAAATTACACAAAGTGGGGTTTTGGATTAATTTAATTAAAATTAATATAATTGGTGTTCTAAAATTAATTAGAATTATATGGGGTTAAAAATAAGGTGGGACACAAGTGTCATGGATAAAGAAAACTCAGAATAGAATATTATCATAATTTGGGTTGCACAAAAAAAGGGTCGAGATTGTGTCTCCAATTTCGATTGGAACGCACAAAGATGTAAAGTTGGATTTGTATAGAATTAAATATAATCGTTTGCGACGAATATTGTGTGACTAAAATGAAGCACAAGAAGGCATAGTTATGAGTTACACAAGGATCAAAATAGAAGGCTGGCACGTCTAAGACAAGGGTGTAAAATGTGTTGGAAGACAAAAGATAGTGTAGTGCTCCAATTATCAAAGCAACGGTAAGGTACAACAATCAAATAAAATTACAGTAATTAAATATAAATAAATATCATGCAATATTAACACATTAAATTAAATAAATAAAAAGATGAAAATACCCTTATTCTGAAATGTGGTAGTGACAAGTCTACCCTCCTTAAAAGAATTTCGTCCTCGAAATTAAAATAAACTAGCACAAGAACAAACAATCAACCAAAGAATTATACCTCAAGTCTCGAAGAGATACGGATACTGCTCGCATATTTCGTCATCTCTCTCCTAGGTTGACTCGCCTGGAGAGTGATGTCTCCATGCAACATGAACCAAATGAATGGTCTGGTTCCGCAATACCTTCTCTCTATGATCCAAGATCTCTACGGGTTATTCAGGATAACTGAGAGTCGGTCCAACATCGATCTCCGAGTGATCTAGTACGTGACTAGAATCTGCCATGTACCGTCTCAACTGCGACACGTGGAACATGTCATGCACTCCATCTAGAGCAGGTGGCAAGTCCAGTCTATAGGCCACTGTACCGACCCTTGTAAGAATACCGAAAGGTCCGATGTATCGTGGACTAAGCTTTCCTCCTCTACCAAAATAAATCGTGCCCTGTGTTGGAGAAATTCGTACAAAGCCTCGAATGGTGATATCTCAATGCTGGCCTGGTAGCTGTTGTTGTAAGAAAACTCTACTAGGTGTAGATGAAGAACCTCCAAGATCCAAAACGTAAGTGCGTAACATATCTTCAAGAGTCTGAATAGTCCTTTCAGACTGCCCGTCTGTCTGGGGGTGATATGCGGTATTGAACTTGAGCTGAGTGCCCAAGCTAGCCTGTAGAGTCCTCCAGAAGTGGAAAGTAAAATGACTATCCTGATCTGAGATGATATTCACAGAAACTCCATATAATTTGACAATCTACCGCACGTACATCTCTGCTAACTTCTCTGTCGATGTACCCACTTTGAATGGTAAGAAGTGGGCTGATTTGGTCAACCTATCCACGATGACCCAAATTGCGTCCTTTCCTCTTGGAGAACGTGAAAGCCCTGAAACGAAGTCCACAGTCACGTGCTCCCACTTCCATTCTGGAATAGGTAAAGTTTGAAGCAATCCACCTGGCCTCTGTCAATCTGCTTTTACCTGCTGGCACACTGAACATCGGGATACAAAGCGTGCTATCTCGCGCTTCATACCATACCACCATACGTGCTCCCTTAGATCACGATACATCTTATTGGCACCGGGATGCATCAAGTACTGAGAGCGATGTGCCTCCTACAAAACCTCTTTGCGAAGATCTCCACTTGGCACATACATCTTTATGCCGTGTCGTAAAGATCCATCATCCGCAATAGTGAAATTATCTGTCAATCATGTCCGAACTTGTACCCTGATACTCCTCAGAGTCTCATCATCATATTATGCTGCTCTAATTCTGTCCATAAGCTCTGATTGTATCTACAATCTCCACATCTGAATCTCAACACCTGGAACTAGCACTTCAATTCCCAAGCACTCAAGATCGGCCAATAAATGTCTATCTGTTCTCAAGTACATAGCCATCGGATACCTGCTCAAGGTATCGACGACTACGTTGGCCTTTCCTGGGTGGCATTGTAATGAGATATCGAAGTCTTTCATCAACTCTAACTACCTCCTCTGCCTCATGTTTAGCTCCTTCTATGTAAACACGTACTTTAAGCTCTTGTGGTCCGTGAATATTTCCATACGCTCTCCGTATAGATAGTGTTTCCACAGCTTTAGAGCGAAGATAACTGCTGCTAACTCCAAATCGTGGGTGGGGTAGTTCTTTTCATGGGGGCATAATTTTCTTGAAGCATAGGCAATTACTTTCTCGTGCTGCTGAAGAACGCATCCCAAACCCTTTCCTGAAGCATCACTGTAGATAATGAAACCTCTTGTCCCAGATGGCAACGTCAAAATTGGAGCTGTTGTCAATCTCTTCTTCAACTCATCAAACGTTGCCTGACATTCCTCTGTCCAGGCAAAATCCACA
The DNA here is from genome assembly GCA_036927795.1 of Iris macrosiphon. Taxonomy (NCBI): domain Eukaryota; kingdom Viridiplantae; phylum Streptophyta; class Magnoliopsida; order Asparagales; family Iridaceae; genus Iris; species Iris macrosiphon. The sequence goes on from JAYESA010000020.1 coordinate 41,107,074, forward strand.
TCTTTCTTGGTCAGCCTAGTCATTGGCTCTGCAATCTTGGAGAAGTCTTGTACAAATCTTTTGTAGTATCCTGCTAGTCCGAGAAAGCTTCTGATCTCAGCTATCGAACTGAGGGTAGCCCATGATTCCACTACCTCTATCTTCTTTGGGTTAACTGAAATTCTGTCACCCATTACCATATGTCCAAGAAATTCAACCTTGTCAAGAAAAAACTCACACTTTGAAAGCTTCCCGTACAACTCCTCTTTTTTGAGAGTCTCCAAGACCATCCTCAGGTGCTCTTCGTGCTCCTCTGGGGTCTTCGAATATACAAGAATGTTATTGATGAACACTACTATGAACTTGTCAAGGTACTGGTAGAATATCTTGTTCATCAAGTTCATGAATACTGCTGGTGCATTGGTTAAACCAAATGGCATTACCGTAAATTCAAACTGGCCATATCTGGTCCGAAAAGCGGTCTTCGGTATGTCTTCTTTCTTCACCTTCACCTGATGATAGCCTGACCTCAAGTCTATCTTTGAAAATACCTTTGCTCCGCTGAACTAATCGAAAAGATCATCTATCCTCGGCAGCGGATATTTGTTCTTGATAGTGAGATTGTTCAGAGCTCTGTAATCGATACACATGCGTACCATGCCGTCCTTCTTCGGTACGAATAATATCGGAGCTCCCCATGGTGATGAACTGGATCTAATGAACCCTTTGTCCTGCAGCTCCTCAACTTGCTTTTTCAGTTCTACCAGCTCGCTGTTGTTGACTCTATAGGCGTGTTGTGAAATAGGCTCCGCTCCTGGTACCAAGTCTATAGAGAATTCAACATCTCTGTCTGGCGGCTAGCCTAGCAACTCCTCTGGAAATACATCCAGGAAGTCTGTTGTCAGAGGATGTGGTAACTCCTCTGCTTCCTTTCCAGCTCCATAAAAAATGCCTCTGCTCTGTTTTGCTACTCCTCTGGCGACCTCAAACTTCGGCTCTCCTAGTGGTCAAAATATTACTCTGCCTCCGTGACAATCTATAGTAGAATGATGCCTACTCAACCAGTCCATTCCGAGTACAATATCGTATCCCGGAAGTGGCATGACGAGTAAACTCACGCTCAACTCTCGGCCTCCTAATGATACTCTCCGATCCTTACAATAATCATGGACTAGGATAATACCTCCTCCAGTTGTGATCTTGCAAGTCCTATCTAATGGTTCTATTTTTAATGATGCTTAAGAGCATAAGATACAGATACGAAACTATGGGAAGCGCCAGAATCAAATAATGCAAGTGCTGGAATAGAATCGGGAGAAACTGAACCTGAAATTACGTCTTCAGCTGGCTCGGCCTCCTCAATAATCATGGCGTATGCGCGTCCCTGTGGTGCTCCTCTTTGTTGTTGCTGGTGCTGGGCAAACCTCTGCTGCTATGGTAGAAGTGGAGATCCCCTCTGCTGGCCTCCTGGTACAGTAGGTACTCTGGCTGGTCCTCTCTGAGCGGCTGCTTTACCCTGACGAGTCTGAATAGATGGGCAGCCCCTAAGCTGATGTGTTGACGATCCACAGGACAAGCATGTACCCAATCTCTTCCTGTAGATGTCTCTGGTATGTCCTATGTTCCCGTAATATGCACACTGGGCAACAGGCTGATTCTGTCTCTGTGGCTGTGGCTGTTGCTGTTGGATGTGTCCTCGAACTGGTGCCTGGTGCTGCTGATGTTGCTGTTGGCACGACCTCTGTTGTTGTTGAAAGTGTGGGTGCTTGGCTGGTCCTGTATTACCACTTGTTCCTCTAGAAGTGTTGCGTCCTCTCTTGGGCCTGAGGTCCAAGTCATCTTCAGCAATCTAGGCATCCATCAGAATACCCTCAAATGTAGCAGTACGATATCCCGAAGTACGAGACTTGATCTCTCTATTCAACCCCTTCCTAAATTTCAGTGCTCTGTCTCCTAGGTCTCGAATCATTGATGACGTAAATCGAGTCAAACGGTAAAACTCCGTGGCATATTCGTCAACTGACATGCTCCCTTGGACTAGGTCATGGAACTAACTTTCCAATGCTCCCAAAGCTACGTCAGGAAAGAACTTCTCCTTGAAGAGCTCCTTGAAGGCCTCCCAAGTAAGTCCTTTGTCAGTGAGTCTTGGCTCTGTATGATACCACATCAGCGCGATATCAAACATCTGACTGTCAGCGGCCTCGATTTGAAGAATCTCCAAAATCTGCGCCAAACGCAAGTTCCTCTCTATATCATCTAGCCAGTCATCCGCGTAGGGTATCCCCTTGGTGCCTTTGAACTCTCGAGACATCATCCTCTTAAAGTCCACTATGGTACCTGGCCTCTGGTGCTGCTGGCCAGGATGCTGCTGGTGTTGTGCTACTCTCTCCATAGCCTGGAGAGCCACCTGATGAGCATTCTCCATGCTCTCTCTTATCAGCTTTGTCTGTGCCTGGTGTGCTTTTGCTTGTACCCTCTGAGCCTCAGCTTGAACACGCTGAGCTTCTGCTGTCACTCTATGGACTTCTAACATGTCTTGGATATGTACGAACATCTATGCCCCGTCAGTGGGCATACCTCCGGGAATCAGAGTCGGTGGTGGTGGAAGGTTGTCCGTCACAGCTGGCACAATTCTCTGAACAGGTGGAGGAGGAATCCCAACAGCTGTAGATACTCCCACATGAACAAGAGATATAGGAGGAACTCCAGATGTCTGTTCGTCAGGTTGAGAGGTGGCAGACCTCTCTGAAGCTACTGCTCCCAATCTCAAGGACCTAGTCTTCGGCGGCATCCTGAAGACAGACTGAAAAGAATTAATTACGGTAATAGACACGATATCATCAAGGAAGGACAGTAAAATTCTAAAGGATGCAATCATTCAGAATAGCATTGTAAGATTAGAATTTCCTAGTTGTGATTGAGCAGACTCTCATCCTAAATCATATTCCCTATATCCTATCGCAGGTTCGTAGTAGTACAACTAGGTTATCGCACTACCACGATATCGCACAACTTGTGAAGCTAGACCTGCATAGGCCACCAGCAAAAATGTGTCACGACCCGCACCCAAAATTTGGCCATGAGTTGTGGGTACGTCCAGCCTACGCCGCAGCATCGGCAGTAGATCGTTGTCTAGGTCTCAATAATACTAAATATAACTCACAACCTGTCAATGATATCAACTCCATACGGAGGACAATGAAATAAATATCTCTCAACAGATCATAATGTATACTCAATCACAATAGCTATAAGAATATAAATGGCACGATAAAAGATAAGAAAGAATGACATAAGTCAAACACAACGTCTCAAATAGAGATAAACTACAGTCTAGCTGTCCAACATAAAAAGTCTCCACAAGTCTAAATTTAAACTTAACATAAGTCTTGATATAAACTCAAAATAAACCTCAAATGCATAGTATAAATGCTATCTAAACAGCTGCAGGTAGTGTCTCCTCTAAAGGAAGGGACTCCTCTAAGATCTCTGGTATGTAGTCTGCATTTATACCTGGTCCATAGTGTGTGGGACAGAAGTCCTCAAGATGCTCTGAAAAAAATATCCAGTCAGGATTGGAGCAAAGTACAAGCACTAACAGTAGTTCCACATATATTGACAAAAAATATAATACAGTATAAAGAAATACAAGATGGATATAAGTACTGGCAATAAACAATACTGGAATAATAAAATACTGGAAATAAGAAATACCGGAGAACATATCATCATCAATGGTACACTAACAATGAACAGAAATACAAGTGCATGCTAGATCAATGAACTGGAATATAAGTAAATTCTAAAACAATAACTAGATCATAAGGAAATGCTAGAACTATGATCTGGAAATACATATACAGAATATCTAGCTAAGTGTGTGAAACATCAGCATATCATGTGATCGACTTGGGACTGATCAGGCTTGTTACATATGATTAGCTATAATTTATGTAAGGTCAAGCTAACCATCTGGATAGCTATGATGCGAGCAATAGGCAGGCTAATCATACATAACAAGCTATGAGGCATGTAATGGTCAGGCTGTACCGACGTGAGGAGTGGGTGAGCTATGATTCATGTAGAGTTGGGTATGATCACATAATCTACTAATATCTTCCCGTCCCCAGCTAGCACGATGGATTCCAATCATGACTTCTCGTGACAGGTCTCGATGATGCTAACTCGTGTATCCATAGTGTCAGAATCATGTACGCTATACGACTAGAATCATAGAGATAATCAACATAATAAAAAATGTCAGAGAATGTACTCGCCTGTGGTCCTCTGCTGGCAATACCAATGTCCTATTTTCGAGGTCTTGTCTGAATAATCCAACAGTCCTATAGACATTATTTAATAATAATACAGAATCAGTCGATACACTAACATATACACAATCATAAAGACACTGAACTCAGAGACTACGCTAAGGGTGCTACTTGTCATCTAACAGGGTCAAGTGTGCGTCTAGCTGCACGGGTGTCACGTCTTAATTGATGTGCATAATGAGACAGTCAATCACTAATATATGTCTCGCCAGTACATCAGTGTACACAAGGCAGTCAACTCACAATTATCAGGGTCACATGGTCAATGTAAATACGGGATATCAATAATTAATACTAGGGGCATACAGTACATATACAAATATATTCATAACTAGTATTAGTATTTAATTACTTATATATATATATATCCATATATTTATATAAATCAATATGATTATAATACTCATATGCGTACGTATACGCATACGAGTTTTGTTTTACTTGCATAACGTCTAGCCATCAACATCTAATGAACACGCTTGTAAAACCCCCTTCCTAGAAAATCGTATATACTTTTTATTTATTAATTATTAATTAAATTATAGTAATTAGATCTAAATAGGAGAAATAGATTTTTAATAATTTTTATGTTAGGAGTTCGGGCACTTAGAGGACTTATGGGACCATCAGGAATTTTTAGAAATTTATTCCATGAAGGGGACCCCTTGAGCAGTTGCTAGCCTAACGATGTGCATTACCCTAATCTATAAATTTTCTTATGAGTATATATATAATATATATGTATATACATATATATATATATATGTATATATATATTTAGAAAGGAAAAGATAAGAAAGTAAAAGATTAATTAAATAAAACTAACTAATATAATAATAATAATAATAACCAAATAACTACTAAACTTTGCAAAGACTCTTTAGCAAACCTCTTCAGCAACTTGCTGATAGAAAGCCCCTTCCAATTGACCGCCCACTTGCAGCCAGGGAGCCCGCCACTTATTTGCTTCAGCGGATAGTCCAATTGACCCGATCCCTTTTGCATTCGGCCGCGAAACAATCCGTTCCCTCTCTCTTTCCCTATTATATATATATATATATATATATATTTCTCTCAAAAACCCTAACCTAAATCTTCAGACCTCCTCTTCCCATCTAGAGCCGTCACCGCAGCCAGAGAGCCCCACCAAGCCATCCAACCATCCCGTCGACTCCGACCTCGCGCCCTGCAGATTCCCACTCGAGGCACCTTCGCTCCGGCGTGATTTTCCGTCGACTCGCTCAACCAAACACTGTTCTATTTTTATCGGTATGATCATCCCTTAACTCTCTCCAATATTTGTTTTATAGCCAACCTCGGAAAACGTGTGCCCCTAGGCGAAAAATAACGCCCAAGTCGGCGCGAGCAGACAGAATTCTGGGATCGCAAAAAACTGCGGTGACCACCCATATTGCCGAGTTCGTATCTCCCACCACAGAGATCCGAATTCGGTGATTCTTTTTGATACCTGTAGAATACTTGACCTAGTTTATTTTCTGTTAAAAAACCCTATGCTATTAGTTGCCATGGACATAATTATATTCGTCACAAAACTGTGCGCACCCACTTTTTCCAGAATTCTAAAAGTTGGAAAACGGAGCGCGCCCCGCCAAACGGGACCGCCCCGCCGTGTGCCAAGTGTACTGAACGGTACACGCAGCGTAACCGGACACGTAAAAATTTATGGAGACTGATTCGGACGCGTGTGCGCGCCGGAATCAGGCCGTATCCGCGGACACATCCCGTATCGCAACTTTTGTGGAACTCTCGCATATTTTGTGCACGCTTGTCAGATTGCGACGAAACTTGCGTCACTGGACTCGTGGTAACGCGCTGGTCCTGTGACCCAATTTTCATGCATTTCTGAGGCGGTTGACCAGATCGCCAATTGGCGGGCCCACAGTTGACTTTTTGAACAAATTCTGTTCGGCCCATCGGAATCCACATTTGGACATACCGTTGGGTTCGTATTGACATCTAGAGTTGTTTGACCTATAGTTTGTCCCATTTAGAGACTGTTACCCTCGGCACGCTTTTTGGTACAAAGTGGGCCACACGTGGACCCCACTTTTGCCCGAAATTACCGTTTTGCCCCTGTGTCCAAATTGGACGAAAGGGAAGTGCTTTCTAGCTATTTTTCTTATTTTGGGAATGTTGGTGATATCTATTTCAGCATCCGGAGACATTTGTTCTGAGGCCATAGCTTCTGGTCCTGTGTATTGGACATCTGGAAGTGACATTTTGCAGCTTCTTGCCAGGCAAGTATACCTTGCCATTGTACTGTTATTTATATTCCATATGTTGCATGCATCCTTATTTTCTGTCTTTAGTTCACATATTTTAACTGTTATATAAAATGCGCGCGACGGTGTTGTCGCGTTATGTTTTTATTTATGTATTTGCATTGACCTGTTTATGAGACTACCCCATTATCATGTAGCATCATTAGGTTCATTTGACTGTGACACATATTTTTATACGAGTTGTGAGTCTCATATAGATCACGGACGCACGTATTGACTGATCATCGGTACGTGTGGGACGTGCGTTAGGAATAACTGTTGTTAGAAACTTTGCATGCTAGAAGACTTAGCAGTTATTAGAGGTCTATGGACATAGCCTATTGTAGTACGGTGGTCCCATCCTTGTCCCTATTTGGTTGCAGGATTGGACTAGGGTACTAAGGATAGGCTATGGACCAAATCGTGTCATGGATGTGACATGCTTAGAGCATTGGGTGGGGAGAACAACAAGTAAGGCATTTGGGCTCCGTTGCACTTTCCTTGTGTAACCCGTACGCTCCGCCGGAGATGCGCGGTCATGATGACCCTTATACTACTTGGCGGGCCTCCGGCGTTCGAAAGTCGGCGTGCCTTTGTAGGCCCCTGGATCTCCAAGAGAACCATGCCAATCCTATTTATGGCCAGATAGCCCACTTGTTAGAAAGTTGTTCTTAAACTGCATTCACTTTAGATGGTTAGGCGACCCCATTGGATGTTTATTTTCAGTACTTTATTGGCATGTGTTTAAGTATCTTGTTATGTCCCTCTGAGGACCTGGTCCGCTGCCAGGTGTACCTGTTCTTGAGTATTTACAGGAGCACAGATTTGGATGGCTATAGATGCTTCGTGGATGTCTTCTCTCCGAGCCATGATTGGTAGCTGGTACTTATATTGTTTGAGTGAGTTGTACTTATATTGTATTTACTTTTCCCATTTGAGTTGGTAGTGGATTTGTTTCCATCCAACTATCATCCTTAGATACTTCTTATTGAGATCTAGTTCCATAGATACTGGTTATACATTTATATTAATTTTCATGGATGAGATTTAGATTATACCCTATGACTTGTGACTTATATTATACCACTTGTGGATTTGATATTCATAATACAGCGTACGTGTGGATTTGGTTTCCATATATTGGAGTTGCCATATCCATGCGGCTGGCATGTTTACGTGTCCTAGTCCTATGTATTTTGGGACTGGGGCATGACATATTTTTGTGGTGGCCCATGCAGGTCAAGAGCATATTGTCTCGGTTACGTTACTGTACCGAACAAGCCTGCACCTAGGACTAGAGTATAGGATCTCATCCACAATTGACTATGATTCATCTTCCTCCTATCTGTTCTATTTGAACAATTGTATCTTGCTTGATTCCTGTACTCCCCTAACAGTTCTTGAGTATAGCCTTCTGCTAGAATATAGGAACCCCTGTTATTAGGATAATAATTAGAGTAGCACACCTATTAAGAATACAACGAGAATATAGACACACCACTAAGTTTAGAATATCTAGTGAACCCTAGAATTCCTTATCTTTAGATTGGTATACCATTACCCCTGATGTATTATGAAGACTTGAGAGTAGTAAAGACACTACTAGAGTTAGTTAAGAAGTTTACCATAATGTTTGAGCCTAGTATTGAGGAACCAATAGAAAACCAAAAATTTGAATATTAGGACTGAACCTAATCTCCATAGTTAGAAAGTATTGGAGAACTGTAAACTTATATCACTGTCTTGTTATTAGTAGACAGCACCCTAGGAAGCCTAGAGGAATGTAATCAACACTTGTTCCTTGATCATGCCTCGAACATAGCAACTAGCATACCACTTCCTAGAGAACCATGATGCTATCTATAGCCCCTATTTTAAATTTTATATCTTGTTCCTCTGAAACCCTAGCGCTCACCACTCGCGTGACGACTAAATTATGATCTTCTTTTCTCCATCTTTCAATTCATGCCAATCTGACGCTTCTGATTTTAGACCAAGCAATTGTGTTCTATGATAGGATATATGGTTTGCTAAAGTGATAGTCGTGATCTTGAATTTTTGAATTGTGTACCTTGTCGTTAGAACCTGGTAGTGGAGTTGATCAATTAGATTGTGATGATTACCCCTAGTTGTAGACCACATAATTTGTACCCTCACCTCGATACACGTTAGACCCTTCCCTTTTAACGGCCAGTAACTCTTCTATCCTTACCATTGACACTTGCTTGTAAGTGCTATGACTAAGACTTAGGATGACCATTACCTACATAAAAAGGATACCCTAATCAATACCAAGATTTTCCTCATATACCCTAATAAAGAGTTTCTGTTTTATTTACATGTGCAAGATTATTTTGTAGGACCCTCTTAAGACTGTCACCGTATTAGTTTAATTCTTTTAAGTTGGGTAGTATGCCTCACAACCTAGTATCACATAGCCCACTTGACCCATCGAGGTAGTATAACCAAATGACACCGACTTTAGACTTTCATAAGAAGATAACATTAGTTGTATGCTAGCAGTAGACGACAGTGTTAATTCAGACAATAGAATTTAGAGGTCCATGCCCTATTTGGTCGACTAGCGACTTATACAATAAGGTTGTATGATAACTGTAGAGATTGTAGAGCCTTTTATTATTGTTGCTTATTTTGTTTTGTTGTTGTGAACGTGAATTATTTTGTAACATCTCTCATCATAATCCAGCGTATCTATAATCTCTGTACTACCTTGACTTACGCTGCTGTTACAGCCTAGTTTTTGCAAGCTTATTCCTTATCGATCTTGTTCATGACATATGTATTATTGGGCGCGCACAATAATACATTTCAGAATCAGTGTATTAAGGTCTAGCTAGCCTTAGTGCGCTTGGTTTGCTCTTCGCATTACTACTTTACGTGGATTGAGATATATGGTAGTAGACAGATATACTTGCCCTCTAGACATGTCTGAGCGTATCGTATCGGCTACATAATTGTACTAATACGAGCACGCGAATACGGATTTACCAAATAGGATTTCAGCCCACAACTGTCTTGACAATTCCCATTTGGATTCCTTGAAACGCCTTGATCCCGATACTTCTATTCTATTACCTCACCCTTGAACTCTTTATTATTGGGCTCCGTCTTCCCTTATTTCAGAAAGATGAAACCTCGTGCCTAGTATAAGTTTAATACACAGAGAGTACTAGATATACCCCGTAGGCCGATCACATACTTGAGGATTATTCTTTTGTAATTAAGGACCTATCATATATGATATAATCGACGTTGAAGTTTTGAGGATTGAATGACATGAGTATTAAGGAATATTTTCTTAAAGTATATAGCCTCCTGTGATAGATGGGTAATGTCACGACCCGCACCCGGCTTAGGGGCACGAGAGCGTGGGTACGTCCAGCCTACGCCGCAGCATCGGCGGTAGAACGCTGTCTAGATCAAGTACTATCTAACAATCTCACGCTAGTATCCAACTCCATAAGGAGATTCGGATAATACTATAAAATTATTCACAACATACTCAATCACAACTACAGCACGATAGGAAATGAAGAAATAAAAGAATACAGCACAAGTCTAAAGACAACAAAATCATACCTGCAATCATTAACTTCCAATCCCCAAGTGTGTCGGAACCAGTCTACTAATGTCACAGTCTGGAAAAATATTTTCCAGTCAGGAAGGAGCAAAGTACATCTCTAAATAGCAGTTCTATATAAATGACATAAACTATGTAGCAGTTCTAGATGGAAACATACCAGATGCATGTATAAGTACGAGAAATGTACAATGAGAGAAATACTGAAAATACTGTAAGTAAATGCAGGAAAAGAAACATATGTCAAAGAGCAAGAGATACTATGACTAAGTGTGTGAGTACTAGCTTTAACATGTGATCGGCTTGGGATCTTGATCAGGCTGGTTACATGTGATTAGCTATGATTCATGGAAGGTCAGGCTAACCGTTGGTTAGCTATGATGCAGGGAGAGGTCAGGCTAATCACACGTAACAGCTATGAGGCATGGAGATGGTCAGGCCGCACCCGACGTGAGATATGGGGTGAGCTATGATGCATGGATAGTTGGGTATGATCACATATCTACACTAAAATACTCCCCAAACCCCCGACTGGTATAGTAGATCCAATCATGGTACGCTATGGCACGGGATTCCCTAGGAAGGTAGCAAATCTCCCCGGGAATCAGTGTCTGTACACGCACAAGATAACAAGGAAAACAAGTCTTGTACAAGCTACACCATGAATAAGGAATAACATCTCATGACGAGATCCGCGTATACCAATCCGTGTAACCAACGTGTCGAGAACATGTATATTTACACTAGATACAGTGAACATAGGAGATATCATAAATTAGAAACTAATCAGAGAATGTACTTGCCTTGGGTCCTTAGCTGGTAAAACCAAAGTCCTGTTCCAGAGTATCCCCTGGGTAAACCAACAGTCCTATAAACATAACACAAGCAAACCACATTCGCATCAGATGCTATACTAACACAGTCAAAAATACTGGTCTCAGGGCCATGTCAGGCAGGGCACTAGTCAACTAGGGTCATCTAGTAGGGACACGTATATAATATACATTACACTTATATACTTACAATATTTATACATGCACCAATTTAAATGTATTTACAATATATATATGCCCTTTAAATACATATTTGATTTATACTAGTTGAACCATACGTATACTCATATAGATGCAAAAACACTGTTTAAATATACATATATACCATTACGAAAATATAAATCTACATACATATATATTTACCAAAATACGTATTAAATTAATATGTATATTACCAATATATTTTTATACCAAATTACATACCCATATATAGGTTATACATATACACATTTTTATTAAACATATACCCTTACCAAATATATACATATATACCATTTATACATTTTTATACCAAAAATAAGAATTATACTATATACAATTTTAGAATTTACGTAAAAGTCAATATATTTATGCATTTATAGTAAAATTGGTCACCAGCCCCAAATAAACAATTTTGAACTAAGTTTTATTTATTGAAATTATTTCTTAATAATAATATAATCCAAAACCTATTATTTTACTAAAATAAAACTAAACTATTTAAATATAAATTAACTAATTATATTAACTACTGATTAAAACTTAAATTCTTGATTAACAAATTAATTAACTAATTAAGAAATAATTAACTACCCTAATTACATGAAATTCTATACTAATTACATTAATTTACTAGGCTAATTATAAATTCAATTAACTAATTAGATAAAATAAACTAATTATATAAATAACTAATTATATAAAAAATAAACTAATTTTTTTTATGAATTAATTAACTAATAATGAATTAATGAAACCAATTATTTATTAACTAAATTAATTAATATAACCCTAATTACATTAACTAACTCTAATGTCACAGAAAAGAAGAAGAAAAGGGGGCGGAGGCTCACGCGGGGGTTCTCGTCGGCGCGGCGCGGGGTTCGCCGGGGTCGGCGCTCGTCTCGGCGGCGGCGGTTCTGGAGCGACGGCGGCCACGGCTCGCTGATCTGGGGCGGCGGCGTCGCTCGGCTCGAGGGGAGGCGGCTTCGAGGAAATCCGGGGCGGTCACCGGCGGCAACGAAGCTCGGCGGATCCGCTCGGTTCGTGGCGGCTCCAGCAGTGGTGGAACTCGAGGCGGGGATCCCAGTCGCCGGCGGCGGTTCTTCTCGGCAGTGGCGGTCTCGGGAGCAGCGGAAGGGGATCTCGGCGGATCTGGACGGCCACGGCGATCGCCGGAGTTAGGTTAGGGTTAGGGTCTGCGAGTCGTGTCTGTGGACCGTGTCCGGAGCAGGACACGATGGGTTGCTGTAGACGTGTCCGGTGTTGGACACGGATCTGATGTACTGTGGGCGTGGGGGTTGTGTCCGGGTGTGTCGGACACGGAAATTTGTTGTAATATGTAAATCTGGACACATGAAATGAAATGGATACGGTGGGACACCCGGGGTCGGACCCGAGGCCATCACGGCTGACACGGATGCTGGACACACGGACACGAGCACACAAGATGATGGTGATGGCTTAGGAATTGTGGAGGCTAGCTAATAATTAGGAGATTAGGGTTTCTAGGGAGATGTGAAAATGAGAACTTAAATAGGGAGAAGGGTGTGGGATAAAGGGTTGCGGGTTGGCCCAATGATGAATGGCCCAGAATTAAATAAAAAGGGGCTTTTCATGTGGGAAGAATGGGGCGTGAATGGGAGACGGAAAACGATAAATTAAATAGAAAAGAAATTTAAGAAAATGTTTTTAAGAGCTTTGATTAGCTACTAATTAAACTCATTTTTCAAAATATTAGGAAGTATGTAATTCATTTATTTACTATCCCAATAAAATCTATTTTTATTTTATCAACTAGTCTTTTAAATAACTATTTAGTCAAAACAATAATTTTATGACTCAAGCCAATAAATATTTGAAACTAGAAATATATATTATTATTTATTTATTTATTTTGTAATACATCGTCATTTAGGAAAATGATTTTTATAAAGATTTTTAAATTACCTTCTAAAATCAGACTTCGTTCAAAATCAAATAAAAATTTTCAAGGAGAAATATTTTATAAAACTTGATATTTTAAAATAAATTAAAATCTAATTATTTTGGAAATTGGAAATCGGAGGTTACAAGTCTATCCACCTTAGAAAAATTTCGTCCTCGAAATTTTAGGGATGACTAGGATAGAAAAAAATTTGTTGTTCATAATGATGAATATATCATTGAAAAAAATATTTCTATAGGGAGAATATTTACCAAACAGAAGAAAACATGAAGAAAAAGAAAATATGGTTTAAGATAGGAGTAACTTGAAGGAATCATGGCTCGGCCTTGAATCCTCTAGAAAGTTTAGGTTTGGGAAGTAGACACGATCACAAAAACAGATAACTGGAATAATGCACGTTACCTTTTCAAGTAACTAAACCAAGGAAGACCCAGTATAATGAATGATATAGACATGAAAGTTATAGCTAATTCGAAAGATATGATCGACAATTTGATTTAAGAAACTTAAATACATCCTTCAGAATGTAATCAAGAGACATCTAATCGCCTTTCTTGATTCTAGGAAAAAGAGTAGTCTTTACTACCTTCTGAAAATAATCCTTCCTTTTTATCCTCGTTCATCTTACTTTTCTCAATCTTGTGATTCATCATTAACTAATATCTATATAAGTTTCAAATTCCACAAACTTTATTAGATTAGATCTTAGAATTTCTGAATCAAAATTTATTACATGTCCGAAAATCCTTATCATCAAATTCGAGTTTGTTTATCTTAGCATCAACTATACCTCGATTATTTTCTTCGGTTCAAATGTTACTGTCATGGTCAAGATTTTAATTTAGATCACAACCTCAATATACCATGATCTAACCTTACGACCTTCAATTATACGATCCCATAATCAATTATATTAAAATCTTCTTTACCATGAGCTTTATTTCATTCCATATTTCTTTATCCGTATGTATAATGTTTTCGAATCTTGAACTATATATATATATTTTTTTTTTTTTTTTTCATCCTCTGAATTTATTATCTCAATGTAAAAAAATTTTACTACTCCAATCCTCAATATTTTAATTGAATTCCAGTCGTATCATAATCTCCTCAAATTTTTGAGTCAATAACTAAATACAAAATTTACTATCCGATCCTTTTAATTGAAATCCAATCAATGCATATTTATAAAAATCATATCCCAAAAATTTAAATTTTAACACAATCCATCAATCACCTTACTCCTCTAACTCAATTTCAATTGATGCTTATTCCAATCTAACTCCTCATCCCAAGAATTTAATTTGACACTATTCCATTTTATGATTTTATTTCCTGCTTTTCTTTTTCCTCAATACTCAACGATGCGATGCTTCCAGTATCTTCAATGCAACATTCATACTATATAAAATTTCTATCTTGCAATCAAATAGATAAAATGATAATTTCTCGAATTTCTCAAAAAAAAATTTTAATAATCAATTCAATCATATCAAGACTTCCTTAAAATTAATAAATCCTCAAATTTTTGGCTCTGTCAATTTCTTAACTCTCCTTTCAAGTCAATATTTATCCTCGAGTTTCAATCATCCTCAATCTTCGTAAAATTTATGATCCGTCAATTCTTTTATTAACGCCTTAACTCTTTATTTAAATTAATGCTTATCCACAAATTTAATCCTCTTGTCTCTTTTTGTCAGTCATAACCTCGTCATAGATCTTTGCTATGGTCAAACCCAATGATCATGGTTTAAGAAAACTCTACCTACAGCCATGCAATTTAAGAAAATATAGGTCATGTGTCTTGTCATGGTATTTCAGTCTCTGTTAAGGGGGTACTACTAGTTATATTCTAACAAGGAAATCATGCATGTGAACCACAGTACTAGGAAAATCAATCAATCAATCGAAAGGCGAAAGAAAAGGAACATTAGGAAGGAAGAAGGATCATGTTACATATTACTTGTAGTGTCTACTATCTCTAACAACACTTAACTCTAGCACACTAACAAATTCCTATTCATGTACACTGGTACCCATATCAACTAATCATATACTAATATTCATATTAATCCTCAAAATAATCGTCAAGGTTTAACTTCCCGATCAACTTAAAATAAAATGCATATACCTCCTCATAATTAGATACTTCACATCGAAATAAAAATTTAATCACTTCTAAAATCTCTGTAGCCTTAACTATGTTTAGTGAATCAAATTTAAATCCTCAATATTTTAACAACATAAAATCTCAACTCCTTAAAAATTCTGAAAATTTAAAATTCATTTCCACCTTTTAATTTATAACTCCTCAATGTACATATTAGTGCTCACGGTCTCTGATACTCAAGGTGCACTCAATACCTCTATTGTCTAGAACTGTGTACTAATTTGTACTGCCCGAATCACTTGTACTATTACCTCCAATGATCAAAGTCATCATCAACTGTATTTTCTTTCATGATTTCAATTTATGTCAATTGGTATATCATCTAATTATCAACACACAGAGTGTTTACTGTTATTAACGTCATCCTTGACTAATCCTCGATATAGAATCGTTAGCACTCTTGGTATTATATCACTAACTGCATTAATGGATTATCTCATCGAGCTCATTAGACTCATGATCACCTGTATCCTCTATAACACTCATGTTTCTTTACTCTCATGGGTATGTGTATGGTTCCTCATCTCGATGGTTGTATATGTATTTCCTTCAATCCTTTAAAGCCTATTAAACTAATCCGTGATACGCTTCACAACTTCCATTACAAATCCTGATATTTCTCTACTTATGACATCTCATTAAACCCTTTATACATATACATTTCTTTACCTTTAACATTTCCGATATCAATCATCAAATTGGACATCATGCTCCATAAATCCTTAACACAATTCCCGGATACTTAATCGTTTACATAAATCACGCAATTACATAATCATGATTATCCAGGACGGGTAATTGGCTCTGATACTAACTCTGAGAACTATCACTGATACTCTATACTCTCCTTAACTCTTAGTCTCTAATGACCTTATCCTAGAACCATTGTTACAAGGTATATGCTATGGGTTAATTCTAGGTTAAAGCCTACTGCTCACATGCCCAACTAAGAAACACTTACTAATCACTAGCAACACAGTCAATACTAATACAAGACACAAACAAATCACAAGCCACTAATTGCCATGCTTAACAAGAAATCCTCAAGGAATAGGAGCTCAAAGACTGAATTGAGGACAGAAGGTATCTTTACTGTTAGTAAAGAAAGAAGTGGTGGAACAAAGTCCTGGAATAACAGAAATAGATAAGTCTTGAGATGGTATTTTAAGAACCAATTTAGGATACAACCTGATAATCATACACGTCTGTCTGAAATTATGACACTCAGAATCCTCGCCACGCCAGTAAGCATAGATGCGATAAACGATAGGTTTCGTAACTAAGGTATGCACTCTATAATCATGTCGTCTAGAATCTTCGCCACGCCAACCGGTATGGCTGCGAAAGACTCTAAGCTTCATAACTATAGTATGTACATCCAAGTCAGGTTCCTACGTTTTCGTCACCACAGCTAATATGGCTGCGATAAATTCTAGGTTCCATAACCAAAGTAGACGTTTTACCTTCCTCACTGTCCTCATCAATATATGTCATCAGATGATACCATAAATCCTAGTCCGTAAAAATTCATCTCAATTTTGAAATCAACTCAACAACGATACCAGGAATTAAAGTTAACAACTGGTCAACAAGAATCAAACTCAACAATGATACCAAGATTTTAATTTAAAAAAACTGCTCAACAAGAATCAAGTTCAGTAACAACAAGCGAGAGCGGACGGAAACAAGGAAAGATTTAAATTGAAAATAAGATTCTCATGGGGTCATCCCAGGAAATCTTTCAAGAATTTGTGATTGAGTATCCTCTCTCATCCTAGTATCCTATGTCCTATATTCTATAGCAGGTACGCAGTAGTACAACTATGACGTCGCACTACTACGACATCGCACAACTAGCGAAGTCCGACCTGCATGGGCCACCACTAAAACGTGTCACGACCCGCACCCGGCTTAGGGGCACGAGAGCGTGGGTACGTCCAGCCTACGCCGCAGCATCGGCGGTAGAACGCTGTCTAGATCAAGTACTATCTAACAATCTCACGCTAGTATCCAACTCCATAAGGAGATTCGGATAATACTATAAAATTATTCACAACATACTCAATCACAACTACAGCACGATAGGAAATGAAGAAATAAAAGAATACAGCACAAGTCTAAAGACAACAAAATCATACCTGCAATCATTAACTTCCAATCCCCAAGTGTGTCGGAACCAGTCTACTAATGTCACAGTCTGGAAAAATATTTTCCAGTCAGGAAGGAGCAAAGTACATCTCTAAATAGCAGTTCTATATAAATGACATAAACTATGTAGCAGTTCTAGATGGAAACATACCAGATGCATGTATAAGTACGAGAAATGTACAATGAGAGAAATACTGAAAATACTGTAAGTAAATGCAGGAAAAGAAACATATGTCAAAGAGCAAGAGATACTATGACTAAGTGTGTGAGTACTAGCTTTAACATGTGATCGGCTTGGGATCTTGATCAGGCTGGTTACATGTGATTAGCTATGATTCATGGAAGGTCAGGCTAACCGTTGGTTAGCTATGATGCAGGGAGAGGTCAGGCTAATCACACGTAACAGCTATGAGGCATGGAGATGGTCAGGCCGCACCCGACGTGAGATGTGGGGTGAGCTATGATGCATGGATAGTTGGGTATGATCACATATCTACACTAAAATACTCCCCAAACCCCCGACTGGTATAGTAGATCCAATCATGGTACGCTATGGCACGGGATTCCCTAGGAAGGTAGCAAATCTCCCCGGGAATCAGTGTCTGTACACGCACAAAATAACAAGGAAAACAAGTCTTGTACAAGCTACACCATGAATAAGGAATAACATCTCATGACGAGATCCGCGTATACCAATCCGTGTAACCAACGTGTCGAGAACATGTATATTTACACTAGATACAGTGAACATAGGAGATATCATAAATTAGAAACTAATCAGAGAATGTACTTGCCTTGGGTCCTTAGCTGGTAAAACCAAAGTCCTGTTCCAGAGTATCCCCTGGGTAAACCAACAGTCCTATAAACATAACACAAGCAAACCACATTCGCATCAGACGCTATACTAACACAGTCAAAAATACTGGTCTCAGGGCCATGTCAGGCAGGGCACTAGTCAACTAGGGTCATCTAGTAGGGACACGTATATAATATACATTACACTTATATACTTA
This sequence comes from Iris macrosiphon, assembly GCA_036927795.1. Taxonomy (NCBI): domain Eukaryota; kingdom Viridiplantae; phylum Streptophyta; class Magnoliopsida; order Asparagales; family Iridaceae; genus Iris; species Iris macrosiphon. Next base: position 41,125,577 of record JAYESA010000020.1, read on the forward strand.
CAATATTTATACATGCACCAATTTAAATGTATTTACAATATATATATGCCCTTTAAATACATATTTGATTTATACTAGTTGAACCATACGTATACTCATATAGATGCAAAAACACTGTTTAAATATACATATATACCATTACGAAAATATAAATCTACATACATATATATTTACCAAAATACGTATTAAATTAATATGTATATTACCAATATATTTTTATACCAAATTACATACCCATATATAGGTTATACATATACACATTTTTATTAAACATATACCCTTACCAAATATATACATATATACCATTTATACATTTTTATACCAAAAATAAGAATTATACTATATACAATTTTAGAATTTACGTAAAAGTCAATATATTTATGCATTTATAGTAAAATTGGTCACCAGCCCCAAATAAACAATTTTGAACTAAGTTTTATTTATTGAAATTATTTCTTAATAATAATATAATCCAAAACCTATTATTTTACTAAAATAAAACTAAACTATTTAAATATAAATTAACTAATTATATTAACTACTGATTAAAACTTAAATTCTTGATTAACAAATTAATTAACTAATTAAGAAATAATTAACTACCCTAATTACATGAAATTCTATACTAATTACATTAATTTACTAGGCTAATTATAAATTCAATTAACTAATTAGATAAAATAAACTAATTATATAAATAACTAATTATATAAAAAATAAACTAATTTTTTTTATGAATTAATTAACTAATAATGAATTAATGAAACCAATTATTTATTAACTAAATTAATTAATATAACCCTAATTACATTAACTAACTCTAATGTCACAGAAAAGAAGAAGAAAAGGGGGCGGAGGCTCACGCGGGGGTTCTCGTCGGCGCGGCGCGGGGTTCGCCGGGGTCGGCGCTCGTCTCGGCGGCGGCGGTTCTGGAGCGACGGCGGCCACGGCTCGCTGATCTGGGGCGGCGGCGTCGCTCGGCTCGAGGGGAGGCGGCTTCGAGGAAATCCGGGGCGGTCACCGGCGGCAACGAAGCTCGGCGGATCCGCTCGGTTCGTGGCGGCTCCAGCAGTGGTGGAACTCGAGGCGGGGATCCCAGTCGCCGGCGGCGGTTCTTCTCGGCAGTGGCGGTCTCGGGAGCAGCGGAAGGGGATCTCGGCGGATCTGGACGGCCACGGCGATCGCCGGAGTTAGGTTAGGGTTAGGGTCTGCGAGTCGTGTCTGTGGACCGTGTCCGGAGCAGGACACGATGGGTTGCTGTAGACGTGTCCGGTGTTGGACACGGATCTGATGTACTGTGGGCGTGGGGGTTGTGTCCGGGTGTGTCGGACACGGAAATTTGTTGTAATATGTAAATCTGGACACATGAAATGAAATGGATACGGTGGGACACTCGGGGTCGGACCCGAGGCCATCACGGCTGACACGGATGCTGGACACACGGACACGAGCACACAAGATGATGGTGATGGCTTGGGAATTGTGGAGGCTAGCTAATAATTAGGAGATTAGGGTTTCTAGGGAGATGTGAAAATGAGAACTTAAATAGGGAGAAGGGTGTGGGATAAAGGGTTGCGGGTTGGCCCAATGATGAATGGCCCAGAATTAAATAAAAAGGGGCTTTTCATGTGGGAAGAATGGGGCGTGAATGGGAGACGGAAAACGATAAATTAAATAGAAAAGAAATTTAAGAAAATGTTTTTAAGAGCTTTGATTAGCTACTAATTAAACTCATTTTTCAAAATATTAGGAAGTATGTAATTCATTTATTTACTATCCCAATAAAATCTATTTTTATTTTATCAACTAGTCTTTTAAATAACTATTTAGTCAAAACAATAATTTTATGACTCAAGCCAATAAATATTTGAAACTAGAAATATATATTATTATTTATTTATTTATTTTGTAATACATCGTCATTTAGGAAAATAATTTTTATAAAGATTTTTAAATTACCTTCTAAAATCAGACTTCGTTCAAAATCAAATAAAAATTTTCAAGGAGAAATATTTTATAAAACTTGATATTTTAAAATAAATTAAAATCTAATTATTTTGGAAATTGGAAATCGGAGGTTACAGGTAAATTCTAAGTTGGGTAGCAGTGCATTGTCAACTTAAGAGGAATTCTTTCAGATTGTAATCAAGTAAGATTAGATTGGGAGATTCAAGTCATTTTAACTTTGAGAAATCTTAAAAGAAGGATTAAGATAATGAGGATTTAACGCATTTTAAAATCTTGATATTGCGGACCAAATATTTATACTTTGAGCATGATTTAAATTTTGAATATTGAAGGATGAATCATCGATTTAAAATTTGAGGATAAATATAGAATTTTAGACTTGAACAATTGGTGAATTAGATTTAAATTTTTAAAATTTGATGATTTGAATTAAAAGTTCAAATTTTGATTGATGGGTCACCTATTTGAAATATTGAGGATGTAAATTGAGTTTAAATATTTGAAGAATACAAAATTCTTAAGTTGAGAAAAGGAATAAGATTTGATTAGAATTGTTATTGTCAAGGTCTAGAGGAGATTATGATAGTTGGAAATTATGATATAAATTTTGATGTGGGATGTCCTATGGACTTGAGTTAGATTTGGATGTTGATTATTTAAAAATCGAGAAGAGATTACGACAGGTTGAATTTTGATTTAAACAGTGGTTATCTTAATTTTTGAAGTGATCGCGATAGATCTGAATAGATTTTTATTATTAAATTTGTGGAAGAGGTTGCGATTGACGTACCTTATGTACGAATGTGAATTATGCCTTATTTTAATTTCGAGGACAAATTGTTTTAAGTTGGGTAGAATATAAAATCCCCTTCCTAGAAAATCGTATATACTTTTTATTTATTAATTATTAAATAAATTGTAGTAATTAGATCTAAATAGGAAAAATAGATTTTTAATAATTTTTATGTTAGGTGTTCAGGCACTTAGAGGACTTATGGGACCATCAGGAATTTTTAAGAATTTATTCCATGAAGGGGACCCCTTGAGCAGTTGCTAGCCTAACGATGTGCATTACCCTAATCTATAAATTTTCTTATGAGTATATATATAATATATATGTATATACATATATATATATGTATATATATATATATTTAGAAAGGAAAAGATAAGAAAGAAAAGATTAATTAAATAAAACTAACTAATATAATAATAGTAATAATAATAACCAAATAACTACTAAACTTTGCAAAGACTCTTTAGCAAACCTCTTCAGCAACTTGCTGATAGAAAGCCCCTTCCAATTGACCGCCCACTTGCAGCCAGGGAGCCCGCCACTTATTTGCTTCAGCGGATAATCCAATTGACCCGACCCCTTTTGCATTCGGCCGCGAAACAATCCGCTCCCTCTCTCTTTCCCTATTATATATATATATATATATATATATATATATATATATATATATATATATATATATATATATATATATATATATATATATATATATATATTCTCTCAAAAACCCTAACCTAAATCTCCAGACCTCCTCTTCCCATCTAGAGCCGTCACCGCAGCCAGAGAGCCCCACCAAGCCATCCAACCATCCCGTCGACTCCGACCTCGCGCCCTGCAGATTTCCACTCGAGGCACCTTCGCTCCGGCGTAATTTTTCGTCGACTCGCTCAACCAAACGTTGTTCCATTTTCATCGGTATGATCATCCCTTAACCCTCTCCAATATTTGTTTTATAGCCAACCTCGGAAAACGTGTGCCCCTAGACGAAAAATAGCGCCCAAGTCGGCGCGAGCAGACAGAATTCTGGGATCGCAGAAAAATGCGGTGACCACCCATATTGCCGAGTTCGTATCTCCCACCACAGAGATCCGAATTCGGTGATTCTTTTTGATACCTGTAGAATACTTGACCTAGTTTATTTTCTGTTAAATAACCCTATGCTATTAGTTGCCATGGACATAATTATATTCGTCATAAAACTGCGCGCATCCACTTTTTCCAGAATTCCAAAAGTTGGAAAACGGAGCGCGCCCCGCCAAACGGGACCGCCCCGCCGTGTGCCAAGTGTACTGAATGGTACACACAGCATAATCGGACACGTGAAAATTTATGGGGACTGATTCGGCCGCGTGTGCGTGCCGGAATCAGGCCGTATCCGCGGACACATTCCGTGTCACAACTTTTGTGGAACTCGCGCGTATTTTGTGCACGCTTGTCAGATTGCGACGAAACTTGCGCCACTGGACTCGTGGTAACGCGCTGGTCCTGTGACCCAATTTTCACGCATTTCTGAGACGGTTGACCAGATCGCCAATTGGCGGGCCCATAGTTGACTTTTTGGACAAATTCTGTTCGGCCCATCGGAATTCACATTTGGATATACCGTTGGGTTCGTATTGACATCTAGAGTTGTTTGACCTATAGTTTGTCCCATTTAGAGACTGTTACCCTTGGCACATTTTTCGGTACAAAGTGGGCCACACGTGGACCCCACTTTTGTCCGAAATTACCGTTTTGCCCCTGTGTCCAAATTGGACGAAAGGGAAGTGCTTTCTAGCTATTTTGCTTATTTTGGGAATGTTGGTGATATCTATTTCAGCATCCAGAGACATTTGTTCTGAGGCCATAGCTTCTGGTCCTGTGTATTGGACATCTGGAAGTGACATTTTGCAGCTTCTTGCGATCCAACACGTGGGGAAACACCGAATCATCCAGCCATTGGCGGATGAATCCAGCAGACTTCCGATCAAGTGGTTTCCAGTCATCAGCACATTTGTCCGTCGGATTTGCGCTGTCACCCTCCAACGGACAATGCAAGTCCTTGCACCAGATTAGATCCTCCATCCTTGGCTTCCAAATTGCCCAGTTTTTTTCCTGTGAGGGTGATCATACGAGTGTTCATCTGTTCCGTAGACATAGTTTCACCTTCCTTCTCGAGAAGAACCTGGCTCTGATACCACGTATTAGGAACATGTGCGCTCTGATACCATGTGTTGGGCGAGCAGCGAAAGAAGCGCTTGCCAACCCACCTAAGATGACCAAACCAATCTACGAACACCAAGCACAGATAAAGACAAGTATATGGCGGTGACTACGTCACCTGGACAAATTCTAACCTTTATAACTCAGATAAAATTACAAGATTACAAAAAACTAATGTTGAAATCCTTTGCCCTAATAGGTTCAATCCCCTCACCACACTCAAGAAAAAAGCAGAAGATTATAATTGAAATCACTCACCAACCCGTAGCAATCTTCCTAACGTAAGTTGATGACTCCTCTATTAGTCTTCTTCTTCCTTCTGTCTTGGATGGCGAAGTCCTAAGAGCAAAGCACGGGCTTTCTCTTAGATTTTCTGTAAACGAGTACCCTGAATCTCCAACTTATGCTTCTCCTTTGTGCCTCCACCTTCCTCCCTATTTTTAGGATAAAAAACCTATTTTAGGGTTAGAAAACCCTAAAAATAGCCAACCATAAGATCCAGCCGTCCACTAGCATCCAACGGTCTAAAATATAACATAAAAACTCCAAAATTCGAGCAGCCGCCGCCGACACCGAACTCGGACCGAGTTCGGTTCGAAGGTTCTGGAACATCACACCGAGTTTGGCCCGAACTCAGAGCAGACTTGATTCCCAACAATAATATAACTAATTAAGGCATATATATGTTAGATACATGTTTATATATGGTCTAAGTTGGAATGGAAAGCTCTTAATTTTCTTGCTCCTTATTGTTCAACAAGCTTATTAACATAAATTGGTAACTTGTGCTCTTGTTCTCTCAGGAACTACATCAAAAATGAAGACTGTTGTGATGGGATGCGCTTCGGGTTCAGATATAGTTAGGCAAGGTGGCATGTATTTTGGTTTACTTATATAAATAGGTTTTGTATGTTTAAGATATTAGACAAAAATTATATACTTTGGTTATTTTAATGTGGTTGGATGTTTTTGGTGTATGAACGCGTATTTATTAATATACAAATTGTATATTATACTTCTTTGATGCTTGCGATATTCTAAAATATATTGATATTATGTGTGTTCGGTAACTAGATTCTAAAATATATTGATATTATTGTAAACAAGTTTCTCTTAACAGTTGCAAAACATCATTTCTTGACAGTTTTTAAACATCAACAAAGGGTTTTTAATAACAGTTTTTAAGCATCAAGAAATATTTTTCTTGACGAGTTTTCCTGGCCAAGAAAGGGTTTTCTTGACGGTCATTACCCGTGTCATACCTGTTCCCAGATTTGGTATTTCTGAATTTCTGAGATTTAATTTTTTTTTTGATAATGTATTCTGTTCTATTTTATGATGGTTCCCATTCTTATACTGTGTATTTGATTTTCTTGTTGTATGAAGAGACTACCCGAGACGAGTAGAAGTCCCATTGGCATTGCTATAGACTCGGTTTATGACCCGCATGTAGACTGGACACTTCGTTTGGTTTATTTTGGTTGAACCCATGACTAAATCATCTTTCTCTATCCTCTTATATATATATGAGTGTTTTCTCTCTCCTCTCTCATTCCTCTTTATTTTTACTTCTCTTTTTTCCTTCCTTCTCCTTCCTCTCTCCCTTGCCTAGACCGAACACTAACCCTAGAAGAGGTGGTTGTGATCACTCGGACCGTGGGAGGTAGAGGTTAAGAATCTACTCCAAGCAAGTACTTCTTGCTCAATGGTGAAGCCATAGATTTTTAGATTTTTGCATACATGTGTTATTTAAAAATATGTTTGATGAAAAATATTTTTTTGATATTCTCCTTTATTTTAGTTCTTAGAGTTTTTGGTTTTCATGGATAGTTTGTAGTAGATCTGAGTTTCAAGATAAGATTTTTTATGGGTTCCATGATTTTTTTTTGTTTTGATCTATTAAAACTTATTATTTTCGAAAACTAGTAGTTCCATGTGGAAGAGCATTCAATTTTATACGATTTTGACCTTTGAAACGCTTAATTTGGAGTTACATTGAAGTTTTTATGTCTAAAATAGTTTTAGAATTTTTTTTTGTTCTCGGACCCTGATGAGTTGGGGGCGATGAATTCTATGCGTCGAGCATTCTATGCGTCGAGCAGTACATGAGGTAAATTGTCCATGAGGCAAAATTGTCTATAAGGCAAAGTTGTCTATGAGCAAGTTGTCTATAAGGTGACCAGTTTCATCATGCAGCATAAGTTTTTTCTCTTGCATATTTTTCCTGTGTTTGGCTATTGTCTTGTCTATTTTATATTTATTTCGATTTCCGATTTATTATCTTGGTTTAGTATTGGAGCATAGTTGAATGTTGTGTTTCCTTGTATTGATATGGGTTTATGATCCTCACTACACCATGGATTGTTTGGGTATGATAACCTATTGCATTTGGCATCGGACTATCGAGTATGAGTATTATCCAATGTATCGCGTGTCGTGGATACGATAAGTTCGCTAGTAATAACTCGTAAAAAGCTCGTATCCGTAACTCGTTATTATAGAAAGTTCTTCGAGTATCCACGACTCGAGAATTTGAAATAATTTGGTAATGATTAAACAAGAAAATAGTTTACCTAGATCATTGGGAGGGAAGAATATGGCACTACCGGCTACTCCGATCTCCTAGGGCCCCTGAGGCATGTGACAACCCTGCTAGACAAGGGCTCCATGACCTACCAATTTACGCGTGCTACGACTCTTACGAGACAAGTTTATGTTTACAAGACAAGTTTATGCTTACAAGACCAGTTTATGTTTATAAGACAAATTCATTACTACAAGATAAGTTTATGATTTCAAGACAAGTTATGATTTTCAAACAAGTTTATGATTTCCTGACAAGTTCATGTTTATGTCAATTACAAGTTATGTTTGATTATAGTGTGTATTCTTTTCAAGTCAAGCGTACCCTTGGCCATCCGAGTTGACTGTAGTGCCGGTGGTAGCAATATTCTTAAAAATACATTTTTAGTAATCAAGGCTTGTGACAACCCTAGCTAGTTAATTGTAGTAAGCCATAGAGTTGCTTGGTCATGCAATGAATGTTTATTTTTTTTAATTATAGCTCACATTTTTTGTTTCTTTTCTCTCGACGCATGGTTAGAGTGCAAAGTCCTGCTCGAGTAAAGGGCTACAACCCCGGTCCTTGTTTGGTTTAAGGGTTGTGATCCCAATCCAGAGTAGTTCCTATACATACTTGCCATTCGTCGCCTTACTTCATTTATAATGCTTGTTATCAGCTATTCCAGTTATGTTAAGACGAGTACATTGGTACCGTACAAGTCTCGATCCGCATTTATTTTAATATGTCACTTTTTTGCTAATGTTGTGGTAGATTTTGTCCATCACCATGAGCTCCTTTGTGGTACTTGTTGCTTGGGGTTCTGATCCCACTGGTTTTTTTTGGCCAGATTTATTCGATAAGAACCAGGATCCCCTGTACTTCCAGCAAGATGGCTCGCACTCGTAGGACTGCGGCCGAAGCTCACGAGTGGGTTTACTTCTTCCACCCCTCGTTTTGATAACTCCATTTTGTGGTGTCACCTAGGGGCATATTTAGTCCCTTTTTTTATTTTTGAGACTACGGTCAATATTATGTATATATTAGACCATGACTAGTATATTTGATTATATATAATTATACTATGCTAGTACGATATTTTGTTTTCACTAGCTTCATGATCATATGTGACATATAATTTGGGACGCCTCTTTACTTTCATGTATGATATACTCTTGAAATTATTATTGATGGATTGAGATACTAGAAATTGTCGGCCTTAGGACTGACATCATATAATGTTAGAGTCCTACCCATTTATCTTTTAGATAGCCGTGATCGCTGTATGACATTTTCACACCTTGTACGGTCTAGCTGGCCATGTCCGTCATCGTATTTTTAGTATTCTGGGAGCGGAGCGTGACAACCCGTCATCTATGCCACAGTTAAGAAAATTTTTCTTTACCTTGATGGTTTTTTTGATATTTTTTTTGACGATTTTAAACCGTCAAGAAAGGCTTGTTACTTGACGGTTTAAAATCGTAAAGAAAAAAAAACAGAAACTGTCAAGAAAAGTAGATATTTTTCTTGACTGTGGCCTAGATAATGGATCCAAAACCGTCAAAAAAAATCCTTTCTTGACAGAAAAAAATCGTCAAGAAAGACCATTTTTGTAAAACTCATAATTCTGAAAAACCGTATTAATTATTTATTTATGATAGTTATGAGATAAATAGAGGAAATGGATTTTATTTAGATTTTATTTGAGGTGTTTTGTACACTTAGGGGATTTATTGAGCCATTATAAATTTTTCCTAAATTTTTCCATGTAGAAGACTCTTTGGACACTAGCCAGCTTAACCTTATGCTCCAATATAATTTTATATGTATATATAGAAAGATGGGTTTTTAATTCCTATTGGATCTCAACCCGAAACCCAAACCGCAACTCCTAAACCCACTACCTGCTTGCACCCGAACCCGCGTAGAAAATATCAGCAGCAGCAGTAGCAAAACCCAATTTTGCTTTGCTTTGCTTCTCTGCGCGTGTGAGCCTTCCCATTCCACCGCTCCTTAACACTACTATAACTAAACACCCCTCAACGGAAACCAAAACCAATAAAAGAAAGGAAACAGCAGCAGCAGAGGTTTTCAAAACCACTAAACCACCCCCCGCGTAAACCGCCACACCCCGTGTAAACTGACTCATCACACCGCCTCTTTTTTCCTATATATATCCCATGCAGTCACCCCAAACCCTAACTACAAAATTCTTCTTACACCAAAAACATAACACTATTGTGGACGTGCATTATACAGGACTTTGCTCGGCAAGTATACCTTGCCATTGTACTATGAAATACATTCCAAATGATGCATGCATATTTTATTTTCTGCTTATTTAAAATTGCTATATAAATTACACGTCCGAGGAAACTTGGGATACAGATTTCTTGCCCGGAAAGTATACCTTGCCATCGTACTGATATTTACACTCCATATGATGCTCATATTCTATTTTATTCATGTATTTGCATTAGACCTATTTTATGAGACTACCCCATTATCATGTTGCATTGGCTGTGACACAGTGGTTACACGAGTGTGAGTCTCATATAGATCACGGACTGCGTGACAGTTCTGTCCTCCTGTACGTATGGACCATGCGTTAAGGATAACTGCTGATAGAAACTTTGTATGCTAGAAGACTTAACAGTTGTAGTAATCTATGGACATATCCTATTGTAGTACGATGGTTCAATCCTTGTCCTTGTTTGGTTGTAGAATTTGGCTAGGCTACTAAAAATAGGCTATGAACTAAATCGTGTCATGGATATGGCATGCCTAGAGCATGGGATGGGGAGAACAACAAGTAAGGCGTATGGGCTCATTTGTACTTTTCTTTTATGTAACCCGTACGCTCCACCGGAGATACGAGGTCATGATGATCCCTATACTACTTGGCGGCCTCTGGCATTCAAAAGATGACATGCTTTTATAGGCCCCTGATTCTCTGAGAGAATCATGCCAATCCCATTTTATGGCCAGATAGCCCACGTGTTGGAAAGTTATTCTCAAACTGCATTCACTTAGACGGTTAGGCAACCCTTTGGATGTTTATATTTCAGTACTTATTGGCATGTTATTATGTATCTTGTTACGTCCCTCTGAGGACCTGGTCCCTTTTCAGATATGGACGAGCAGGAGTATCCACAGAAGTACGGACCTAGACCTGACTCTACTTACCCGACTGAGGAGGTCTTACCCTCAGAGTACCTATGATTTTATTATCGCTGTTTAGAGATTTTGTTGCTACTTCAGTATAGTCGTTTTGTAGTGGATTTATTTTCACCCGACTATCAGACTTGATACTCATCTTGGATATTCAGATATTATTATCCAGCTCTTTATTCCTACTAATTATTTATACTTTGGATGAGATATAGATTGTGTATGACTTGTTGTGACAATATATTACCACTGGTGGATTGCATATTCATATACAGCGTACGTGTGTATATATTTTTCCATATATTGGAGTTCACATACATACGGCTGGGCGTGTTACGTATTCCTAGTCCTACGTATTTTGGGACTGGAACGTGACATATTTTTAGTGGTGGCCCATGCAAGTCAAGAATATATTGTCTTAGTTACGTAACTGTACCAAACAAGCCTGCGTATAGGAATAAAGAATAAGGATCTCATCCATGCTTGACTGAAATCTCATTCTTCCTGTCAACTATCCTATATTTGAACCCAAAGTTTTACGCCAGAAACCCTTTACGCTGTGACCAGACCCTTTACCCTTGTTGGCGTAAAAGCCAAATAACTGTTGCTGGTGTAAAAGCCAAGGGACTATCTTATTGGCGTAAAAGCCAAACTATACAGAAGATTGCCAACTTTATGCCGCAGGAGATTGCCTACTTTACGCCGCAGTATTGCCAACTTTACGCTGCAGAAATGACAACTGCTACACACGTTAAAATAGTCTTCCTAATCCTGCGTATGACAAGTCATGCAAGCTACGTAGGTAACTACCCCAGCGTAAACTTGAGGATTCATGAATAATAGATAACCAGCATAGAATAGCCTGATTAGGCATAAAAATGTAAGGATAGGTGATGTGAGCGTAATTGGCACAGCTTTAGCTTTCCCAGTCAAGAACCAATCTCATGCATTAAATGCAGAGATATGCCTCGAGCCCTGTGCAAGAAACATCTTTTGACGTAACATCTGATTTTGTCTTATCTTGAGCGTAAAAACTCATTTCTGACTTGAGCGTAAAAACTCATTTCGAACTCGAGCGTAAAAGCTCATTTCTGACAAATAAAGAATAGGCAGCGTATTCAGAAGACTCAATTTCCCTTTTGAGTGGTGTATTATATATGTCACTAAACGATAACCTGGGTCTCTGTGCAAAATTATCATCACAGCCGTCTTCTCGATCATCGTGAAGTACTTTGTCAGATGTCAGGTTCACTGAATGCATCCGATAAAATACAAAGAGTTCCTCGTACAACTTTACGCTTAGCAGACTTTACGCAGGAAAATTTTTACGCAGCAGATCTTTTACGCGTAGATCTTTTACGCGCAGAAGATTTTACGCGCAAAAATTTTACGCAACTTTACTCAGGGAGACTTTACACAGCAATCTTTTACGCGCAGATTTTACGCAGCAGATCTTTACGTGCAGAAACTTTACGCGGTCATATTTTACACGAGGAAACTTTTACGCATATTTTTTTCCAGAGCCATGTTTTACGCCAAAACTTCCTTAATTCTCTGTTTTACGCGGACAATTCTGAAGCTTTAATTTACGCTTCTCTATTTTACGCGGATAGTTCTGAAACCATGTTTTACGCCGACAGCTTAAATCTCTACTTTACGCTAGACGGCTTGAACCTCTACTTTACGCCAGATAGTTTGAAACTCTACTTTACGCGGACTGCCTTAAATCCCTGTTTTATGCGGACAACCTAGTAACCTATTTTACGCAAGCAACTTTTGAAGCCCTGTTTTACACAGAAAGAGACTTCATGTATGTTGGGGGTTGTTGACTGTAAAATACGCGGATAATTCCCCGGCATAATTCATGCTTCTGCTTTCTATATAATAATTGCATCATGTTTATTTTTTTTTACTTGTTCTACTTCCCCCCCAGAATTATGGACGTACCCAGTGGACACACAGATGATAGGGTTGATCAGGCAATAGACACCTCGCATGATGTCGATAGGACCCCGACTACCCCGAGAGACCAGTCCCCAAGGCGGACACTGGTTTATCCCTCAACCCCATACCTCCATAATGGTCCTACTCAGGAAGCTACACTAGATCAGCAAGAAGGACAGACCTTCCAGGCACCGACAAAACAGGCAGATACACCCTTGCCTCCACCTCCATCCTTTCCAGCCCTGATGCCACAACTAGAGGACAGTCACAAATGTTCCAATTCTTCCAAGCTATAATGCAGGCGCAATGGCATCAGACTGAGACCTTGAGGTAGAGCTTGATGACAGCTCTGGAGAGGACATCTAATCCAGCACCTACACCTGTCCAACCAGCTGGTACTATCCGAGATTTTTGCCAGATGGGCCCAGGAACATTTTTGGGCAGCGAGACTCTGGAGGAGATATCAGATTGGGTCTCCAACACGGAGATGCTGCTGGAGGGTTCACAGCTACATCCAGACCTTTGGATGACCGCGGTGAGGGCCCAACTCAAAGGCAACGCCCATCACTGGTGGGACTCCATAGAGCGCAGCATCGGCAAGAACCAGACGTGGGAGCAATTCTTAGTGTACTTCAATGCGAAGTATTTACCGACTACGGTCAGGAATGCACTATACTCCCAGTTCCTACACCTGGAACAAGGAACTATGACCGTAGATGCCTACGCCGCAGAGTTTAGTCGACTTAGTCGATTTGGTACCATCCTGATACCTAACGAGCTGGAGAAGGCCAGCAGGTTCCATCACGGCCTTACCTTCGAGCTACGGAGGTATACCACCTCACAGTCAAGGATCTCCTATGAGGAGGTTCTTTCAGAAGCAAGAATCCAGGAGGCCATTAACGGAGGAGCAAGGCGCTCCAGCATGACCCTACCAGCCAAAGCCCAGCCCAGAGCAGGAGGACCTATCAGATGTCCTTTGGAACAACAACAACAGTATCAACATAGAGACGAACCGTACCAGATCCCAGAGAAGCCCCACTGCAATTATTGTGGGAAATGCGGACACATTTTGAGGGACTGTCGAACTCGCCTAGGACAATATATGAGATGTGGGTCCGGACAACATATGATAAAAGACTGTCCTATGCAACAAACATTGACACTTCCACCGCCAGCACAGAGGCTAGCGCTTCCAGCTCTGAAGCCAGCTCAGCAGATGAATAGACTAGGAGAACCAACTTGGTAGCGCAAGGACGGTAGGTGCGAACGTTTCTGAACCTATTCAGGGTATGAAATTACTTTGTTAATTTATACCTTATACCATACTTGACTTTCTACCGTGACTTAGTTTTAATTTCGAGGACAAAATTTTTATAAGTTGGGTAGAATGTAAAACCCCTAATTCTAAAAAACCATATTAATTATTTATTTATGATAGTTATGAGCTAAATAGAGGAAATAGATTTTATTTAGATTTTATTTGAGGTGTTTTGTACACTTAGGGGATTTATTGAGCCATTATGATTTTTTTCTAAATTATTCCATGTAGAAGACACTTTGGACACTAGCCAGCTTAACCTTATGCTCCAATATAATTTTATATGTATATATAGAAAGATGGGTTTTTAATTCCTATTGGATCTCAACCCGAAACTCAAACCGCAACTCCTAAACCCACTACCCGCTTGCACCCGAACCCGCGTAGAAAATATCAGCAGCAGCAGTAGCAAAACCTAATTTTGCTTTGCTTTGCTTTGCTTCTCTGCGAGTGTGAGCCTTCCCATTCCACCGCTCCTTAACACTAATATTACTAAACACCCCTCAACCAAAACCAAAACCAATGAAAGAAAGGAAACAGCAGCAGCAGTGGTTTTCAAAACCACTAACCCCCCCCCCCCCCCCCCGGCATAAATCGCCACCCCCCCCCCCCCCCGCGTAAACCGACTCATCCCACCGCCTCTTTTTTCCTAATATATATATCCCATGCAGTCACCCCAAACCCTAACTACAAAAATTTTCTTACACCAAAAACATAACACTATTGTGGACGTGCACTATACAGGACTTTACTCGGCAAGTATACCTTGCCATTGTACTATGAAATACATTCCAAATGATGCATGCATATATTTTTTTCTACTTATTTAAAATTGCTATATAAATTACACGTCCGAGGAAACTTGGGATACAGATTTCTTGCCCGGAAAGTATACCTTGTCATCGTACTGATATTTACATTCCATATGATGCTCATATTCTGTTTTATTCATGTATTTGCATTAGACCTATTTTATGAGACTATCCCATTATCATGTTTTATTGGCTGTGACACAGTGGTTACACGAGTGTGAGTCTCATATAGATCACGGACTGCGTGACAGTTCTGTCCTCCTGTACGTATGGACCGTGCGTTAAGGATAACTGTTGATATAAACTTTGTATGCTAGAAGACTTAGCAGTTATAGTAATCTATGGATATAGCCTATTGTAGTACGATGGTCCAATCCTTGTCCTTGTTTGGTTGTAGGATTGGGCTAGGCTACTAAAAATAGGCTATGAACTAAATCGTGTCATGGATATGGCATGCCTAGAACATGGGATGGGAAGAACAACAAGTAAGGCGTATGGGCTCCTTTGCACTTTCCTTTTATGTAACCCGTACGCTCCACCGGAGATACGCGGTCATGATGACCCCTATACTACTTGGCGGCCTCTGGCATTCAAAAGGCGACATGCTTTTATAGGCCCCTGATTCTCCGAGAGAATCATGCCAATCCCATTTTATGGCCAGATAGCCCACGTGTTGGAAACTTGTTCTCAAACTGCATTCACTTAGACGGTTAGGCAACCCTTTGGATGTTTATATTTCAGTACTTATTGGCATGTTATTATGCATCTTGTTACGTCCCTCTGAGGACCTGGTCCCTTTCCAGATATGGACGAGCAGGAGTATCCACAGGAGTACGGACCTGGACCTGACTCTACTTACCCGACTGAGGAGATCTTACCTTCAGAGTACCTATGATTTTAATATCGGTGTTTAGAGATTTTGTTGCTACTTCAGTATAGTCGTTTTGTAGTGAATTTGTTTTCACCCGACTATCAGACTTGATACTCATCTTGGATATTCAGATATTATTATCCAGCTCTTTGGTCCTACTAATTATTTGTGCTTTGGATGGGATATAGATTGTGTATGACTTGTTGTGACAGTATATTACCACTGGTGGATTGCATATTCATATACGGCGTGCGTGTGTATATGTTTTTCCATATATTGGAGTTCACATATATACGGCTGGGCGTGTTACGTATTCCTAGTCCTACGTATTTTGGGATGGGGCGTGACAATTTTTCTTGTAGTGAGATATTAACGTAACACAACCTTGGTCGTTCAAGAAGATCACGAAAAAAGAAAATTTGAATACAAATGGAATCCTATGCAGAAATTGTATCACACGCATCGTTCATTTTACCATAACCTTCACTTTCAACAAACGAGCAGGGGCGGATGCACGTTAGGTTCATTGGGGGCCCAGGCCCACAGCGAAAAAAGAAAAGAAAAAAAATCATTTTTTTTTTTTGAGTTTATTATGTTATGGACTTATATGTATTCGATAACCAATGGTTAGCCATGGTAGACATAAATTTATATAATTCATGCATGAAAGGAGCTTGTAGTATGAGGTTCATTAGCATGCTAGATATGGAGTCTACAATTAGTACTACATTTTCATACCCAAGGCTCACTTCACAAACCATATAATCACTCTAGTATAAGGGATTCATATATAGGTTATGCCAGTGAATACTGGTTGAGAGGGTACCTCGGAGACCCTACACTTGAAGAACAACTTAGCAAACTATGCAACCTTGTGAGAGGCGGATCCGCATGCAGTGCACTTAGGGTCGGGCCCTAGTAAAAAAAATTTAAATTTCAGTATTTGTTATATGTCCACTCCAAATTTATTGGTTGGGGATTTAAATTAGAAGGAATTCATAGAAACATACTATTGCATATTTTAAATTTATGCTTCTAAAGTATGCTAGATTAGAATAATTATCTGGATATATAACAAGCACCTGAATTTCTTCTAATTAACTTACAAAATAGAATCATACTTTGAAATATAACAAAAACTAAAAAATTCAAACGCTAAGTATTTTTTTTTTAGAAAGTATGCCTCATAGAAAAAGAGTTGTTTAGTAGTATTACAAATGATGTTGTACTTAAACACTTTTAAAGTACTCATAGAGAACAACTGTAAAATATAATATTTTATTGTATAAAAATAGTACTATATAATTTAATATTATATTAATATACCAAAAAAAATATCGAAAATATTGTATCCGAATTCGTTTATAATTGTGTTTCCAGTAGATTGTAATCCTGGATCCGCCAGTGCAAATCAGTGACGGACTCAAAACAAATTTACAGTCTTGTGCGATATGTGCGTGGCTCTTGAGTGTGGTAGATGGGGTTGGCGCTAGCTTGTGCGTCTCGGATCCAAACAAGCGACATGCATGTGTTTGTTACCCATACATATGAAGGAGCAGATGAAGGTTAATTAGAGAACAGTACTGGGGGAAAAGGACGACGAAACTACAGAAAAAAACGACAAAGTGTGGAAGTTGCTTGATTCTCTTTGCTTCCTTAGTGGGTTAGGAGCAAGGAACGAACTACCCCTAAAATCCTACGCCCATCTTATACTAGGGAATTTTGACCATACTTTCACTCGAGTGATGATAAAAAGTAGAGCTCAATTGAAATAATTCCACGTTATGTTTAGCTAGCAGACAAGTTAAGCGCGCGATCCGTCCATGTCCTAATCGATCTGCCATCTCAATTTTTGTCCATCTTAATTTGGTCGATCGGTTCAACGATATCGACTGAATCTGCAGATTGAATGATGTACCGATATCTATGACTTGCAAACGAACTTCATAAAATCTTTTGACATTCCTCTGCCATATGGATGAAGAGACGGCGATTCGTAACTATACTAGACTAACTACAAAATCAAAAAACTGCACGTTACTTCATTTGGATTTCTCACTTGCTGAATTATACTTAAAGATTACGTGAAATTTTTTGAATGAAATGGTGAACACCTATACAAATTTTAGTAAGTAAATAAAAATGGATTCCATGTCATAGTCTATTAATCTGAAGAAAAAAAATGTTATTTATCATTAAATATTTTTTGATCATGTTTCCATTATGTGATATCTGACATAGCAGATGACATAATAAATTTTAACATTAAAATTAATATTAAACTTAGCATAAATATTAATATTAACAAACATTAAAATTAAAATTAAATTAATATTAACATTAAAAATTTTGGATTATTAATTTTTTAGGTTAAAAATAGTATATCAATTGCTATGTCAGATGCTACGTAATGAAAGATGGTATTGCCTACATTTTTTGGAAGACAAATAGTGAATTGATTAATCTGCAAAAGAAAAATAAATAAAATCGAAGAATGACGTATCATATTCTAAATTAACTTGGTGTATGTCAAATAGATTCTCTTGCCTGAGAAAATTTGGCGCCGAAGTGAACAGATTAATTAATCATTTGAGCAAATCAAGAAGAGTTTGTTATCATGATGAGTAATGAAACACCCTTTTCCTTTGCTTCGAATAATATTTATTTCTGATGCTACTGACCAACTTTCTTGATAAGAAAACCATAAATATATATACGCGTGAGGCGAGTTCGAATTTTAGTTAGCAGTTAAAATTGACTCAGCGGACAGTGATGGGGGGAAGAAAGAGATTTACTGGCAAAAAGAATTGGAACCTTGCTGAGACATGTCATAGAGAATACTATGATGCATCCATGTGCCATTGCAGCCATTCTGAACGAACTGGATATCCGCATGAGGGAGATGCCAAGTTATCTACTAAAATAACATGCAATTATATATATATATATATATATATATATATATATTACAACAATTATTACCCTAGACAATCTCAATCACACATTTATTTCAATCATGTTGTTATAAATCATTGCATAAAGTAGGTGTCACGTCAGCATACTTTATAACCACACATTTTTAAAAAAATGTGTGGCTGAGATTGTTTGGTGCAATAATTGTTACAATAACCCTTTTAAAAATGTGTGGCTGAGATTGTTTGGTGCAATAATTGTTACAATAACCCTTGATGCAATATCCCAATGAGCCATGCACATGTGAACCAATATTAATTGATTCATACATACCATGTGCACTAGTACACTCCATTTCTATTGGTCCACGTGTGCATTGGCTCATGTAGAAATATTAGCATATGGCTCATATCCCTTTTTTTCATATATATATATATATATATATATATATATATATATATATATATATATATATATATATATATATATATATATATAAACGGAATATGAGCCACTCCTAAATTCCATGTGCACTAGTGCATGACTATATATATATATATATATATATATATATATATATATATATATGGGTAAACGGGATATGAGTCATAGTGTTCATATTTCTATATGAGTTATGCACTTAGTGCACATTGGTGTACATGCAATTTAGGAGTCTATTATATTGGTCCACACACTACTAGAAAAAGCGGGATTAGCGACGTATTTTAGCGACGTCAAAAGAAACGTCGCTAATAATATATAAATTAGCGACTCATTATAAACACGTCGCTAGACGTCGCTAAATGGCGACATTTAGCGACGTTTAGCGACTTTTAATACGATTTTAAAAGATAAGTCGCTATAAGTTCAATTAAGGTCGCTAAACGTCGCTAATATGTCTAATTTAGCGACGTTTAGCGACGTACATAGCGACATTTAAACTCAAAATATTTAGCAACGTGTTTAGCGACGTCCTTTACGTCGCAAATATTTAATTTAGCAACATTTTTTATTGGACGTCGCTAAAATTTGGTTAATTAGGGGTCGGTTTCATTTTTCCCCATCAGTTGAAATTTCGATTCGAAAACAAATTCCCTCCCCCCCCAGCTCCGTCGACCGCGACTACTCCGGCAAGGTATACTCTCTCTCTCTCTCTCTCTCTCTCACACACACACACACAGGACACATGTGACATTGACACAAACACGACACACATACTGACACTGACACTGACACAGGCACGGCACACACACACACTGACACAGACACTGATCTGGACCTAGGGTTAGGGTTAGGGTTAGGGTTAGGTTTTTTGACATGGGGTTAGGGTTAGGGTTAGGGTTAGGGTTAGGTTTTTTGACATGGGGTTAGGGTTAGGGTTAGGGTTAGGTTTTTTGACAATGTTCATGCATGTGCGATCATGTAGAGATCAGATTTTAATTTCTTCTTTCAAGTATAAAATAAATACATAATATGGATCGATGAATAAGAAAGAAAGAACATAAGTGTATTTATTTGCACTTTTGCAATATATATATATATATATATATATATATATATATATATATACATACATACATACATACTAATTGTTTGATTTTGTGGTTACTATTCATTGGTCCAATGGAGGAGGGGAAGAAATGATGGCTATTATTGAATCCATGTTCATATGTCATGACTACGTACATTGGGTGAACAAATTAGAACTAATTCCTGAATATTCGTACAACAACTGATCATGTGATCAAATTAATTAGAACGCCAATTATTCGACCAGGAAGTGTATGATCTAAGCAACCGTCCTTAATTGTGCCCCAAGAATTTTGAGCTCTAGCTACTTCCTCGTTCCACTCCCAATATATATAGGGGTTAATTGCCGAAAGCAAAGTATTGCGGAGTTATGTATCTCAGTTCCTCACCCTACTGCCAGTTTCAAGAAGTGCCTAATGGTCTAAATAATATGACTATAACAGTTGAATTAGCTAAACGAAACTTACAAATCAGCTTAAATAAATAAAGGATTAATTTCAACACTTACTGAAATCACTAGCTAGCAGTATGAAGAGCCTCTAATGGAGCAAAGATATCATCGCAGCATGCATCATTAAGGACATGCATCTCAAGAAACTTATTGGCTTCGGCTGGAGCCTACTACACTAAAATCCGGACACTGACACAGAAGTGGGTTAAGGTATAGTAGTAAAGTGGTATTAAGATATTATTTGGATAATATTATATATATATATATACTGCTTTTTCCATAACGGACACTGACACAGACACAGAAGTTAATTTTGCATGTAATGATTTATATGATACATACTGTCAATTTTGCAGAAGTATCTAGAAATGGATATGAATTACTATCTGCGTCATCGTTCGTGGATGTACAACCGTCATCCTGATGACATGTGCGGTGTGCGGGATGAATTCATTGAGGGTGTACAGCAGTTCCTGCAGTTCGCCAAGGCGTTCCCTCAGTACATGGACGGTACCAAAATTAAGTGTCCATGTGTGAGATGTCGCAACAGGAAATATCATCCAGAAGTGGAAGTTACATATCATTTATACTCGAAGGACTTTACGCCGAATTACTATCAGTGGACCGCGCACGGAGAACTTGTATCTCTAGCATCGGAGTCGGAGCCCTATGTGGAGCCGTATATGGATGTCCAAGACCACGATGCTTACGACGACGGGTTGGTGAACATGGTTTATGATGCGGCGGGGCCTAGTTTCAATCCTGACAATTATGATGCGGCAGGACCTAGTTTCAATCCAGACAATTATGATGCAGCTGAGGAGGCACCGAATGCCGATGCTGCAAAGTTTATGGAGTTGCTTGAGAATGCAAGGACTCCACTATATCCTGGTTGTGAGGACCATTCACCGTTGGAGGTGGTTACAAGATTATTGAGCATCAAGTCCGATTTTAACATGTCGCAAGAATGCTATAATCGACTGCTCGATTTGATTATAGAGATCTTGCCCGAGGGTACAAAGTTGCCTAAAGACTTCTATCGATCTAAGAGGATGGTGAGATCGCTTTGGATGGGATACGAGAAAATCGATGCATGTCGCAACGGGTGCATGTTGTACTACAAAGACGACAAGGATGAAGATGCGTGTAGATTCTGTGGTGCTGATCGCTACAATGCCACTGTTAGAGGAAAGTCTGTCGGTGCAAGGAAGCCTACCGATTCGATGCACTACTTGCCTTTGACGCCGCGGTTGCAGTGGTTGTTTATGGTTAAGGAGACTGCAGAAAACATGAGTTGGCACAGGCGAAAACAGATCGAAGGAGTATTGGATCATCCATCCGATGGAGAAGCATGGAAGCACTTTGATCGAGAGTATCCACATTTTGCCGAGGAAGCGCGTAATGTCAGATTGGGGCTCTGCTCTGATGGTTTTACCCCATTCGGACTTTCGGGCTCCCAGTATTCGTGTTGGCCTGTGATCGTCACTCCGTATAATCTACCGCCTTGGATGTGCATGAAGACTCCGTATATGTTCCTAACCGTTATTATCTCGGGTCCGAACAATCCGAAGAGGAACATCGATGTGTACTTACAGCCTTTGATAGATGAGTTGAATCAGCTGTGGGAAGTAGGTGCCAACACGTACGATGTTTCTAGAAAGCAGAATTTTCAGATGAGGGCAGCACTTATGTGGACCATCAACGACTTTCCGGCCTATGGAATGTTATCGGGATGGAGCACCCATGGTCGTCTCTCATGTCCGTATTGCATGGACCGTTCTCAGGCTTTCCGTTTGAAACACGGAGGCAAACCGTGCTTCTTCGATTGTCATCGACAATTTTTGCCGAAGGATCATCCGTACCGGAGGAATCGGAATGCTTTTCGTACGGGAGTTGTGGAGAAGGCCAATCCACCTCCAAGGTGGCCCGGATGCACGATATGGGAAGAGGTAAAAGATTTACCAAGTGCTATCGAAGAGCCTGCTAAGGGATACAAGTGTGACGAATTTGGTCGCACCCATAACTGGACGAAGATGAGTATATTCTGGGATCTGCCATATTGGAGCACCAATCTGATCAGACATAACCTTGATGTCATGCATATCGAGAAGAATGTGTTTGATAACATAATTAATACTGTAATGGATGTAAAGGGGAAGACGAAAGATAATCCGAAGGCCAGGTTGGACTTAGAAGACATATGTAGACGTCCTGCATTGCATCTGATAGAGGAGGGGAATGGAAAGTTAAAGCAACCTAAGTCAGTTTTCTCACTGGATAAAGAGGATAAAGGTAGACTTTGTAGGTGGATTCAGGGTCTAAAGTTTCCAGACGGGTACGTGTCGAACTTGAGAAGATGCGTCGACCTCAAGGAGAACAAACTAGTAGGTATGAAGAGCCACGATTGTCATGTATTCATGGAGAGGTTAATTCCGATTGCATTTCGGGAATTCTTACCGCAGGTCGTTTGGGACCCATTGACAGAGCTGAGCATATTCTTCAGAGATCTTTGTTGTACTAAGTTGCTCGTCGATCGTCTAGAAAAGCAAGAGAGGGACATTACGGTAACACTATGTAAGCTCGAGAAGGTATTTCCTCCAGGATTCTTCGACTCTATGGAGCATTTGCCAATTCATCTTTCCTATGAGGCACGTGTTGGTGGTCCTGTCGGTTATCGGTGGATGTACCCCTTCGAGCGTCATCTGAATCACCTAAAGAGAAAGGTGAAAAATAAGGCACGGGTTGAAGGATCTATTTGTGAAGCTTATGTTCTCGAGGAGATTACAAACTTTTGCTCGACGTATTTCAAACCGCATGTTGCTACTAATAGGACGAAAGCTCCCAGAAACGACGACGCATATAAGGAATCTAATGATGCAATACTCAAAGTATTTAATGCATCCGGAAAGCCTTCGAAAAAAATGAAGAAGAGATATTTGAATGACGATGAGCTAAGGGCTGCTCAATTGTATATATTACTCAATTGCGACGAGGATGAAGTGGAGAAACTAGAGGGGTAAGTAATTAATACGTCCACGTTTACATCATCTCAATGTAATAGTATAAGATACTATTATGCTACTAATTAGCAGTTGCATCATTGTTTTTCAGCACATATAATGATGAGTTGAGGTCGGTTAGACCCTACATAACAGACGAAGAAGTAGAACAAGAAATGAGATGCCATTTTCCTTCTTGGTTGAGCGCATATGTAAGATACTTAGTAATTACTTTTTATTTCTGCACTTGTAAAACAAATAACTTACCATCGCTACTTTGGTATTTAGGTCGATCGTCTAATATCATCCGAGACTGAATCTATTAGGACTCTAGCCAAGGGACCAATTACTGCCGTAAAAATATGGCCAAGTTTCTGTGTGAATGGGTTCAGGTTCAAGTCAACAAATGCTCCTATCAGAGACAGCTTTCTGGATCTTGATTCCACGAAAAACAGTGGTTTGTGTATCAAATCTACAAACTACAAAGACGTCAATCCGGGCAATGATTTTTTTGGCATCTTACGAGAGATTGTGGAGTTGACATATAATTATGGCCCAGAACCTGCTAATATCGTGCTATTCAGGTGTGAATGGTTCGATCCGATTCAAGATCAAGGTTGGAAAATTGACAAGCATGGCCTTGTGGATATAAACTACAAGCGTAGATATCAAGGCTACGAACCATTTGTCCTATCAAGTCAGGCTCAGCTCGTGTACTTCACAACTTATCCTAGACGGGGGACAGCGAGGTCGGATTGGTGGGCAATATGCAAGATTAAAGCTAGAAATACCTTTGACATTGACGAAATAGCTTATCAGGAGGACGATCTACCTCTTGTAACAAATATTGTAGATGTGGACTCAACGGAAGTTACTCATTACACGAGTAATAATGTAGAAGATGTAGAATTATCCGAAGAGGACGACGAAGTAGATGAAAGTGAAGACGAGGAAGAGGAAGAGCAGGACGAGGAAGGCGAACAAGATGAATTTTCTGAAGATGATTGAAAATATAAAATATTCCATGTAGAATGTAACTATATTTGGACTGTAAAATGCTTTGAGATATGTATCACATTTTGACTTTAACGAATATATGTATTATATTTTGACTGTATAATGCTTTGAGATATGTATCACATTTTGACTGTAGAATGTAGTATATATTTGTGTTTCTCTATATTCATCATATGTTGTTATCAGATATGACAGGACGACGCGGAGGATTCGGCAGGTCCCGAGGTAGACAGAGTGCCACTCCGGTACTGCCTACTGTTGGTTCCGGATCATTGTCGCCCAGTACTCCAGTATATCGAGCAGTCACATCTCCAACTGCGACGACGTTGCATGGCATCACTCCTGGGACGAGTAGTTCCAGGCGTGATAGTACTCCTTCGTCCAGCGTTCCTCCTGCTGACGGAACCATGGAGACTGATGAGCATGTAGAGGAGGTCGTGCCGACGTTGTCCCAGCATCAGCAAGATCCTCCATGCGCACCACCGGAGGAGACGAGGACAGAGATTTGGGCCGACGGTACAAAGTAAGTCAATTAGATGGTTTAGTATATATTTGTGTTTCTCTTTATTCATCGTATATTGACTTTTTCAGTAATCTAAATTATTATTTCTGTATAGATATCGTCCATCGTCGGTTCAGAGACGCCTGGGCCAATTTCTGAGGAACAACTACGGTGGCCCTTGGATCAACTACTCTGAGGCTCCGGAGGAGAGGAAGGCGTTCTGGTTTGCGCACTTCCAGGTAAAAGTATATTAAATAAATCTTCTAATTTATGCATATTCGTGATGCTAACTTAATGAATTATTTATTGTAGCAAACGTATTTTTATCCTCCGTACCGGACCGAGTTGATCGAGCGGCTCTTTCCTACCGTTGCCACCAAGCTTATCCGAGATGCTCTGGATGACCAGAAGGCTCGTGATCGTGCTGGAAAACCGATCCAAGGTTGGATCACGCCTGAGCAGTGGACTGCGATGAGGGCTAGATTCGACGATCCGAGCTACAAGGAAAGGTCTAAGAAGGCCAAGGCGGCTAGGCAGAATGCTGCCAAGTGGTGTGGTGGCTCGATTCCGATGACGGAACATTTCCGTCGTTTGGTATATTTTTTCTTTTAAAATATATTATTTTAATATAAGTACCATAAAATGGTACTTGGAAAAAATATTTAAGTTTAGTAATAAAAAATATATTTTTAACAGGTACAGAGGGGTGAGGATGCAAACATGGTGACCGTCTTCTTGGCCACCCATCGCAAGGACGGAAATCTCATTGATGAGAGGGCCTCACAGACCTATGTAAGTATTACTTTACTTTGTGTTTATTTTAATATAACTTAGGCAATTATTGAGTTTCCAAACCTTTTCTAAGCCGAGTATCTTAGGCTTCGTGAGCGGGCGACTGCTAGTGCACCTACACCTGGAGAGGCTGGTGCTTCGTCGCAGCCCGGTCCATCTCCGTCGGCGGACGACCTATGGGTGACCGCAGCTGGTGGTCTCCAGAGGGGTACGTACTACGGTACGGGCTCCTATGGCGCCCTGGTTGCGACGCAGTCATCTAGGGCCTCCCCGACAGCTGTGCATTCCACACACCCCTCGCAGTCGCAGCCCTCGCAGTCGTCGGCCAGAGTCCAGGAGGCCGTTGACCGTCAGATTGCGTCTCTCCGTGACGACTTGCTGCAAAGTATGGAGGACCAGTCCCGGTCCCAGCCGCAGGCGGACGATCCGATGCTTATCGCACGATTGGATATGCTCGACCGCAGCATGACGGAGCTACGAGAATTGACAAATGATATTAGAGCCTCCAATGATCGCAACATCATGGAGCTGCAGGCGTCACAGCTATCGATGGGCGAGAAGCTGACGAGGATGCATGCGTCACAGCTATCGATGGGCGAGAACCTGACGAGGATGCAGGATTCAATGGGTGATAGCAGTACGAGGCTGTTATCTACCCTGGATTCTTACAACCAGCGACTCGCAGACTTGGAGCGGGCACGGCCGCCACCGACGTCACTGCCTTCTCCATCGACATCGGTGTCGATTCCACGGGACGAGTATGAGGAGTTGTTATCCTTGAAGCGCGCTGCTGGTCAGCCTCCTGTAGATCCGTAGTAGTCTAGTTATTTTTATTATTATTTATGAATTATTGGTACTTCAACAATAGACATGATGTATGATGCTTCTTGTGGTCTTTAATTTTTTAGTTAATTTAATTGGATTATATAGTTATCCACATTTAATTGGATTGATACTTCTTGTGGTCTTTAATTTAATTGGATTATATAGTTAACTAGATTGAATCATGTTGGTGTGTATGATGAAGATGATGTAAAACTGCAGGGAATCACCAATGTTTGATTCTGGAAATTTTTTTTTATTTTTTTTTAAAATTAGCGACGTTATTAGCGACGCTTAGCGACGTTAATTTACGTCGCTAATTACGTCGCTACTCAGCGACGCTAAAAAATGTTGCTAAGTTCGTCGCTAATGACGTCGCTAAAGTCGTCGCTAAACGTCGCCAATTGCTGACATGGCAGTATAGCCAGGTCATTAAAGACGTCGGTGTAACGTCGCAAAAAACGTCGCTAATCAGCGACGTTTAGCGACTTTTATAAACGTCGCTATTTAGTGACTTGGCGTCGCAACACGTCGCTAAATTTAGCGACACATTAAAGTCGCTAAAAAACGTCGGCATAGCGACGTTTAGCGACGTTTTTGGTTTTAGCGACTTGGAGTTTTCCGACTGATTTAAAACGTCGCTAACTACGTCGCTAAACCTAATTAGCGACGATTTATTGTTATTTAGCGACGTTTTTAGACGTCGCTAATTTGACTTTTTCTGGTAGTGACATGTGCATGACTCATGTAGAAATTTGAGCAATATGTCTCATATCCCATTTACCCAATCTCTCTCTCTATCTCTCTCTCACACACACACACACACACACACACACACACACATATATATATATATATATATATATATATATATTGGAATTTTTTTATTTTTTGTATTCTCAAGCATCCTCATGATCACAACCTTTGGAACTTGTTTTTGTGATATATGTCAAATGTTTTTGTGATATATGTCAAATCATAATTATCGTTAACTATTCTTGTGGTCCGCGTGCTGAAGATTGAAATCATAATTTACGCCAATCACATTTTACGCTAATTTATGGGTCTAGGTTAATTAAATAGAAGTTAATCTAGGACGTTGTACGAAAAAATTGAATACCAGAAGAACAAAAAGTAAATTATGGTAATATAAGAGACTTTTGTGAAAAACGTAAACAAGTAAATATGACTTGCTGTAGCAGATAAATTCAAAATCAAAAAGATAATTTTCACAATTTACAATGCATTTGTCCCCTATGTATGCATACATGTTTTTTTTCGTTTGCATTATAGAAGGACCCTATATTTACAATGCATTTATCCCCTATATAGTTCCGTTCTAATAGGCTCTTTAGAAAGGTTTTAGAAAGGTTTCAAATGATAGGTATTAATCTGCTGAAGATAGAATATTTACTATATTTAATATTCGGCTTAGGCTTATTTAAATTCTATTTTTAGGGTGTTTACTACGAAATTAAATGATAGATTTGCTATGGAATTAGATCAAGCATACGCAATACTTCCGTTTGGTGTACCATATGGTAGGCTTATATATATATATATATATATATATATATATATATATATATATATATATATATATATCACAACAAACACTTTTACTGTCTTGTTATGGATTTTGTAGAATTTGATACTGATGACAGTATATCTTGATCTGTTGAGAGTAATAAAGTAAGAGCATCTCCAACCGTAATGTGATTTTGGAAAAAAGTGATTGCCACATAAAAATGACAAATTTTTATTTAAATTTTTTTCTCCAATACAATTGTCAAGTAAATTGTGAAGCTTATATGAAAAAAAGTTATAGAAGACATTGTGAAGATGGTTGTCTAGTTCTAGATAATTCACTTGACAATATCTTCATCTCCATGTTATCAATTATGAATAAAAAAATATTTAGAAAAAAAAAGAGAGGAGAAGTTATCTTGAAAATTGAAAAAAAAAATACCTCAATAATTTTGCATTGAAGAAGGCTTTCTATCTCATTGTCTTTTGCGAATATAGTTTTGCCACATAGCTAGAAAAGATATTATTTTGTGCCTCATGACACATAGGAATCACAGCACATTAAAACACAACATATTTGAAGATAATCTAAGATTGTGTGAATTTCAATGATGTTATCCTCTAATGCTAATCAATTTGAATTGAAGCAGTAATTAGTGATAAATAAATTATTGTGTTCTCATTAAAGCATGACTCTTGTTGTATACATATCATCTGCAAATTGATCTTTTACAAGAAGACAGATCTCAGCAACTTTGGTTGTAATGTATTAACCTTAAGAACTTATGTTTTATACGTCGGTGAAATAGTCCAAAAACTCTACCACCCGTTACGAAAGATTGTTACTTACCCGCAAGAATGATCAAATTCCGTATACATTACATCAAGTTTCAAATATCTTCCAATCATCCATAATCTAGATGTATAACCTAAGTTAAAAAAAAAAACAGTAACAATGATTACTTCATGCTCATGTAGCCTGTAAACTAAGGAAAGCTTATATAAAAGTTTGTAAAAACCATAGACAATTTCTTAGAAGCTCAAGTATTAACTCCGTAAGCTTGTCAAAAAACTTCATAGCAACATGGCAGTAACTTTGACAGAGTAGCTTTATAACAGACAAGCCAAATAAAGGATTAATCAAACAAAATCATGATGCCAAAAGTACAACAGGAGATCATATGGTTGAAAGGACTGGTATGTGTTCTTGGCTTACATCTCAATGAAACATACAAAGTTGTCCAGATATCCGGAAACAAAGGAGAGTCCAAGAATTTGGCTTGTTACTCAACCTTTAGCCTCTGTTAATCCTATGAACTAATTAATGGTAATACACATATACAACACTCTAAACAATTGATTCACTTATTTAGATGTTTTCCTATGAACTCGCTTGGTTCGCGGAAAGGGAAGTTAATGAAAACAATTCTATGTTGTTTTCTTTCCTTTGAAAAATTATATTTTACATTAAAAAATCGGTATTTGAAAAGATCTGAGAAATTAGAAGGAGAAATCAATAATTTGAGGTAGAAAAATGAATCTATAGGATGAGTGAAAAAACTATCTATTTTCTTACATATTTTTTTTTCTACTCATTTTGTTTTACATCCAAGCCAAACATAGAAAAAAAACAATTTCTTTTCTAACTTCCTGATTTCGCAAACTAAATTTGTTCTATAGTTAAGACTTGGTCCATGTAACCTACACCTAGTTATTACTAATTTGTGGGGCGAGAGCCAAGGCCTACACCTTGAAAAAGCTGATGATTTATGGAAAAACACCCCTGAAACCCAATTTTAGGTACTCTCCAAGTTTGACTGGTCTGGGGACAGTTTAAGGTGCAGTAAATGATTGTCAATAAAAGACTATTCTAATCAAACTAGTTTATTTGCATGTAGGAAGGTTAGGTCTAGCTCAAGGAACTTAATAAGGAGATTGAGACGTGTGTAGGACGAGGTGCTAGCTATCAAGCTGAAGATGAAGAGCTAAGTGGGTGGGGGAGGAATGTGGAGTTCAGAAAGAGACAAGATAGTTGTGGTTTGTCAAGGCCAAGAGGGACAAGGACAGAGCCACCTCCCTCTGGCAAATACAATAATACAGTTATAAGAGGAAGAGAACAGAGTGATGGGGGGAGTTCCAAGAGTCCTACTCCTACCCACACGAGGGGTTTCAAAACTCTCTCTCTCTCTCTCTCTCTTCGAAGGTGAAGTGAGTTTTCTGTTCATGCAAAGCCCAATGCCTGCAGACTCACAGCAATCAGCAGCACTCTCAAAATAAGGGCAAGCAAAGGACACAGAGACAGAGGGTGTGGTTTTCTTCCCATCCCAGGCTGTGTTTTCTCACAATTCCTTTGTTCTCTTCCTCCAACACTTTGTTATAGCCTGCTGCCAGCTAGAGTTGTGTTTTGTCAAAGTTCCTACTTTAGAACTCACAGAAAACAATGAGCCCTCAGCAGCAGCACAAGTCTGGTCTAGAGATGGGGTTGAGCTTCTTTCCTCCTCCTCCTCCTCCATTCTTGAACAGAGAAGAAGATGAGAGCTGCAGTGGGCAAACCAAGCTTTGTGCCAGAGGCCACTGGAGGCCAGCTGAGGATGCCAAGCTCAGAGAGCTGGTCACCCAGCATGGCCCCCACAACTGGAACCTCATTGCAGAGAAGCTAGAAGGAAGATCAGGTACCTACTTAAAAGATTCTCTGTCGTGATAGTACTCGTGTGAACAATGGAGTGAATCATCCGTAGCTCCAATAAACCCGGGGCTAGATAGGTTTTTTGATTGTTGATGTTGTTTGTGGGTCTGTAGTTCGATTAGTTCCTTGATGCAAATTGCACTAAGAGCATCATTAATAAGGCTAATATCCGGTCACAATTTCTAGATTTAGAATTTGAAGCTTATTTGATTGAATAGTAAGTTTCATCTTCTATTCCAATTTCTATATTTTCAGCTCCATTTCATTTATAGGATCTAAGGCTTGGTACTCCCAATTTTTAGATTCTAAATTATAGGAACTCACTTTGTAGAACATTAAGTTCTAATTTGGAGTCCCACTTTCAAGATTTTAGATTTTAAATTTTTTTTTTTTTTTTTTTTGCGCATCAATTTTTGACCACACAATCTTTGGGACCGGAGCTCACTTTGTCATTTCCTACTGTTCTCATACAAACCCAATCCATTCTACATTTACCTTTTCTTTTCTTTTTTTATGAAATTTTGGATCTTAAGTTACATTCTAGAATTCCAACTACTAATGATGCTCTAAGAAATTGTTGTGTAAACCTTAGGACTATTTTCTATTTTGAAAAAATAATAATATTTATCTTCTTGGGAAAGAAAGAAAAAAGCTATTTTTTCTTGGTATAATTGTTTGTTAAAGTTTTCTTCTTATTAATTCCTTAAGTATTGATTTGTTTACTATAGGGAAGAGCTGTAGACTGAGATGGTTCAACCAGCTTGACCCAAGGATAACAAGGAGGGCGTTCAGTGAGGAAGAGGAGGAGAGGCTCTTGGCTGCTCGCAAGGCCTATGGGAACAGATGGGCGATGATAGCAAAACTGTTCCCTGGGAGAACAGACAATGCGGTGAAGAACCACTGGCATGTGATCATGGCGAGGAAGCAAAGGGAGCAGTCCAGTGGCTTGGGGAGGAGGAGGAAGCTGATCTCCAATGGCATGGTGGTGGAAAGTGCTGCCTCCCCATGCAGTGGGGATCAGTCCACCAGCTCCAGCACTGTTGCCAAGGATCAGGAGTCTGTGTCAAATCCCTGCTCCACCAACAGGGCTATTCCTGGTTTTCCAAACAGATCATGCTTTACTACACTCCAACAACCAAAGCCCTCTGGTTTCTTCATGGGTATGCAGCATTCAATTCCTTCTCTCTAGTATTTAGTATGCAGTAGGTAAGGAAAGGAGTGGTGGTTTAGTTCAGCTAATTAATTTTAGTTTCATACTTCAAGCGAGTGGCGTAGCCAGAATTTTTATCATTGAAAAATTTACAAGGAACATATTTATAATTCTAAACATATTATATATTATTGTCAAATGTCATAAACTATTACTGGATTAATAGTAATAGATAGTAATAGGTACATTTAATCGATTAATACGAATATAAACAATATTATAATTAATTCACCTCTCAGTTATGTGATCCATCCTCATCTACATCCTCTAGTACTATGGTTTTCTACATGTTCTCATATCCTCCTCATTGCCTTCAATTTACAGGCTCAGATGAAAAGCTGGTGGTAGGAAGTGGGTGCCAGGAGAGGTTTGGTGATTCTGGTAGGACTGCCTTCAATGGTGGCGGTGCCTCGATGACACTGGCTATGGGTTGGGGCCTGTCTGCTCCTTCAGATTCAACTACTTCAGAGGTTTCAGCAACTGATCAGTCAGTGATCAACCACTGGAGCAATGCAAATTATAATGAGGGAGAGAAGATCAGCTTGCCTTTCTTTGATTTCCTAGGTGTTGGTGCATCTTAGGACTTCAGGTTCCAGTTCCAGTACTTCCATGGAGGAAAAAGGAAAGTCTAGAGATGAGTGGTCACATGGGCTGAAGTTAAGTTCAGATTTTGTACATGAAACCTCAAAATTTGGAAATAGAGGAGGGCATGAAAGGGAAGGTGATGGGAAGTGTTTGGCTGGTCCAATCCTGATCTAGACTAATGACATATCTACTGTTTTGTCTCCCAATATTGGATATCAATAACATCTTTGTAGGAAATGGAGTATTGTAGTGTAGAAAGTAGATTTTTTAAGTTGCCTTGAACTGTTGGAAGAAGGAAGATGTTGAAATTGGCTGATCCTCATCTACTTTTCACACACACACACACACACACACAACTAGATTTTGCATGACAATCTGATAAATTTGGATGATGGTCTGTATGTATATTGTGTTGTAAACTGGTGAAAAAACCAACTTTCCTTTAGTCCAACATCACCTAGAGCATCTCCTCTTCTTGACTTTATATTAGTCTCTCTCTTTCTCACTTGTGAGTTGTTGTGTGCTAGACGTGTGGGTCACACGTGCGTGCTGTCGCCTGACTCGATTCGGTTCGGCACGCATAACTTATACAGATACGTGTCCACATATGCAGTTGTGAATGTTGATTCGAATTTTATTAAATCCGAGTCTGCCTATATATTCACAAACTTTATATTTGTTTGGGTACTGAAAAGAAATCATGTCTCTCCTTGTTCTAAAACCAGAAAAGCTTACCTACCTCTAGGAGAATTTTGGGACAAGTCTGCATAAAGACCTCATTTTGTTATTATGTCTGGAAAAGTAAAAGATTTTTTTTTTTTTTTTCTAACACATTGCAATTCCTTTGATGTTTTGATGGTAAGGCTGAGTCCTCCATAAAAAATTGTTACCTGCAGTACCTGCTAAAATGAAAAGCATAATTTCACCAAAACCCCCTCTATATAAATGCTTCTTACTTGGACTGGTAATGGTACATGGATATTATCAACCTATCCCACATGTTTCTAAAACCTCAAGAACATAATTTACTCAGGAATAAATGCTGGGTAACCTTATGATCCTTTCAATATCATTCCCCAAATTTATATACTTGTATTTGCAGTTAGGTTTATTTGCTTCGATTTTGTTTCACTCAAATCTATATGCGCTTGTTATAACTAGCTATTAGCTATTTTTGTTTATACCAAATGTGTTTGATAACGCTATTCATCCCTTCAAATTGTCCCTCCAAATCATTTTTCCTTATGTGACATTTGACATAACATGTTAAATAGCATTATGTAGCATATAACATGACAGCTGACGTGATCACAAATTTTAACCAAAAAAAATAATAACCGGAATTTTTAAATATAAATTTTAATTTTAATATTAATGTTAATGTTAATTTTAAAATTTGTCATATCAGCTACCACATTAACCGTCATGTTAGCTGTCTCATAAGGATGAATTGTCACATAAAGAAGAATGGTGGTTTGAAGGAACACTTCGGAGCTATTTAATGTGTTCATACCTATGGTTGGTCACGTTTTCATCGACCAAAGAAGAGAGATGAAAAATCTAATTAATATTAAAGGTACCGACTTTTTTGAAGAAAAAACAATATATGTGCTTGTTGCTAGTCGCGTTCTACAGATTAATTGCTTTAGCAGATACTCTATCGATGAGTTCCGGTAGTATGTTGCAACGATATTTGTCAAGAACATTAGGCTGCAGATGTATGTTGTAGAAGAGACGTCTTTCAAGTTACATAAATGGATATACTTTTTGATTCAAACAACAAAATGGCAAAATACTCGGATGCAAATTATAATGACTTCTGATACTATCACATAAAAAACAAGGAACAAAAATAGATCATGGATTCTCTTTTATGACTTTTCAGT
Organism: Iris macrosiphon; assembly: GCA_036927795.1. Lineage (NCBI taxonomy): Eukaryota > Viridiplantae > Streptophyta > Magnoliopsida > Asparagales > Iridaceae > Iris > Iris macrosiphon. The sequence continues at coordinate 41,160,139 of JAYESA010000020.1, forward strand.
TGAGCAATAATAGCTTAAAATAATTTGACTAACTAATCAAAGTTTTCAAGTAAAGTATTGGGAACCAACTACCTTAATTCAAAACTTTATTTTTCAAGCATGATCAATCTCTCCTTTTGCCTTAGTTCCATTAAATAGTGGTTAGTTGCATGGAAACACAACTAATGAAGATTGTACCAATAAATTAAACAGAAAGAGTTGCAGTTCCTGTAGGAGTCATTTTCCTTTCATTCAGGTTCCCCTTTCATTGACAAGTAAAGCTGAATGGTAGGTTCAGATTTTTGTTAAAGAGATGTTTTACAACTTGGGCAATATTAATTTTCAGTTCAAACTTGGACAAGGTTTGAGGGGAAAAAAAAACAAAACCCAGTACAAAACTAGTGGAGTTTGGACCCTTTCTTTGTTGCACCTTTTCCATCTTTAAAGTATTTTGGAGTAACTACTATTCATAAACACCGAAATCAACTGGCTCTTGTGGTCAGTGAGAAGAGGTGTAACCTTCCTGGCTAGATGAACAGTTTCGAAATCAAACTGCAAAAAGATGTGGGACAGTGGGTCCAAATGATACCCAACGCAATGTGCACGAAGTCCCGTACGTATTGTCGGATATCTAAAAAAAAAACCTACTATTGATTGTTGCAAGTCATCATATAAATGTCCTGACTATAAATTGTCCTGGCCTCGTGACCCACATGCATCTACTTCATGATAACCAACCCAACAGCCGCCTAGAACAGTCATTATCTTCATGCCATCAAGTGGAAGACAATGAAGATATATGTGGTGAGTCCGGCTCACTGAATAATTTCCTACTGTCCACATATGATAATAAGGCAAAGAAAAATAAAGCAGACCTTGCAACTTACAAGCAATGCCAAATGGTGTCCCCTTCCTCCCCTTATGTGTTTGTCAACTTTCTTCTGTTGTGTGTTACAAGCCTATACTGAGAGAAGTGGCTAGTGGTAACAGCTGCTATAGTGGGGTTAAAATGGCTGGCAAAGGTCTGGAGGTGAACTGGTGAAAAGATTCTCGCTGACAAAGAACCCACTGCATGCCAAGTCCTCCATAATAAAACATGGAAAAGGTAGGATATCGTCTCTCTTTTCTCTGGCTCTGCAAACTCATGATCTACTTGCATGAATGGACGTGATGTTACTTGCTGCAGCAAAAGTTCTGCCAATGCCACAAATTGTGGACCCAATTGAAGGGCACTGCAGGTGGCAGATAGAGCAGCAGAAATGGACAACAAAAGTGGAGATAATTTAATGCCTAATAAGAAAATGGGGCCATACCTCTGTGGAAGAGGGAAAAAAAAACCAATAATATGAAGATATCTGTTGAATAATATCAAAGAGCAGATACACAACAAATCATGATTGCAGAAAGAAAAGAAAAGAAAAGAAAACATAATTATAAGTGATAGAACCTGGTACTGATATGATCTTGCATAAACATTGACAGAGGATTAGAGTTTAAAATTCACTTGAAAAGAAATGTTTTTTACTATATAGTCTGCCAGTATTAATAGCAAATTATGTGTGCATTTACATGTCACGATTTTACAAAGGTAATAGTGTAATTTGGGAGGTTGAGAAAATTAAGATCAGTCATTATAGTTCAAAATTTATTTATATACCTATCTTCCATTATATATGGTGATATAAACGTGATAGATTTAGGGGACCTATTGCTTCTTGCACACTTGAGTGCAAGTAATAAGTTTGGAATAAAATTTTATCAGAGGAGATATGGACGTGATAGGTTTAGTGGACCTATTACTTCTTGCGCACTAGAGTGCAAGTAATGAGTTTGGAATGAAACTCTACCAGAGGTGATATGGACGTGATAGGGTTAGTGGACTTATCATCGCTAGCGCACTTGAAATTAAATATGGATGATAACTTTGGATGACGACCGATATCATAGGTATGATGGACGTGACAGTTGATAGTCAAAATGAAGATGTTTGCTTAGAGGTAATGTGGACATGGCAATATATACTGAAAATATTAGGATTGTAGTTCAGAGGTAACATGGACGCCAACTAATGCCCCAAAGGAACTGACTTTTGAGAGGTCTACCTGAGAGTGTAGGTAGACCTGAGAGGTACTCCACTGGGAAGCTTTTGGGGTTCTACTATCTGTTGCGTATTCATGACTCCTGAATACAGATAATGACGTTTACAATATTTTGTAGGAAGAGGGTAATGTTGTGCATTGGCACTCGCTGGGGATGAACAAGATAAACCACCATGCATCTTGATTATCCGGTTGGGGATGCGGGAGGTAAAAGTCCAGAGGTACCTACTGGCTTCCAACACTTGTAGTCATCGGCGGTGATTATTGTCATCTGTCAACTAGTTGAAGAGGGCCACCCGGAGTGAGAGAATTTAGATCTCTAGAGGGAGCACCATCTCGCTTCCATAGACTAAGGCAAATGGCGTGCTGCCGGTCGGTGTCCGGATCGTTGTGCGATAGGCCAGTAGGTACCGTTGGAATATACCAACTCCATAATAAAAGGGTATTCCCATTTAGCTTAGAATTTTTCGGCTGTCTTGTGTGTCATAACCATCGGTCTTCTCACGGCTAGGACGAGGTCCCCTACTTGGAATGTCCTTCCCTTAACCCGCTTGTTGAAGGCCCCCGAGTGACGTGCTTGGTATAACTCAATATGTTGTTGAGCTAAAAGACGCTTCTCGTCGAGTGCTTCCAACACTTGTAGTCATCGGCGGTGATTATTGTCATCTGTCAACTAGTTGAAGAGGGCCACCCGGAGTGAGAGAATTTAGACCTCTAGAGGGAGCACCGCCTCGCTTTCGTAGACCAAGACAAATGGCGTGCTACCGGTCGGTGTCCGGATCGTTGTGCGATAGGCCCAAAGACATTCATCCAACTTCTAATTCCAGTCGTGCTTGTTGGATGACACGAACTTCTTGAGAAGCTTTATGATAGTTATGTTGAATGCTTCTGCCAGACCAATAGCGGCTGGGTTGTAGGCAGTCAAAGCTATATTTTGGATTCAATTTTTATCGCAAACTGATAGAACGCGTAACTTGCGAACTGGGGACCATTGTCGTGGATGATCCTCCTTGGTAAGCCAAAGCGATATATGACATGATGCTTGACGAAACTAATCACGTTTGACGTCTTCACTTCAGCCAGGGGTACGGCTTTCGCCCACTTGGAGAAAAGTAGTCGGTGATGGCCAAGATAAATCGATGTCCCCTAGACGAAGGTGAACTAATCGGTCCAATAATGTTCAGTCCTCATGCTTCGAATAACCATGATGCTACCGTTAGGTGTAGGAATTATGAGGGCTGGTGGATGAAGTTTGCATGGATTTGACACGTCCGACACTTTCTTGCATAGTCAACAACATCTGCTACCATTGTCGGCCAATAATAATCTATCCTCCTAAGACGATCTTGTAGCTTCGGACCGGGTTGATGTGGACCGCAAACACCGTCGTGAGCTTCACGGAGTGCTTGCTTCACCTCTGCATCCGATAAGCATCATAGCAGAAGCCCATCATAGGACCGACGATACGATATTTTAGTAGCCGTATCGTAATAGAAGCGGAGGGAGCGACTCCTGATAGAAATGGCTTCCTTCTGGTCTTCGGGAAGAATTTCATAAACTGCATAGTCGATGAATGAGAGTCTCCAGTCTTGGATGCCGGTGTCTACCTCTGTTGAGTAGCTTAGACACATGTTGTAAACCCCCTCGACCAAATTTAGGTCTACTTAGCTTAGATAGAGTGACTAGGGTTAATTTGGATACAATTAGAATTAGAACACAGTATTTTAGAATTATTGTGCAATATTTATATCACTTAGTGCACCTTACCGTTGTTTCGATAATTGGAGCGCTACACTAGCATTTAACTTCCAACAAATTTCACACACTTTTTCTAGGCGTGCCAGCCTGTCACGCCCCAGTCCCAAAATATCGAGGGACTAGACACGTGGCAATGGCCAGCAGCACACACCGATGGACAAACCTAATTTAATGGATCCATCAGGGTGTACTTAAGCTGTAGTACAACAATAAGGGTTTACTAATCTCATCCACAGAATGAATACATCAATATCAACAAAAAGAAATATGAACATCATCAAGTCATAAGTAAATAAATCGGGGAACAACCCGATAATGAGTCTGATACAATAGTCATGATACATGAATAAAGATAACAACTGCAAATACTGAGTATGGATAAAGCATATACTCAGAAGGTATCCTCGGGGATCACTCGCCTACTGGATCTAGTACTGCTCCAGTGCCTGCTCCTGTTCCTGCTCCTGCTAATGCTCCTGTTCCGTATACCTCGGAATCGATCTCGTTTGCTAATCCTGGGGACATAATTCGGATCTAGGTCTTCAGGGGACATAGCAAGGTACAAAATAACTCATGCCAAAATAAATACAGTGCAGCAATAAATGAAACAATAGGGTAAATATATAACCAGCTAAGTGATATACAAATGAGAGTTTTAGTCATACTCGGGCTGAGACTACTATAGGATCTGTGTCGGGGAAATCCATAGCAGTATTCTCTCGAAGGACCAGTACGGTACCAAAGCTCTGTGTCAGAGTCTAAGGCACTTCCAGTAAAGTAATATATATATATATATATATATATATATATATATATATATATATATATATATATATATATATATATATATAATCAGCCTTTTGTATGGTAAAACTCTCCCCACCCAATATAATCACGCGTCACAGGTTCACAATGTCTCATGTCCATGTCACACAGGATCATAACTAATGCAACAAGTCATAATGAGATCTAAGCATATGAATAAAGAATATGTCATGAAACCTGTATCCTATACAAAATTACCATGAATATCTCAGGAAGATTCTATCTCATGAATAGTGTCAGGTGTCCTGAGGTATGACGTACTTGATATGGCAAGTACGAGAATATAAAGGGTCACATATCCATCTCTAGGTGATATTACACAACTCTGCGTACAGTGTTGATACCCGAATATTAGTCGGAAGCCAAGTAATGTCACATGGCCCTAGGTTGAACATAGATCTTATAGTCATAAATCAAGAAAATAGTATAAACAGTTGCTGCAAGTAGGGCAAGGTACACTTGCCTGGGGTTCTGGCTCCAACTGTAGCTCTGGTCTCAGTGGGATTTGCTGGTAGTCCTCCGGTTGCTGAAATAAATATCACCATCAGATTCAGAAAATATCAAATAGCTAGAAACGCCTGTCCTTGAGTCCAATTTGGACACAAGGGTAAAAATGACCGTTTCTGGTCAAAGCGGGGTCCACATATGGGCCGCTTCATACCGAAAAATGTGTCAGGAACAATGGTCTCCAAATTCATCAAACTTAGTGTCAACAAGTCCAGAATAATGATACGAACCCAACGGAACTTCCAGAATTGGATTCCGATGAGCCAATCACAAAATCGCCCGTCAAGTGGAACCGCGGGGCCCACGATACGCGATTTTGTCAACGTTCTCAGAATCGAGCCAAACTTGGGTCACAGGACCAGCGTATTGCTATGAGTCTGATGGCGCAAGTTTCGTTTCAATCCGACGTTTGTACACAAAGTTACAGCGAGATCCAAAACAGGCCGATACGGGGCGTTGTCGGCAGATACGCGTTGATTCCGGTGTGCACGCACATCCAAATCAACTTCTGCAAAATTTCTCACGTCCGTATCAACGGTGCGCACCTTTCGGTGAAGACCGCACACGACCAAGTCATCCCGTTTGGCGGGCGCACTCAGTTTCGAAAGAAAATATGATTTTTATTTTCCTGTTTTTGGATCGCAGTTCGCGATCACCACATGACGCGACACACCGAGCGGGTTGCACGGACATCGAGAGGGTCACGTAGGGTTCACGTCACTACAGATGAAACAAAAAACGGAGCAACGAGGAGAGAGAAAAGGGTACCTGAACAGGGCTACTCAGAAACCGAATTTCTCGTGTCTGCGAGGCGACACGACACACCTAGGTACTGTAGCTAGGGTTAGGGTTTCGGTTGCCGGAGACTCGCCGGAGCTAGGGCACGACTGGGGGCTACGACCGAGGGCTTTGACGGAGGAGCTCACGGAGGCGGCTGGCGGAGCCGGAGTGGGGCTCGAGGCGGCCGGGGCTGGCTCAGGGCGGCGCTCTCGAGCGGGTGGTTGGGGGTTTCCCGATCGGGGTTCTGGGGAGGCGGAGGTGGCCGAGGGCTCATCGGGGAAGACGGTGGTGGCGGAGCAGGGCTGGGCTCGGGGCTGAGGGTGGCTAGGGCTTCGTGGAGGGGAGACCGAGGTCGGGGCTCTACTGGAGGCGACGGCGGTTAGGAGCAGAGGAGGGAGGCGGCTGGGGACGATGACGGAGGGGGACAGGTGGTGGAGGAAAGGGGGAAGTGATGGTGCTGGTGGTGGAGACGGCGGCTGGGCGCGGGGTTTATATAGGTCGAGGGCGGATAACCGGCGTGGGGAGGCGGGGGTGGTTACTAGCAGAAGAGGCGGCGCCTAACGGGCGGAGGAGCCGGCCGGATCCGTAACGGCCGACGAGGGGTCGGGGGAGAAGCAGTTACTGTAGCAGTAACTGAAAAGGGTCGAGTTTCGGGTCGAGTTTCAGATCCGACCCGACCCACAGGGTTTGGGTTTAGAATTAAACCGGGTCGGGTTCAGTTGGGTTGGTTCGGTTTGGTTTGGTTTATTTTGAAATAAACCGGGTTTATTTCTAGGGTTAAATTAAAATTAGTTTTTAGGTATTTAAAAATGCTTACAGGGTCCAATAAATTCCAGAAAAATTATCCTATGTCTAATTTTTCATTTTACACATAAAAATATTATTTTTATGGTATTTTAATATTATTTACAATATTTAAATTTATTTAATTTTAAAATACCTTGATTTTAATTACAGAAAAATTCCAGAAAAATCCAGAAAAATTGTAAAAATCCATTTTAAAAATTCTTGAAAAATCAGGGTGTTTACACAGCCTTCTATTCTGACCCTTGTGTAACTCATAAATACTCTATATTATGCTTCATTCTAGTCGCACGATATTCGTTACAAACGTCCATGTTTAAATTCAATTAAATCCAACTTTGCATCCTTGTCCTTTCCAATCGAAATTGGAGACCCAACCTTAACCCGTTTTATCCAACCCAATTAATGACAATATTCTATTCTGAGCCTGCTACGTCCATGACACTTGTGTCCAACCCAATTTTAATCCCGTATACTTCTAATTCATTAAAGAGCACCTATTACACTAATTTTAATTAAATTAATGTAAGGGCCCAACCTCACCCAAAACTAGACCCAACCTAGCCATCTATACCCTACATTCTTTCATGTGAACAAGACCCCCACCCCAAGGATCCCTAGCCGACCCAATTTTCGAGGACAACCCTATTTTCTCTCTCTCCTATATAAATTCAACTTTTTCTCTCTCCAAACCCTAAAAACCAAAACCTAGAAACTACCCCAACAGAAACCCTACCTTTTCCCAACCGGCCGCCCTTCCTTTCCCGACCACCTCTGCTTAGCCCCACCGCCCCATTCACTGTCCCCGCCGTCAAACCACCGACCTCCGACCTTCCTCCCCTTGATGTCAACCCGCCACCAGCAGCCAGCCTCTTACTCCTTCTCCGTTCATCTCCATCACCATCACCAACTCAACACCATCACCACCCCTGACCCGACTCCCCTTCTTCCCCAGCCACCTCCACCGCCACCACAGTCAACCACCACCACCTTGGCCACCGTCCTCACTATCTCCACCACCTTGGCCACCGTCCTCACTATCTCCACCACCATCCTCACCATCTCCACCACCAACACCGTCGCCATTACCAACACCACCATCACCAACACCACCATCATCAACACACGCCACCACCCGACTCCCTTCTCCCCCAGTCACCCCTCACCACCACCACCAGTCTCCCACGACCAACATGCCACCACCACCAGTCCCCCACGACCAATCCGCCACCACCAGCACCCCCATGACCGGCTGCATTGGCCGCTGCTACTGCCAAGGCTACAACTGCTGCTGCTTCACCGTGCAACGACCGGAGCTCCGCCCCCTCATCGGAGAACAGACCGCCGACGAGTACAGACTCCCCCCGCTCGGCCACGACTAGGTACATGCTTAATTTATCCTTTGTCTTCATGAGTCGAGGCGTCGACGTATCGTTTAACGGACACGGGTAATGTAAATCCCTAAGTATAATATATGGGTGTGTGTGTATGTTAAATTAGTAATTAATGTTAAGTAATTACTCAAATAAAAATGATTAATAATGTAAACACCGTGTTGACCTAGAAGCCTAGACATTGACCTAGTGCACTCTAACATGATAATTAGGACTGGTATCTTGCACTATAATTAATTAGTTTCGTAACAAATTCTTGGTATTTTGTTGTCCTGATCTACACGGTAACTGAGGATATGACACGTGTATGTCTTAGCTGCGTGCACACGCTACCCTGTTAGTTGACCAGTTGTGACCTCTTACGTCAGTTCCTAAGAGCAGCATAGTATTTTCTGTGCGTACTATTGTAGTGACTGATGATCATATTATTATATATATTATATGTATAGGGTCGCTGGACCATTCAGGCGAGACTTCAGGTGCAGGTTATTGGCACTCGCAGCTTGAGAACCCAGGCAAGATACCTTGCCATATTTACTGTTTAATTTAAATTATGCAATATTGTATGGTATCTTGTTGTAATTATTTTATATAACTGTGCGCGACCGAGATTGACTCCGGTGTAGGCGACGAGTACGTCGATGAGTAGTGTAATTGACTTAGTTACTAGCAGACTCACATACCATTGTAAGGATATTTTGATATCCTCCGTGACCTGCCACTCTTACACACATCACTATGACAATTCATGTTGGGATGCGGGTTCGCGTACCTGACTAGCTATCGGTACGTGTGACATGCATCACGATTTAGTACGTAATCAGTGTTATAAAATTAGTTGAGACTTGGCATATAGTTACGTGGTATGCACATCGTGTATTCGACTTATATATTTGCATTGGGCGGGGAGGACAACTAGTAGGCGTATGGGATACACACATTGAAATCCGTAGTATCCGAAGGAGCCACGGATCCAATGACTTCCTTTATACAGATACCGCGTTCTTCGGAGCGATACGAACGTATATATTTGCAGATATCTCATTCTTCGGAATGATGGACGTTACATGTACATATACCTCGCTCTTCGGAGTATGGACGTTATGCCTATACCTATCCATAGGTACCAAGGTTGTCCTCACATTGCATTCAATTAGATGGTTAGCATACCCCTTTATTTTATTTAGTATTTATATATGGCATGTATTTTTGTATCTTGTTACGTCCCTCTGAGGACCTGGTTCCCTTCCAGATTTGGACGAGGCATATTATCCTACAGTGTACGGACTCGGGCAGGAGACGAGGTATGCATCCAAGGAGGAGCTTGAGGTGCTTCCATCAGAGTTTCTTTGATCATTAGTAGGCCTTCCGCCAAAGACAGGAGCATCCTTATCTAGTTAGTCGATGCCCTAGTCGCATTCTCTTTTCTGTCTTTCAGTACTTTTATTTCGTCATTGTAGTGGGTTTGTTCCCATTAGACATATCTGGATTTTACTATGACATTTCAGTCTCTACACTTATTTTTCAGTATTTATTTTAGTACTTCTTGTTTATATTATGGATGAGATTAGACATTACCTGTTGTATGTTAGTATTGGACTTGTTAGTATTTTAGGACAATATAGTACGTTTTGTTGGGTTCGTTAAATTGGATAATCCCTCAGAGACGTATTAGCTAGCCATTGCCACGTGGCCTGGTCCCGTGTATTTTGGGACTGGGGCGTGACATGGTTTTAGTGGTGGCCCATGCAGGTCATGTTTATCGCTTGTGGTATGGTAACATGCCCAGCAAGCTTGCAATAGGATAGAGATTACTAGGTCTCATCCACTTTGATTACGTCTTTGAACTTCCTTCGTATTAATTCTAAATATCTGCATCCTGGTTGCTTGATTTCGTACTCTTTTAATGAAGTTCTATCTCTTACAGCGAGATAAACTTGCACAGTGGACGAGAAGCACATGGTGCCAGCCGACACCACACAGAGAGAGAAGATATCCCAGGGACCACCCGGAGAGCAACCACCACCACAGGCCCCGGTGATTCCACAGGCCCCGCTGATACATTGGCGCGAGACTTCTCAGGGCGGTCCGACACAGCAGCACGAGGGACAGACTTCACAGACGATCCAAACACAACATTTTGAGGGCCAGACTTCGGGGGCTACGCCGACGCCGCGACCCGAGAGGCCGACATTTGAGGAGACACCTACAGCACAGCCGGAGGTCCCATTGCCCCCACCTCCACCCTATCCACCTCAGATGCCATATCCGGAGGGACAGTCACAGGTGTTTTAATTTTTTCAGACTATAATGCAAGCGCAGTGGCATCAGACCGAGACGTTGAGACAGAGCTAGGTGGCAGTTCTAGAAAGGACACCTGTCCCAGCACCCGCACCAGCACCTACACCAGTTCAGCCAGCTGGTACTGTACGAGGATTTTGCCAGATGGGCCCGGATACTTTTTCGGGCAACGAGACTGCAGAGGAGATCTCTGATTGGGTCGCCAACACGGAGATGCTACTAGAGGCTTCTCTGCTACATCCAGACCTTTGGATGACCGCAGTGAGGGCCCAACTGAATGGCAACGCCCATCACTGGTGGAATTCCATAGAGCGTAGCGTCGGCAAGACACAGACGTGGGAGCAGTTCTTGGAGTACTTCAATACAAAGTATTTTCTGGCTACGGTCAGGAATGCCCTGTACTCCCAGTTCCTGCACCTGGAGCAAGGGAATATGACCGTAGACGCATATGACGCAGAGTTCAGTCGACTCGGCAGATTTGGTGCCGCCTTGATACCCAACGATTTGGAGAAGGCCAGGAGATTCCATCACAGCCTGACTTTCGAGCTTCAGAGGTACACCAACACCCAGGCGAGGATTTCTTATGAGGAGGTTCTGTCAGAGGCGAGGATCCAGGAGGCCATTGGCAGAGGAGCAAGATGTTCCAGCACGACCGTACCAGCCTGTCACTACCCGATTCTAGAAAATAGGGTTTTTTTTTGTTAAATTGTGTATTGTATTTAATTAATTATATTTATATTTAAATAGTGATTGTATTATTTTTAATTGATTATTTTAGGGTTTTGGCTAGCCTGGACCCATGTCAAACCCTAGTGGACCCATGTTCGACCCGACCAACACCCTTGTGAGGATTATTTTGGGGCTTAGAATTATTATTATATTTTTAGTGGGTTAGTTGGAGAGATTTGGAGTTAGTTTGAGTGCTTTTGGAACCCGAAACCCCAACCAAGTGAGAGGGGGGCATTTTGGGCATTGGAGAATTTATGAAACCCCTTTATTACACCTTGGCCGGCCCCAAACCCTTCCCACACCCGTGCATTCCAGCAGCCCCTACCCAAAACCAGCAGCCACTCCCCCATCTTCACTTCTTCTTCTTCTTCACCACTTCTTCTTTCTTCTTCCTTCTTTCTTCCAAGTAAGTGTTTCCATTTTTCTTCCTTCCTTCTTCTATTCCTTCTTCTTTATGTGAATCCTAACCTTGCATTTTTCCTAACCTAGGTGTGTAGAGCCTAGATTTAGTGTGGAGGCTAGATTTGGAGGCTTGGAGCTTGAGGGAGGTGATTTCAAGTAGATCGGAGACTTTGGCCTTGGGATTCCAACTCCCAAGAGGTAAACCCTAACTTTCTCCTTGCTAATTACTTTTATGTAGTGTAATTAGTTATTTAGAACCTTCCTAGACCCTAAGCCTACCCGTGGGAGGAAGTTGGAACTAGTTTGGTTGAGTTTAGAGACTTTGACGCTAGGTTTTGTGTCAATTTCGGTTGGAATCCGAATTTGGCCCAATTTTGGGTGATGCCCTAGGTTAGACGGACCTAGGTAGACGTTATCGGGTGTCTTGAGGGTGAGTGCGTGTCTCCGTTCGGACACGGAAAGTCGTGTCGCAGAGAAACGGGCGTTTCGGGCAAAATTGGAGTTTTCGTCGTCGTCGGTTCTAAGTGCGTGCGCATTTTTGTCACGGGCCTAGAATCGAAGCGGTAGCATTTTTTCTAGGATCTAGGCATCGTTTAGAACCCGTGGGTAAATTTTAGGCCGATTTCGAGTTGGTTTAGTGTGCGTTTCAGGAGGTTTTCCGAACCGCACACCGCGTGTTCGTCGAAATGACCAAACGACCATTTCGACTTGGTTTCCTAGTTTCGGGATTGTGCGCGCGTTGGGTTAGTTTCGGGGAGTGTGTGCTAGAGTTCTCGGGTTATATTTTATATATTTATAGGTATTTGTGCGTGTCGGGGCCGTTGGACGAGCGTTGGAGAGTGTTGTGTACGTGGTTGTGTGTAGTGTTGTGTTTGTGTTTGTGTGTCTTTATATATATATTTATGTGTGTGTCTATATATATATATATATATATATATATATATATATATATATATATATTTATATATGTTTATGTGTTTGTGTATATATAATTGTGTGTGTATTTATATATATCTATGTGTACATGTCTAGGTGTTTATGTATATATATGTATATGTAAGAGTGTATGTGTATGTATATATATATGTTAGAGTGTGTGTATATATATATATATGTATGATTGTATATATATATATAGTGATATATATATATATGTATATAGGTGTGTGTGTGTCTGTATGTGATTGTGTGTCTGGTCGTGTGTGTGTGAGAGTGAGAGGGAGGAGGCTGTAGCAGCCACAGCAGCAGCAGATGCTGCACTGCACAGCTGCAGCAGCAGCAGTACAAGGCAGCTGCAGCAGCAGCAATTCTTCAGCAGCAGCAGCTGCACAGCAATGCAGCAAGCAGCAGCAGCAGCACAGTAAAGGCAGCAGCAGATGTTCGCAGCGGGAGCGGGGTAGCTTAGTGTGATAGTTATAGAGTTATAGATCTATATATCTATATAGATAGATTAGTAGTTAGATAGTTATCTAGATAGATAAGTAGTTAGATTGTTAGAAAGTTATATAGATAGATAGTTATAGAGATAGTTAGATAGATATCTAATTACTTAGATGGATTGATAGTTAGATAGGTAAATAGATAGATAGTTAGATAAGTAGATAGCTAGTTAGATAAATAGATTAGATACATAGATAGATAGATATATCTATGGATAGATAGGTAGTTATCTATCTATATGTATAGATATAAATACATATAGTTAGATAGGTAGTTAGATATATCTAGATTTAGATAGATATATATATATATATTTGAGATGCGTGTGGGTATGTGTATATGTGTGATATATATACATATAAGTATTTAGGTATATATGTATATATATGATAGATATATATATTTTCTAGCCTAGATTAATAACTAGGTATATATTTATAAGCCTAATAGCTAGTTAGAGGGGTATGAGAGCGGTATCTCAATACCTTGGGATACCGAGGTATCTCAATACCTTGAGATATCCAAGGTATTGAGTTTCGAGCGGGGTATTTAAGTATTAGCCTAGGAATAGTATTGGAGTGATTTTTATATGCTTATGTGTATATATTTACGCGTGCTAGCATAGGTTTTAGCGGGTTTAGGCGGGGTGCGTGGCCTAGGGCGAGGTATCGGATACCGAGGGTATCCCGGTATCTCGAGGAGGCGAGTTTGAGAGTTTTCTAGTTTAGTGAGCTCGGTTTGACCTAGAATTTCATGGACACCCTAGTTTGACCTATCTTTGACCATAATTGTCCTCGTTGACCGTAAAAGTCAACGTTTGACCTAGTTTTGACCTAGAGTTGACTTTTTGGACCCCGGTTGATTTTTTGATCCAAATTTCACCGGTTTGACCCGTTCGATCTAGAATATCCCTAGAAGCCTGTTTTTAATTATTTTATATTAGTTTAAATCCTTAGAACCTTGTTTAATTCTGGTTTTTGCATTAGGTTCTTGCGACACCGGTCCGGATCTCGATCCTCGTTAGTTGCTCAGGACATCAGGCGAGTACCTACCTCTGATAGTTTCTATTTCATGATAACGTTTATATCACCTGTTCTAGAACTGTGATACTTAATTCTGACACATTGTTACACGAGCTGGTACTAGTTGATCCCGTCATGAGATGCTATCCCCCTTACCGTGTTCAGCGGGTACTCTATCACGTGTATTTCATCATGTGCTTCAGGTATTGATTCTCATGTGCTATCATGTGCTTCTTGTGCTCTCGCCTTCATGTGCGTGATCTACTTATCATGTACGTAGCGTGTTGTGGTTGGATCCAAGAGTATTAGTGGAGGAGGGGAGTAGGAGTTGGTTATGTGATCAAAGCCAAACAGTATTCATGTGTATGTCGGTTATGCAACTCACGCATGTTGGAGTTATCGTAGTGTTTTTCATGTGCAACCTAAGCCGATCACATAACGAACTTGTGCTCAAGGCACTTAGCTAGTATTCATGTTTCTCACCTGCAGTTACTTTTCCACTACTTGTATTGTTCTCCAGTTTACTTTGCAGCTACTTGTTCTGCTCCAGCATGTATTTATTTTCTGTGCATCTTGTATACTTTTCTATTGCTCGTCATATATACCTTACCATGTATTTGGAGTTGCTTTCAGAGTTATGTACTTCGCTCCAGTCCTGACTGGATATATTTTTTTCAGAGGATCCTGAGGATTACTGCCCGACGTTCTACGGGCCGGGTATTGACGAGGGTTGTGACTCCGAGACTGAGGAGGAGTGCCCCGAGGAGACGCCGTTAGCGCCCTAGTTAGCTAGGTGGGTTTCCTGGGTTGTTCCCTGTTGTTATTTTGGATGATTGTACTTATTCTTTTGATGCTGTGAGATATTGTAGACTATTGTAGCCTTGGACTGTATATTTTTGGATATTGTCTTGCTCTCTTTGGTTCTGGTTTCCTTTTGCTATCATATTGTGCTTTATTTCTTCCCCTAGTTTTTGTGATTGAGAGATTATATATATTGCATGGTTGCCCTACCCTTTTGGAGAGGATTATTCATATATATATTGCGTGGTTGCCCTCCTTTTGGAGAGGTTATTGTCAGATTTTTGTGAGATATATAGAATTGTTTGACCTAGAACGAACCTTACAGTGTTCTACCGTCGATTCTGCGGCGTAGGCTGGACGTACCCACGACTCATGCCCGATTTTCGGGTGCGGGTCGTGACACGTTTTTGGTGGTGGCCCATGCAGGTCTAGTTTTTAGGTTTACCTGCAATAGGATATAGGATATAGGCTGAGAGAGAGTGTGCTCAATCACAACTAGGACCCTTCCTGATTTCTCTTGCTATATTTAATTTTTCCTGAAATTATTTCTTTTGCAATATTACTGTCCTTCTTTGATGATATCGTTTCTTGTACTGTGTTGACTTCTTTTAATCTGTGTTCAGGATGCCTCCAAAGACCAGATCTCAGTGCACCGTCCCAGCAGCTGCCACCGAGAGGTCTGCCACCTCTCGTCCTGCTCGACTTCCGGCAGCCGCTACCGCTCCACTCGCCACTCCTGCGGTTGAGGGAGCGTCTATTTCTCTCGAAGATCCTCTTACTCCCATCGATCCGAGAGTCACCCCAGTTGTTCCGGTGGTACCTCCTCCACTACCGCCTGCACCAGTGGATGCCACGCAGTTGTTCGCATTCTTCCTAGAGATGATGGACGCGCAGAACCGCCAGGTGGACGTTTTGAGGATGGGCATTGAGAATGCTCATCAGGTGGCCATGACAGCGGTTGACAGAGTAGCTCAGATCCAGCCACAGGAAGATCAGGCACAGCATCCTAGGCCGGGCACTATTATCGACTTCCAGAGGATGCGATCCAAGGAGTTCCGGGGTACAGAGGGGATCATGTACGCCGAGGACTGGATCGAGCATATAGAGGGCATCTTCAGGCTGGCGATGATCCCAGCCAGCATGCAGATCGAGGCAGCGGGCAGCCAGATGTTCGACCTTGCCCTTACTTGGTACCGCACGGATACGCGGATAGCAGTTTCGGGACTGACTTGGGAGGCTTTCAAGAAGCTTTTCAAGGAGAAGTTCTTCCCGGATGTGGCTCTCAGTGCTTTAGAGAGTCAGTTCGAGGCGCTCGTCCAGGGGAGTATGCTAGTGGAAGAGTATGCAGCAGAGTTCTGCCGTCTGGGCAGGTTTGTTGAGGGTTTGTCTAAGGCAGCGAAGGCACGAAAGTTCCGCAAGGGTTTGGTCATGGCGGTCAAGTCCTTGACTAGGAGTGACCGCGAGGCGACCTTCGAGCAGATTGTGAGCGACGCTCAGAGGGTTGAGGACGACTTGGAGCTGAAGACCAAGAGGAACAGAGATGCTTCGGGAGCAGGCAACAGTGCTGCCCAGCCAAGAGGCCATTCCAGCAGACTCAGCAGCACCAGGGTCAGGGTTGTGCGCCCTTCCGGCAGGTGCCCCAGCAACAGAGGTAGGGACAGCAGCAGGGCCAGAGGCAGCCCATCATTTGCTCTTTCTGTAAGAAGCCAGGGCACGGATGGGACATATGCAGAAAGAGGCTGGGCAGATGTTTGTTGTGTGGAGCAGCAGATCACCAGCTGAAGGATTGTCCTTCAGCGCTTGCCCGTACAGCTCAGGGCGGAGGAGCCGCTCAGAGGGCACCAGCCAGAGCACCTACAGCGCAGCAGAGAGAACAACCCTTGTAGACTCAGCAACAGAGGTTCGCCCAGCACCAGCAGCAGCACCGAGGAGGACAGCAAGGGCGAGCTTTTGCCCTGACCGTAGACGAGGCCGAGCCCGTTGGTGATGTGATCTAAGGTTCTGTTCTTCTTGATTCTATTCCAGCGCTTGGTTTATTTGATTCTGGTGCTTTCCATAGCTTTGTGTCTGTATCTTTTGTTGTTAGACACCATCTTGTTGCTGAACCTTTAGCTAGACTCTGCAAGATCACGACCGGGGGTGGTATCATCCTAGTCAGTGATGTCTGCAGAGACCGGAGAGTTACCTTGGGAGGCCGGGAGTTGAGTGTGTACCTACTCGTAATGCCACTTCCGAGCTACGATATTGTACTCGGGATGGATTGGTTGAGTATGCATTGTGCTAGTATAGATTGTCGTGGAGGCAGAGTTTTGTTTAGTCCGCTGGGTGAGCCAGAGTTTTAGTTTGCCAGAGGAGCAGCAGAGCAGAGTGAGGGAGTCTTCTGCGGAGCCCTGGTGGTAGAGCCGAGGTTGCTACATCCACTGATAGAGGAGTATATGGATGTCTTTTCGGAGGAGTTGCCAGGGTTGCCTCCGGACAGAGATGTGGAGTTCTCTATAGACTTGGTGCCAGGCGCGGAGCCGATATCCCAGCACGTCTATAGAGTCAAGAACAGTGAGCTGATAGAGTTGAAGAAGCAGGTGAATGAGCTTCAGGACAAGGAATTTATCAGATATAGTTCTTCTCCGTGGGGTACTCCGGTACTTTTTGTGCCGAAGAAGGATGGGTCGATACGGATGTGTATCGACTACAGGGCTCTGAACAACCTCACAATCAAGAACAAGTATCCGTTGCCGCGTATTGATGATCTTTTTGACCAGTTGAGCGGAGCGAGGGTGTTTTCCAGGATTGATCTGAGGACAGGCTACCACCAGGTGAAGGTCAGGAAGGAGGATATTCCGAAGACAGCTTTTCAGACCAGATATGGACAATATGAGTTCATGGTGATGCCGTTTGGGTTGACTAATGTCCCGATAGTGTTCATGAATCTGATGAACAAGGTGTTCCATCAGCATCTGGACAGGTTTGTGGTGGTGTTTATAGATGATATCTTGGTGTATTCGAAGACCCCAGAGGAGCACGAGGAGCATCTGAGGATAGTGTTGGAGACTCTCAGGAAGGAGAAGCTTTATGGAAAGCTTTCAAAGTGCGAGTTCTTCCTTGACAAGGTGGAATTCCTTCGTCATGTGGTGACTGGAGAGGGTATCTCGGTGGATCCGAGAAAGATTATGACAGTTGAGGCATGGAGTGCTCTGAGTTCAGTAGCAGAGGTCAGGAGTTTCCTGGGACTGGCATATTACTACAGGAGATTTGTTCAGGATTTTTCCCGGATTGCAGAGCCGTTGTCCAGGCTGACTCGGAAGGACGTGGAGTTTGTTTGGTCAGAGGAGTGCCAGATCGCCTTTGATGAGCTGAAGAGGAGGTTGACGACAGCTCCAGTGTTGACGTTGCCATCAGGTTCTGGAGCATTCACTATCTATAGTGATGCATCAGGGAAGGGACTGGGTTGTGTGTTACAGCAGAATGGGAGGGTGATTGCCTATGCTTCCAGGAAATTACGTCCTCATGAGAAGAACTACCCTACCCACGATTTGGAGTTGGCAGCGGTCATCTTTGCTCTGAAGTTGTGAAAATACTATTTATACGGAGAGCGTGTGGAGATCTTCACAGACCATAAGAGCTTGAAGTATGTGTTTACCTAAAAAGAGCTGAACATGAGGCAGAGGAGATGGTTGGAGTTGATGAAAGACTTCGACATATTGTTGCAGTACTATCCAGGGAAGGCGAACGTAGTTGCGGATGCGTTGAGCAGGTATCGGGTAGCTATGTGCCTGACTACAGATCGTTATCTTCTGGCAGATCTAGAGAGCTTAGGCATTGAGGTGATAGTGCCTGGAGTTGAGATGCAGATGTGGGGACTGCAGATTCAGTCAGAGTTGGTAGACCGGATCAGGGCTACACAGTTTGAGGATGAGTCCCTGAGGAGCATCAGGGCGCAGGTTCAAATGGGATTGTCAGATGACTTCACCCTTGCTGAGGATTGTTCTTTGTGGCACAGTACCAGGTTGTGTGTACCGAGTGGGTCGTTGCGCGAGGAGGTTCTTCAGGAGGCGCATCGATCCCAGTACTCTATGCATCCAGGTGCCAACAAGATGTATAGAGATCTGAGAGAGCATGTATGGTGGTACGGGATTAAGCGGGAGGTAGCGCGCTTCGTATTCCGATGCTTAGTGTGCCAGCAGGTGAAGGCAGAGAGGTAGAGGCCAGGAGGTTTGCTCCAGCCGTTACCCATTCCGAAGTGGAAGTGGGAGCATGTGACCATGGATTTTGTTTCTGGACTTCCCCGTTCTCCAGGCGGGAAGGATGCGATTTGGGTCATCGTGGACAGGTTGACCAAATCGGCCCACTTTCTACCATTCAAAGTGGGTACGTCTACAGAGAGACTCGCAGAGATGTATGTGCACCAGATAGTCAGACTGCATGGAGTTCCTGTGAGCATAGTATCAGATCGGGACAGTCGCTTTACTTCGAATTTCTGGAGGAGTCTGCAGGCTAGCTTGGGCACCCAGCTCAAGTTTAGTAGTGCATGTCACCCACAGACAGATGGTCAGTCAGAGAGGACCATTCAGATACTTGAGGACATGCTTCGCACTTGTGTTTTGGATTTCAGAGGCTCTTGGGAGGATCACTTGCACTTGGTAGAGTTTGCTTACAACAACAGCTACCAAGCCAGTATCGAGATGTCACCTTTCGAGGCATTGTATGGACGGAGGTGTCGCACTCCGTAATCATGGGATGATGTAGGCGAGAGAGCTTTGCTTGGCCCGGAGATGGTGGTTGATGCAGCGGAGAAGGTCAAGCTTATTAGAGATAGACTTCGGGTGGCGCAGGACAGGCAGCGGTATTGGGCCGATAGCCACCGGAGACCTTTGGAGTTCGAGGTATAGCTTAGAATCTAGATTTTTGTTCTTGTGTTTGCTTGTGATTGCTTGTTTTAGACTAAGTACAGAGACCTTGTTTGTGCTAGGTTGGAGATCTGGTGTTCCTGAGGATTTCTTCGACGTGGGGCACTATTCGCTTCGGTGGAGGCGGGAAGCTTAGCCCACGTTTCGTCGGACCCTTCCGTATTCTTGAGAGGGTTGGCACCGTGGCGTATAGGCTTGAGTTGCCGCCTACGCTGGAGGGAGTTCATGATGTGTTCCACGTGTCGTAGTTGAGATGGTACGTGGCGGATCCCAGTCACGTATTGGATTACTCGAAGATCGTGGTGGGCCCTACTCTTAGCTATCCAGAGCAGCCCGTGGAGATTCTGGATCGACGGAAGAAGGTATTGAGGAACCAGACTATTCCCTTGGTTCTCGTCGCGTGGAGGCATCACTCTCCAGGTGAGTCGACCTGGGAGATGGAGGATGAAATGCGCGAGCGATACCCTTATCTTTTCGAGCCATGAGGTATGGTTCTTTCCTTGCATTCCTGTCCTAGTTTCGTCTTTTAATTTCGAGGACGAAATTATTTTAAGGAGGGTAGGCTTGTCACTACCCGATTCTAGAAAATAGGGTTATTTTTTTATTTTTATTTGGTAAATTGTGTATTGTATTTAATTAATTATATTTATATTTAAATAGTGATTGTATTATTTTTAATTGATTGTTTTAGGGTTTTGGCTAGCCTGGACCCATGTCAGACCCTAGTGGACCCATGTCCGACCCGACCAACACCCTTGTGAGAATTATTTTGGGGCTTAGAATTATTATTATATTTTTAGTGGGTTAGTTGGAGAGATTTGGAGTTAGTTTGAGTGCTTTTGGAACCCGAAATCCCAACCAAGTGAGAGGGGGGCATTTTGGGCATTGGAGAATTTGTGAAACCCCTTTATTACACCTTGGCCGGCCCCAAACCCTTCCCACACCCGTGCATTCTAGCAGCCCCTACCCAAAACCAGCAGCCACTCCCCCATCTTCACTTCTTCTTCACTTCTTCTTCTTCTCCACTTCTTCTTTCTTCTTCCTTCCTTCTTCCAAGTAAGTGTTTCCATTTTTCTTCCTTCCTTCTTCCATTCCTTCTTCTTTATGTGAACCCTAACCTTGTATTTTCCCTAACCTAGGTGTGTAGAGCCTAGATTTAGTGTGGGGGCTAAATTTGGAGGCTTGGAGCTTGAGGGAGGTGATTTCAAGTAGATCAGAGACTTTGGCCTTGGGATTCCAACTTTCAAGAGGTAAACCCTAACTTTTCCCTTGCTAATTACTTTTATGTAGTATAATTAGTGGTTTAAAACCTTTCTAGATCCTAAGCCTACCCGTGGGAGGAAGTAGGAACTAGTTTGGTTGAGTTTAGAGACTTTGACGCTAGGTTTTGTGTCAATTTCGGATGGAATCCGAATTTGGCCCAATTTTGGGTGATGCCCTAGGTTAGATGGATCCAGGTAGACGTTGTCGGGTGTCTTGAGAGTGAGTGTGTGTCTCCGTTCGGACACGGGAAATCGTGTCGCGGAGAAACGGGCGTTTCGGGCAAAATTGGGGTTTTCGTCGTCGCCGGTTCTAAGTGCGTGCGCATTTTTGCCACGGGCCTAGAATCTATGCGGTAGCATTTTTTCTAGGATCTAGGCATCGTTTAGAACCCGTGGATAAATTTTGGGCCGATTCCGAGTTGGCTTGTTGTGCGTTTCAGGAGGTTTTCCGAACCTCACACCGCGTGTTCGTCGAAATGATCGAACGGCCAATTCGACTTGGTTTTCTAGTTTCGGGCTTGTGCGCGTGTTGGGTTAGCTTC
Source organism: Iris macrosiphon (assembly GCA_036927795.1). NCBI lineage: Eukaryota > Viridiplantae > Streptophyta > Magnoliopsida > Asparagales > Iridaceae > Iris > Iris macrosiphon. The sequence continues at coordinate 41,181,688 of JAYESA010000020.1, forward strand.
AGAGAGTGTGTGCTAGAGTTCTCGGATTATATTATATATATTTATAGGTATTTGTGAGTATCGGGGCCGTTGGACGAGCGTTGGAGAGTGTTTTGTGCGTGGTTGTGTGTAGTGTTGTGTTTGTGTTTGTGTGTCTTTATATATATATTTATGTGTGTGTCTATATATATATATATATATATATATATATATATATATATATATATATATATATATATATATATATATATATATATATATATATATATATATATGTTTATGTGTTTGTGTATCTATAATTGTGTGTGTATTTATATATATCTATGTGTACATGTCTAGGTGTTTATGTATATATATATATATATATATATATATATATATATATATATATATATATATATATATATATATATATATATATATGTATGTATATGTAAGAGTGTATGTGTATGTATATATATATGTTAGAGTGTGTGTATATATATATATATATATATATATATATATATGTATGATTGTATATATATATATAGTGATATATATATATATATATATGTATATAGGTGTGTGTGTGTCTGTATGTGATTGTGTGTGTGGTCGTGTGTGTGTGAGAGTGAGAGGGAGGAGGCTGCAGCAGCCACAGCAGCAGGAGATGCTGCACTGCACAGCTGCAGCAGCAGCAGTGTAAGGCAGCTGCAGCAGCAGCAATTCTTTAGCAGCAGTAGCTGCACAGCAATGCAGCAAGCAGCAGCAGCAGCACAGTAAAGGCTGCAGCAGCAGCAGATGTTCGCAGCGGGAGCGGGGTAGCTTAGTGTGATAGTTATAGAGTTATAGATCTATATATCTATATATATAGATTAATAGTTAGATAGTTATCTAGATAGATAAGTAGTTAGATTGTTAGAAAGTTATATAGATAGATAGTTATAGAGATAGTTAGATAGATATCTAATTACTTAGATGGATTGATAGTTAGATAGGTAAATAGATAGATAGTTAGATAAGTAGATAGCTAGTTAGATAAATAGATTAGATACATAGATAGATAGATAGATATATCTATGGATAGATAGGTAGTTATCTATCTATATGTATAGATATAAATAAATATAGTTAGATATAACTAGATCTAGATAGATGTATATATATATTTGAGATGCGTGTGGGTATGTGTATATGTGTGATATATATACATATAAGTATTTAGGTATATATGTATATATATGATAGATATATATATTTTCTAGCCTAGATTAATAACTAGGTATATATTTATAAGCCTAATAGCTAGTTAGAGGGGTATGAGAGCGGTATCTCAATACCTTGGGATACCGAGGTATCTCAATACCTTGAGATATCCAAGGTATTGAGTTTCGGGCGGGGTATTTGAGTATTAGCCTAGGAATAGTATTGGAGTAATTTTTATATGCTTATGTGTATATATTTATGCGTGCTAGCATAGGTTTTAGCGGGTTTAGGCGGGGTGCGTGGCCTAGGGCGAGGTATCGGATACCGAGGGTATCCCGGTATCTCGAGGAGGAGAGTTTGAGAGTTTTCTAGCTTAATGAGCTCGGTTTGACCTAGAATTTCAGGGGAACCCTAGTTTGACCTAGCTTTGACCATAATTGTCCTCGTTGACCGTAAAAGTCAACATTTGACCTAGTTTTGACCTAGAGTTGACTTTTTTGACCCCGGGTTGACTTTTTGACCCAAGTTTTACCGGTTTGACCCGTTCGACCTAGAATATCCCTAGAAGCCTATTTTAATTATTTTATATCAGTTTAAATCCTTAGAACCTTGTTTAATTCTACTTTTCGCATTAGGTTCTTGCGACATCGGTCCGGATCTCGATCCTCGTCAGTTGCTCAGGACATCAGGCGAGTACCTACCTCTGATAGTTTTTATTTCATGATAGCGTTTATATCACCTGTTCTAGAACTGTGATACTTGATTCTGACACATTGTTACATGAACTGGTATTAGTTGATCCCGTCATGAGATGCTATCTCCCTTACCGTGTTCAGCGGGTACTCTATCACGTGTATTTCATCATGTACTTCGGGTATTGATTCTCATGTGCTATCATGTGCTTCTTGTGCTCTCACCTTTATGTGCGTGATCTACTTATCATGTACGTAGCGTGTTGTGGTTGGATCCAAGAGTATTAGTGGGGGAGGGGAGTAGGAGTTGGTTATGTGATCAAAGCCAAACAGTATTCATGTGTATGTCGGTTATGCAACTCACGCATAACGGAGTTATCGTAGTATTTTTTATGTGCAACCTAAGCCGATCACATAACAAACTTGTGCTCAAGGCACTTAGCTAGTATTCATGTTTCTCACCTGCAGTTACTTTTCCACTACTTGTATTGTTCTCCAGTTTACTTTGCAGCTACTTATTCTGCTCCAGCATGTATTTATTTCCTGTGCATCTTGTATACTTTTCTATTGTTCGTCATATACACCTTACCATGTATTTGGAGTTGCTTTCAGAGTTATGTACTTCGCTCCAGTCCTGACTGGACATATTTTTTCCAGAGGATCCTGAGGATTACTGTGCGACGTTCTACGGGCCGGGTGTTGACGAGGGTTATGACCCCGAGACTGAGGAGGAGTGCGCCGAGGAGACGCCGTTAGCGCCCTAGTTAGCTAGGTGGATTTCCTGGGTTGTTCCCAGTTGTTATTTTGGATGATTGTACTTATTCTTTTGATGCTGTGAGATGTTGTAGACTATTGTAGCCTTGGACTGTATATTTTTGGATATTGTCTTGCTCTCTTTGGTTCTGGTTTCCTTTTGCTATTATATTGTGCTTTATTTCTTCCCCTAGTTTTTGTGATTGAGAGATTATATATATTGCGTGGTTGCCCTCCTTTTGGAGAGGATTATTAATATATATATTGCGTGGTTGCCCTCCTTTTGGAGAGGTTATTGTCAGATTTTTGTGAGATATATAGAATTGTTTGACCTAGAATGAACCTTACAGCGTTCTACCGCCGATTCTGCGGCGTAGGATGGACGTACCCACGAATCATGCCCGATTTTTGGGTGCGGGTCATGACACAGCCAGAGCCCAGCTCAGAGCAAGAGGATCGATCAGTCGTTCGGGAGCGCAGACACATCAGAGGACAGTGCCATACCAGTACAAGGAGCTTCAGACTTGTCACCATTGTGGCAAGAAGGGGCACGTTATCAGAGATTGCTGGAAGAAGCTAGGATTATGCATGATCTGTGGAGCGAGTCAGCACCTTGCCAGAGATTGCTCACAACGCAGAGATGCAGCACCGCAGACAGGACAGAGGCCAACAGCACCAGTCCCGAGGATACTACCCCCGCCAGGAGGTCAATGTCTACCAGCACCCGAAGGATTTCAGAGGGGACCACCCTTGGCTCCACAGAAGGCACAGTTTAATCGCGCCAGACAACAGGCCGGAGGACAGAGGCACGGACAGGTCTTTGTACTTGCAGCGACTGAGGAGGAACCAGAAGGGGAAGCTATCACAGGTACCATTTTAGTTGCATCATTACCTGTGACTGCATTATTTGATTCTGGTGCTATACTATCTTTCATATCTAGTAGCTTCGTAGCGATGCATAGAATAGCTACTTTCCCCTTACCTAAGAGTTGGAAGATTCTTACCGAAGGAGGCATCGTGTCGGTTACCAATACAATTAGAATATGCTCGGTAGTCGTGTGTGGTCGAGAGATGAGAGCGCGATGTTTGGTATTCCCGATGCCGTACTTTGACGTTGTGTTAGGTATGGACTGGTTGAGCCTGTACAATACCGTACTGGATTACCGGAGGGGTAGCATCATTTTTAGACCGCCAGATCAACCTGAGTTTGAGTACATGCGAGGGACCATCGAACGAGGAGTAAGTCAGACAGCTGGAGCTTACATGACTATGGAGATGGCACCCCCACCGATAGTTACAGAGTTCGAGGATATTTTCCCGAAGGAGTTTCCAGACTTACCGCAAGATAGAGACGTGGAGTTCACTATTGAGTTAGTACCCGGAGTAGCACCGGTATCTTCAAATGTATACCGGTTGGCGAAGAAGGAATTGGAAGAGCTTAAGCTACAGTTAGCGGAGTTGCAGATTAAGGGATTTATCCGTCCAAGTACATCACCCTGGGGAGCACCAATGTTGTTTGTACCAAAGAAGGATGGGACAGTCTGTATGTGCATTGATTACAGAGCCCTTAATGCTTTGACTATCAAGAACAAGTACCCCCTGCCGCGAATTAATGATTTGTTTGACCAGCTGACAGGAGCAGTGGTGTTCACGAAGATCGACTTGAGATCGGGATATCATCAGGTAAAGGTGCGGAGAGAAGACATTCCAAAGACGGCATTCAGGACTCGTTATGGTCACTACGAGTTCTTGGTAATGCCTTTTGGACTGACGAATGCGCCTGCAGTATTTATGAACCTGATGAATAGAGTCTTCCACCAGTATCTGGACCAGTTCGTGGTAGTCTTCATCGACGACATCTTGGTGTATTCAAAGAACCACGAGGAGCACGAAGAGCACTTGAGATTAGTGTTGGAAACGCTGAGGCGAGAGAGGCTCTATGCCAAGTTGAGCAAGTGTGAGTTCCTCCTAAATTGTGTCACTTTTCTTGGACACGTTATCTCAGAAGATGGTATTTCAGTAGATCCAACAAAGATTTTATCAGTAGAGACGTGGCCAACCCCTACCAACGTCTCGGAGGTGAGGAGTTTCCTAGGACTTGCCAGATATTACTGGAGGTTCGTAGAGAACTTCACAAGGATCGCAGAGCCGATGACCCGCTTGACCTGCAAGGAGCAGGAGTTCACCTGGACAGAGGAGTGTCAGACGTCGTTCGATTAGCTGAAGAAGCGTCTGACTACGGCACCTATCTTGACTATACCTTCTGGACCCGAAGGATTCGTGATCTACAGCGATGCGTTTGGGAAAGGATTAGGATGCGTCTTGATGCAGCATGGAAAAGTTGTGTCCTATGCCTCTAGGCAGCTGAGGATCCATGAGAAAAACTATCCCTCTCACAACTTGGAGCTTGCCGCAGTGATCTTTGCTTTGAAGCTTTGGAGGCACTACCTATACGGAGAGCGAGTGGAGATATTCACATATCACAAAAGCCTAAAATATGTCTATACTCAGAAGGACCTGAACCAGAGACAAATACGTTGGCTCGAGGTGATGACAGACTTTGAGATTGAGCTACAGTACCACCCGAGAAAGGCCAACGTAGTAGCTGACGCGTTGAGCAGAAGACCCATAGTATTCTTTTTGACTACCCAGCAACACCTGTTGAGAGATCTAGAACAGTTGGGTATAGAGGCCATTATGCCCGGAGTAGACGGCCAGTTATCGAGTTTCCAATTGCAATAAATATTAGTTGAGAGGATCAAGGCTACCTTGCCAACAAATACCAAATTCCAGAGGCTTCGACAGAGGACAGAGGCCGAGATACAGACAGGATTGTGCATATACGAGGACAAAACTTTAAGATGTGGAGATCGTCTCTATGTTCCGAACAGAGAACTTCATCAGGGGCTAATGTCGGAGGCGCACAGTTCAACATACTCTATTCATCCAGGAGGCACAAAGATGTACAGAGACTTGAGGCAGTACTATTGGTGGCATGGAATAAAGAGGGAGATAGCCCGCTTTGTGGCGAAGTGCCTGGTGTGTCAGCAGGTCAAGGCTGAGCATCAAAGGTCTGCAGGTTTACTTCAGCCGCTCCCGATACCTAAGTGGAAATGGGAGTACGTCACTATGGACTTCGTTACGGGCTTTCCGAGGAGTCCTAGTGGTCGTAATGCAGTATGGGTAATCGTGGATAGACTCACTAAGTCCACTCACTTTTTTCCTTTCAGAGTTGGACAGTCCACAGAGGTCTTAGCAGATATATATATGAGGGAGATCGTACGACTGTATGGAGTGCCAGTCAGTATAGTGTCTGACAGGGATACAAGGTTCATATCTTACTTTTAGCGGAGTATGCAAGAGAGTCTCGGTACCCGCCTAAAGTTCGGCATATCGTATCACCCGCAGACAGATGGTCAGTCTGAACGCACCATTCAGACGCTGGAAGATATGTTGAGGGCATGCATGCTTGATTTCGGTGGATCATGGAAGGACCATTTATATTTGGTCAAATTTTCCTACAATAATAGCTATCAAGCGAGCATTCAGATGGCTCCCTATGAAGCGTTGTATGGCAGGAAGTGTCGTTCCCTAGTATGTTGGAGTGATGTGGGCGAGAGGCAGATTCTTGGGCCAGAGTTGGTTGTTCGTACAGTGGATAAGGTAAAGAAGATCCAAGGGCACCTGCGAGCAGCACAGGACAGACAGAAGCATTGGGCAAACGTGCATCGACGACCCCTAGAGTTTCAAGTTGGAGATTATGTGTTTCTGAAAATCTCTCATACCCGAGGAACCATCAGGTTTGGAGGCAAAGAAAAGCTGAGTCTGAGGTACATCAGACCATTCGATGTGTTGGAGCGCATCGGAGAGGTTGCTTATAGATTAGCCTTGCCACAGACATTAGAAGGAGTTCATGACGTCTTTCATGTATCTCACCTAAGGAGGTACATGCCAGATCCGAGTCATGTGCTTGACTACTCGAAAATCACAGTTGGGACGAGTTTGTCATATCAAGAGGATCCTGTAGAGATTCTGGACAAGAGCGAGAAGGTATTGCGAGGTCAGACTATCCCTCTAGTTCGTATCGCATGGAAGCATCATGCACCAGGTGAGTCAACCTGAGAACAAGAGGATGATATTCGACAGCATTATCCCCATCTCTTCGAAGGTTTAGGTATGTAGTAGCATTTAATTTTAGTCAGTAGTTTTTTTTTACCACATGTCTGTTTTAATTTCGAGGACGAAATTCTCTAAGGAGGGTAGATTGTAAACCCCCTCGACCAAATTTAGGTCTACTTAGCTTAGATAGAGAGAATAGGGTTAATTTGGATACAATTAGAATTAGAACACAGTATTTTAGAATTATTGTGCAATATTTATCACTTAGTGCACCTTACCGTTGTTTCGATAATTGGAGCGCTACACTAGCATTTAACTTCCAATAAATTTCACACACTTTTCCTAGACGTGCCAGCCTTCTATTCTGACCCTTGTGTAACTCATAAATACTCTATAGTGTGCTTCATTCTAGTCGCACAATATTCGTTACAAACGTCCATGTTTAAATTCAATTAAATCCAACTTTGCATCCTTGTCATTTTTAATCGAAATTGGAGACCCAACCTTAACCCGTTTTATCCAACCCAATTAATGACAATATTCTATTATGAGCCTGCTATGTCCATGACACTTGTGTCCCACCCAATTTTAATCTCATGTACTCCCAATTTATTAAAGAGCACCAATTACACTAATTTTAATTAAATTAATGTAAGGGCCCAACCTCACCCAAAACTAGACCCAACCTAGCCATCAACACCCTACATTCTTTCATGTGAACAAGACCCCCACCCCAAGGAGCCCTAGTCGACCCAATTTTCGAGGACAGCCCCCTTTCTCTCTCTCATATATAAATTCAACTTTTTCTCTCTCCAAACCCTAAAACCAAAACCTAGAAACTACCCCAACCGAAACCCTAGCTCTTCCAACCGGCCGCCCTTCCTTCCCCGACCACCTCTGCTCAGCTCCACCGCCCCATTCACCGTCCCCACCGTTAAACCACTGACCGCCGACCTTCCTACCCTCGACGTCAACCCTCCACTAGCAGCCAGCCTCCTCCTCCTTCTCCGTTCATCTCCATCACCATCACTAACTCAACACCATCACCACCCCCGACCCGACTCCCCTTCTTCCCCAATCACCTCCACCGCCACCACAGCCAACCACCACTACCTTGGCCACCATCCTCACCATCTCCACCACCATCCTCACTATCTCCACCACCAACTCCGTCGCCACTACCAACACCACCATCACCAACACCACCATCATCAACACCCGCCACCACCCGACTTCCTTCTCCGCCAGTCACTCCTCACCACCACCACCAGTCCCCCACGACCAACACACCACCACCACCAGTCCCCCAAGACCAACACACCACCACCACCAGTCCCCCACGACCAATCCGCCATCACCAGCACCCCCACGAGCCGCTGTATTGGCCGATGCTGTTGCCGAGGCTACTGCTGCTGCTGCTTCACCGTGCAACGACCGGAGCTCCGCCCCCTCGCCGGAGAATAGACCGCCGACGAGCACATACCCCCCCGCTCGGCCACGACTAGGTACATGCTTAATTCATCCTTTGTCTTCATGAGTCGAGGCGTCAACGTATTGTTTAACGGACATGGGTAATGTAAATCCCTAAGTGTAATATATGGGTGTGTGTGTATGTTAAATTAGTAACTAATGTTAAGTAATTACTCAAATAAAAATGATTAATAATGTAAACACTGTGTTGACCTAGAAGCCTAGACATTGACCTAGTGCACTCTAACATGATAATTAGGACTGGTATCTTGCACTATACGTAATTAGTTTTGTAATAAAATCTTGGTATTTTGTTGTCCTGATCTACACGGTAACTGAGGATATGACACGTGTACGTCTTAGCTGCGTGCACACGCTACCCTGTTAGTTGACCAGTTGTGACCCCTTACGTCAGTTCCTAAGAGCAGCATAGTATTTCCTGTGCGTACTATTGTAGTGACTAATGATCATATTATTATATATATTATATCTATAGGATCGCTGGACCATTCAGGCGATACTTTCGGTGCAGATTATTGGCACTCGCAGCTTGAGGACCCAGGCAAGATACCTTATCATATTTACTATTTAATTTAAATTATGCAATATTGTATGATATCTTATTGTAATTATTTCATATAACTGTGCGCGTCCGAGATTGACTTGGATGCAGTCGACGAGTACGTCGATGAGTAGTATAATTGACTTAGTTACTAGTAGACCCACCCACCATTATGAGGATATTCTGATGTACTCCGTGACCTGACACTCTTACACGCATCACTATGACAATTCATGTTGGGATGCGGGTTCTCGTACCCGACTAGCTATCGGTATGTGTGACATGCATCACGGTTTAGTACGTAATTTGTGTTATAAAATTAGTTGAGACTTGGCATATAGTTACGTGGTATGCACGTCGTGTATTCGACTTGTATATTTGTATTGGGCGGGGATGACAACTAGTAGGCGTATGGGATACACACATTAGAATTCGTAGTATCCGTAGGAGCCACGGATCCAATAACTTCCTTTATACAGATACCGCATTCTTCGGAGCGATACAGACATATATATTTGCAGATACCTCATTCTTCGGAATGATGGACGTTACATGTACAGATACCTCGCTTTTCGGAGTATGGACATTATGCTTATACCTACCCATATGTACCAAGGTTGTCCTCACATTGCATTCACTTAGATAGTTAGCACACCCCTTTATTTTATTCAGTATTTATATATAGCATATATTTTTGTATCTTGTTACGTCCCTCTGAGGACCTGGTTCCCTTCCAGATTTGGACGAGGCATATTATCCTACAGTGTACGGACCCGGGCAGGAGACGAGGTACGCATCCGAGGAGGAGCTAGAGGTGCTTCCATCAGAGTTCCCTTGATCATTAGTAGGCCTTCCGCCTAAGATGGGAGCATCCTTATCTAGTTAGTCGATGCCCTAGTCGCATTCTCTTTTCTGTCTTTCAGTACTTTTATTTCGTCATTGTAGTGGGTTTGTTCCCATCAGACATATCTGGATTGTACTATAACATTTCAGTCTCTACACTTATTTTTCAGTATTTATTTCAGTACTTCTTGTTTATATTGTGGATGAGATTAGACATTACCTGTTGTATGTTAGTATTGGACTTGTTAGTATTTTAGGATAGCGTAGTACGTTTCGTTGGGTCCATTAAATTGGGTAATCCCTCGGAGACGTATTAGCTGGCCATTGCCACGTGGCATGGTCCCGTGCATTTTGGGACTGGAGTATGACACATGCATATATTATTTTTTAGGCAGACCAGTTCTTGGCCGACCATTGTGATCAATTGTTGAGCTTTGACCGGGACTGCCAAGGAAGATGCGAGATCGGCGAGACCGTTAGCCTCAATATTTCATAATCGGGGCACATGTTCTATGAAGAACCCGTCGAAGGTAGAGATTATGCTAAGTGTGGCTTGGTGGTAGGGAATTAAATCTTCAGGTTGGACTTCGTACTCGCCCTGGACCAGATTGACGATTAGTTTGGAGTCAATCTTCCCTGAAAGCCACGAAGTTCTCTGAGGTTCTTCGATGGATGCATTTCAAGGATTGCTTTAGTCATGTCAGGGTCTACGTGGATACCCTTCGACGTTATAACGAAACCTAAGAACTTGCCGCTGGAGAGTCTTAGGAAGGATTTGGTGGAGTTCATCTTGAGCTGGTGCGCCCGCATCAAGTCGAATACCGTCCTCAGGTCTTAGAGGTGGTCGTCTTGGAAGTGACTTTTGACAGCGATGTCACTAACATAATACTAAACGGTCTTGCATAGGTGTTCACAGAAGATGGTGCTCCTAGCTCGCTAGTATGTAGCACCGGCATTCTTTAGGCCAAAAGACATGGCTGTGTAGCCGTATACCCCTACTGGCGTTCGGTACGAAGTATGCTTCTCGTCTTCTGGAGACATAATGATCTGGTTATAGCCCGAGAATCCATCCATGAAAAATATATGCTCGAAGCCACAAGTGTTATCGATCATTATGTCGGTGATCGGAAGAGGAAACTCGTCCTTTGGGCATGCTGTATTTAGATCACGAAAGTTTATGCAGATTCAGATCTTTCCATTCTCCTTGATGATGGGCAGTATGTTGGCCACCCAATACAGATGATGTTCTTTTCGGATGAAGCCACTGGCTATCAGTTTGTTTACTTCAACTTCGATGGCGTTCTTGATATCTGGATGGAACCATCATTGATGCTGCTTCACCGACTTAGCATCTGGCAGGATATTGAGTTTGTTGATTGCGATCCAGGGGTCCAATCCTAGCATGTCTTCATATCTACAGGCAAAGACGTCTATATACTCTCTTACGAGCTGCAGTAGGAATTCACGACCTTTACCGGACAGACTTTTGCTGATGAAGATAGGTTTCGGGGCGGATTCATCGCCCAGATCAACTTGTACAACTTCGTCCCCAGTAGGAGGTTCTCGTTGTTCGAACTGTAGCTCCTACTGTGCATCTAGGCGTTGGGTCCATGGATCGACCTCGAAGGGTTCAGGTAGATCTTCGTTGTCTCCTTCCAGGTGAGTGAATGTCATGTTGACAAATAGCATTTTTGTGAGCATTTCTCCAATGCTTGTATCGGAGTCCCAAGTGAAGGATTCTAAAGAGTGAGAATATAATTTTCCTTCCTCCTCCGAATCTTCTGGAGTCGATGGAGATGTAAGGTATCCCAAACCATATCAGGTTTTCTGGTAGTAATCCTCAAACTTGCCCCGTGGAGCGTGGAGACACAGAGGCAGTCGCCGACCTTTGCCATAATCCAAGCCTCAAACGCTTTTAAGATCATAACCCATCTTTGGGATAATGTGCTTGGCTTGAGAACTGTATTGAAAAAGTTGCATTCTTTCGTCTTCGGGTTCTAGTTCTTGTTTCTCTGGTATGAAGGCCATAGGATATTTTATTCGGACGAACATGATGGGTTTATCTCCCCTCCTCTTTGCTGGCACTATGAAGTAGGAGCTTTGATTAGGGATAATTTGGTTCACGGCATAGGTGGTAGTCATATGCGTGTGCAGTTGCAGGCTTAGTTCGTACTCTAAAGAATACAAAATGTGCGACATCATAGTAGTTCAAAGATAATCCTTTTTTTATGAAGTAAGGTATCTTTTTTAAAGGAATTACATCATCTAGGGAAGGAATATCAGCATAAGCAACCAAATATTCTTCCAGTTCATCTTTCCCATGATCTACCCCCAATGTGAATGACAGCTTCGGAGGTCTCCTGTGAAGTTTTACCACCAGTAGTTTTGAAGCAGTAACGGGTAATCGATCCTCTTTAGATGGTTGCTCGGTCTTCATAAGTGAACGACCAGAGGTTTTGGTGCCATCGTGTAAAGTTTTACTACTAGAGGTTCCCGAGCGGTACGAGATTCCGGTATTTTCTTGCGAAGTTTCACCACGACAGACCCTCAAAGGCACGTTCGACGTTGCAGAAACTTCCGCTTCATCGTCGTCGTCGTTGCCTCCTTTATCTTGGTAGACTTTCTTATGTAGGATCGAGTTAGAGTAATAGGCTTTGATCCCTTTAAATGGATAGACATCGACAAAATCCTTCCTGACGATGCCATGATCATCGACGTATTTTAGGCACTGGTGCAGAGTTGATGGCACAATCATGTACTCATGTATCTATGGACGTCCCAACATGACTTAGTAGGAGACGTTTACGTCTATGACATAACAGGTGACCTCTGTTCGTAGATTGTCGATCTGGCATTTCAGGCAAATCTTACCCAGAGAGTAACTCCTTCCTACGTTAAAGCTATTGATGGCAATGTTGGTTGCTGCCAGCCGATACATTGGGATGCCCAAGGTGTGAAGTAGACTCCGCGGGATGACGCTGATGGACGAACCAGGGTCAATGTGTATCCGGTCTACCTTGATGGCGCAGATGTATCCTGTATAGTACAGAGGGCGATCATCTCTATTATTTTTTAGCAATATTTCTTGTTGTGAGAATGTGATGTTGGGTATTACTTTCATCACATTATTGTAATGGGGACATGTAGCAGGATTCTCAGTTGGCGGCTTGACCCGCGCCAGGTAGGTGTTGGCATTCTATAATTCCTCACTCAGAGCATCCCGAGTATCTTTGGAGAGACGGAGGAGCTCAAAGAGTGATAGCTTGGCTGACGTATTGGCAAGAAAACTAGGCGCGGGTCAAGACGCCTCTTATGAGTACCCCAAGAAAACCAGGCATGGGTCAACTCCTCCTCTTATGGTATTTGCACCTATTTTTTGGGGCACTACCGGGTGGGTGCTCTTGGTTGCAGTCAATGAAATGCCGACTGCCTGTTTGCAGGTACTGCTACTTTGGCACAACAACTATTGATGATGATGTGGGCATAGTGGTGTCCAGGAGGGGATATCTCACGTGCCATTGTTTCCCCCCTTGCCTTGCATTTATGATTGATCACGTTACGTAAGTCAGGCGAGGGATGACTCACCTTTAGACCCTCCGTATGAGCACGATAGAGCTGGACCCATGGGTGTGTAGGTGATATGTTTGCTCCCTAACCTAGGGTTCGTACAATTTTTTTTCCAAGTCATCAGTGGAAGACTTTTGAGATTGACCCTATCCTTGTGCAACTGCGTGCTGGGCGCACGGGTCGATCTTGTAAAATTTTTCGTCAGGGACACGCATAAAAGTTAGAGGCGCATGCTGACGGTCAGCAGACTGAGCAGTTGCTTGAGCTTGGCGAGCCCGTCCTGCCCTAGACTTTATTGTCTTAGCCCATACTGGTGCATAGTACGAGGAGTCCAAGTTTGAGTTTTGTTCTTTTTCAGTATGGCACATAGAATTAGTGCCGCATGAGATTCTGTCGAAGACGAAACTTTTGTTGGCGTTGGGGCCGCATTCTGGTATCTTCCTGAGCCTAAAATTTTATGCCACAAGCTTCTTCTTCTACGCCCCTTGATGTGGGCGCATGGACCGAGCATCAATACCCAAGCTTCTGGCATCGTAGTATTTTCCTCTGCCAGAGATAGAGTGCTGAGCAGTCTTTGTCATGCTCCGGTCCTGCAGGGGGCCGTTCGTCCTCGCTTGGTCCTTACGGAACCGATCGTCCTCGCACGGGCATGATGTCGTGCAAGCCTAAAGTGTGCTTGCACAAGGCCAAAGCTTTGAACAAGGGCAAGTAAGCTATTCAAGACAGGAGCAGCGACACATATATTTCAGAAAAGTAAAGAACACAATGTCATATGAAAATAAGCTCTTTATTGATATTCAAAAGTGTTACAAGCGGCGCTTGGCCGAGGTTACAAATCGCTCAAGCACTCTCTTTCTCTCGATTACAATGACACTGTTTCATACATTATGTCCCTCTATACAAAAGCAGCTCAAAGCAATCTCGATACGGCTCAAGGCATCGACTCCAGATTTTTGGTTCCTTGGGATGAGACATGGCCATCGCTTCCTCGGATGATCCAGCACCTAAGAAAAAGCAACTGTTGGTGGGTCAGCACTTTGAAGAAAGTACTGGTGAGTATAAATCAACTGAACAGAAGCAACACCCCCTGAAATTTATACTAAGTAAGCATGAAGCAAAACATTACATTACTAGTGATCTTGCTACTTTTACCTAAGTTTATTTCATACAGCTCAGGATTATAGTCAGTTTATATCTTTTAAAAAATATAGCTATGAAACTAGTTTGCATATTCAATACAATAAGCATACAATCGGGACAGTGTTCCATCGTACTGTGGGCAACATGTATCGTGCACTATATTCTAACTCTTAGGAACAAAAGTTATCTCTAGTGGACTGTTCATCTAGAATCAAAATAAGTTCATTTAGTGGACTATCATACTTTCAAGCACACAAGAAGAACTAGCTATATGATTTTGGTCCCCGAGAAACTCAGGATCAGTAGCGATAAACTAGCTAACTAATGACTCTTTTATCTGATGCTATTAGCAGCTGTGACTCATGGTTGCTCTTCACTAACATAATAGCAGCCGGGACCAAGGTTCAGCTATGCACTAATAGCCATTGTCCAACCGATGCGAATGCATGAAGCGCTATCAATAAACTCTATGATGCAAACGAAATGAATAAGCAAGATATATATACACTTTTATTTCTTACCTCCTTGCCGAACGGTTATCCCTGCAGCAGACATACAAGTTAGCAACATATGCATATATATATGAAATGAGGTTCTCTTTCCATGTCCGTCTCTGCATCAAACAATTAGGTATGCAAGAAGGCTAGCCTAGCATGCGCCCTAACTACATGATGGTCCCCTCACGGGATTAGCAAGTGGAATATACAAGCCCATCTCACTAGTGACAGTCTACCCCCGGTAAGTAAGGACTTCAAGCCTCAGGGTATCTAGATTTCTTCCCGGGCCGAACGATCCTCAGTGCCCCAGGAACCGCTCTAGAGATAAACCTTGTGCACAAGTTGTCAGACCAATGCATGAATGCACTTCTATCAGATAAATACTATATGATGCACATGATCTAGAACAAGCAAGCAAGCATATCTATCAAGTTATAGAGCCGAAGCTCTCAATACTCTTGCCTAATAACCACACCCTCCCATAAGTAAGGACTTCAAGCCTCTGGGCAGACTATTAGTCTAGATGCACAAGTTCAAGCTATTCATGTAGTTCTATCTCTTTACAGACGATCAATGAAACATATTCAAGCGAAGCTAACTCTTTTAAGTTGGTAACAAGCAAGAACAGTTATATAAATCTAGCATTCAATTCTATCTCTTTTAGGCAAGCATTCAAGTATTCTAGTTTAGCACACGATACAAGATAAGTGCAAGCAATCATTAACTCATTCTTATTAGCATGGCAGCGGTTCGTTCGATAGCGGTGTCCGTATAACTAAGCATACAATATTTCTATCTTTAACTAGCATGGCAAAAGTTCCATCTCTTAGACAAGCATACTAGTTCTCTTAGTTTGGCAAGTAGATTCGTTTCGATGACAAGCTATACGAGTTCTCTTATTAGCATGCAGAGTCAGGTTCTATCATTCTTCTTATGAAACTATCTTCTTAGAACAAGCATTCAAAAACTCAGATTTATTAATAAGGCGTGCAAGAATCAGAGAATGCGGTTCTGCTGACTCACCTAGATTAATCGTCTTGTGGTTCGAACGAGAACTCTCCGAGAAGACTTCCGCTCGAGCAAGCAAAGCGATATAACGTGTACATAGTGCCTACGCGGAGCGGGACACTATATTCTTACCTACCAATAAAGAGTTTCGTCCTCGAAACTCAAGAAGAAACTCACAAAATCCAGATCAGCGATAGTCCTCATCCCTCACCATCCCCAATCAAAACTCTAGCAATCCAAACTCAATAAAACTCTAGCCACCAGAAATCACAAATCATATCTCAAGCAACAAAACAAATCCAGAAAACTTTTGCCGACATCTTTGAGAATATTTACGGACTTATTGTATGGAACGTTCATTGCAGCACAATGTCGGGCACATCTCGGAGTCGGAGGCAACGAAATGGGCAATGAATCGAGTCGCTCTGATACTATTATGTCATGACCCGGTCCCGCAGGGGGCCGTTCGTCCTCGCTTGGTCCTTATAGAACCGATCATCCTTATACGGGCGTGATGCCGCGCAAGCCTAAAGTGCGCTTGCACATGGCTAAAGCTTTGAACAAGGGAAAGTAAGCTATTCAAGATAGGAGCAGCGACACATATATTGCAGAAAAGTAAAGAACACAATGGCATATGAAAACAAGCACTTTATTGATATTTAAAAGTGTTACAAGCGGTGCTTGGCCGATGTTAGAAATCGCTCAAGCACTCTTTCTCTCTCGATTATAATGACACCATTCCATACAATATATCCCTCTATACAAAAGCAGCTCAAAGCAATCTCGATACGGCTCAAGGCATCGACTCCAGATTTCTGGTTTCTTGGGATGAGGCATGGCTATCTCTTCCTCGGATGATCTATCACCTGAGAACAAGCAACTGTTGGTGGGTCAATACTTTGGAGAAAGTACTGGTGAGTATAAATCAACTGAACCGAAGCAACACCCCCTGAAACCCACACTAAGTAAGCATGTGGCAAAATATTACATTACTAGTGATCTTGCTACTTTTACCTAAGTTCATTTCATGCAGCTCAGGATTATAGTCAGTTTATATCTTTTCGAAAACATAGCTTTGAAACTAGTTTGCATATTCAATACAAAAAACATACAATCGGGACAGTGTTCTATCGTGCAGTGCGCAGCATGTATCGTGTACCATATTCTAACTCTTAGAAACAAAAGTTATCTCTAGTGGACTGTTCATCTCGAATCAAAATAAGTGCATTTAGTGTACTATCATACTTTCAAGCACACAAGAAGAACTAGCTATATGATATTTGTCCCCGAGAAACTCTGGATCAGTAGCGGTAAACCTGCTAACTAATGACTCTTTTATCTGATGCTATTAGCAGCTGAGACTCATGGTTGCTCTTCACTAACATAATAGCAGCAGGGACCAAGGTTCAGCTCTGCACTAATATCTATTGTCCAACCGATGCGAATGCAAGAAGCACTATCAAATAAACTCTACGATGCAAACGAAATGAACAAGCAAGCTATATATATATACTCTTTCATTTCTTACCCCCTTGCCGAACGGTTATTCCTGCAGCAGGCATACAAGTTAGTAACATATGCATATATATATATATATATATATATATATATATATATATATATATATATATATATATATATATATATATATATATATATGAAATAAGGTTCTCTTTTCCTGTCCGTCTCTGCATCAAACAGTTAGGTATGCAAGAAGGCTAGCCTAGCATGAGCCCTAACTATATGATGGCCCCCTCACGGGATTAGCAAGTGGAACGTACAAGCCCATCTCACTAATGACAGTCTACCCCCTCTCTCGTAAATAAGGACTTTAAGCCTCAGGGTATCTAGATCTCTTCCTGGGCCGAACGATCCCAGTGCCCCAGGAACCGCTCGAGAGATAAACCTTGTGCACAAGTTGTCAGACCAATGCATGAATGCACTTCTATCAGAAAAATACCATATGATGCACATGATCCAGAACAAGCAAACAAGCATATCTATCAAGCTATAGAGCCGAAGCTCTCAATACTCTTGCTTAATAGCCACACCCTCCTGTAAGTAAGGACTTCAAGCCTCAGGGCGGACTATTAGTCTAGATGCACAAGTTCAAGCTATTCAAGCAGTTCTATCTCTTTACAGGCGATCAATGAAACATGTTCAAGCAAAGCTAACTCTTTTAAGTTGGTAACAAGCTAGAACAGTTCTATAAGTCTAGCATGCAATTCTATCTCTTTTAGGCAAGCATTCAAGTATTCTAGTTTAGTATATGATACAAGATAAGTGTAAGCAATCTTTTACTCATTCTTATTAGCATGACAGTGGTTCGTTTGATAGCGGTGTTCGTGTAACTAAGCATGCAATATTTCTATCTTTAACTAGCATGGCAATATTTTCATCTCTTAGACAAGAATACTAGTTCTCTTGGTTAGGCAAGTAGATTCGTTTCGATGACAAGCTATACGAGTTCTCTTATTAGCATGCAGAGTCAAGTTCTATCATTCTTCTTATGAAACTATCTTCTTAGAACAAGCATTCAAAAACTCAGATTTATTAATAAGGCGTACAAGAATCAGAGAATGCAGTTCTGTCCACTTACCTAGATCAATCGTCTTAGGGTTCGAATGAGAACTCTCTAAGAAGACTTTCGCTCGAGCAAGCAAAGCGATATCACTTGTACATAGTGCCTACGCGGAGCGGGGTACTACATACTTACCCACCAATAAAGAGTTTCATTCTCGAAAGTCAAGGAGAAACTCACAAAATTCAGAGCAGCGATAGTCCTCATCCCTCACCATCCCCAATCAAAATTCTAGCAATCCAGAACTCAATAAAACTCTAGCCACCAGAAATCACAAATCACATCTCAAGCAACAAAACAAATCTAGAAAAGTTTTGCCGACAACTTTGAGAATATTTACGGACTTATTGTATGGAACGTTCATTGCAGCACAATGTCGGGCACATCTCAGAGTCAGAGACAATGGAATGGGCAAAGAATTGAGTCGCTCTGATACCATTATGTCACGTCCCGGTCCCGCAGGGGTCCGTTCGTCCTCGCTTGGTCCTTACGGAACCGATCGTCCTTGCACGGACGTGATGCCGTAAAAGCCTAAAGTGCGCTTGCACAAGGCCAAAGCTTTGAACAAGGGCAAGTAAGCTATTCAAGACAGGAGCAGCGGCACATATATTGCAGAAAAGTAAAGAACACAATGGCATATGAAAATAAGCTCTTTATTGATATTCAAAAGTGTTACAAGCGGCGCTTGGCCGAGGTTACAAATCTCTCAAGCACTCTTTTTCTCTCGATTACAATGACACCGTTCCATACATTATGTCCCTCTATACAAAAGCAGCTCAAAGCAATCTCGATACGGCTCAAGGTATCGACTCCAGATTTCTGGTTCCTTTGGATGAGGCATGGCTATTGCTTCCTCGGATGATCCATTACCTGAGAACAAGCAATTGTTGGTGGGTCAGCACTTTGTTGAAAGTACTGGTGAGTATAAATCAACTGAACAGAAGCAACACCCCCTGAAACCCACACTAAGTAACATGTGGCAAAATATTACATTATTAGTGATCTTGCTACTTTTACCTAAGTTTATTTCATGTAGCTCGGGATTATAGTCAGTTTACATCTTTTCGAAAATATAGCTTTGAAACCAGTTTGCATATTCAATACAATAAGCATACAATCGGAACAGTGTTCTATCGTGCTGTGCGTAGCATGTATCGTGCACCATATTCTAACTCTTAGGAACAAAAGTTATCTCTAGTGGACTGTTCATCTCGAATCAAAACAAGTGCATTTAGTGGACTATCATACTTTCAAGCGCACAAGAAGAACTAGCTATATAATTTTTGTTCCCAAGAAACTCATGATCAGTAGTGGTAAACCAGCTATCTAATGACTCTTTTATCCAATGCTATTAGCAGCTATGACTCATGGTTGCTCTTCACTAACATAATAGCAGCCGGGACCAAGGTTCAGCTCTGCACTAATAGCCATTGTCCAACCGATGCGAATGCATGAAGCGCTATCAAATAAACTCTACGATGCAAACGAAATGAACAAGCAAGCTATATATATACTCTTTTATTTCTTACCCCCCTGTCGAACGGTTATCCCTGCAGCAGACATACAAGTTAGCAATATATGCATATATATATGAAATGAGGTTCTCATTCCCTGTCCGTCTCTGCATCAAACAGTTAGGTATGCAAGAAGTCTAGCATAGCATGCGTCCTAACTACATGATGGTCCCCTCACGGTATGTCATGCCCCAGTCCCAAAATACCAAGGGACTAGCCACGTGGCAATGGACAGCAACACAATTCCAATGGATAAACCCAATTTAATGGACCCATTAGAGTGCACTTAAGCTGTAATACATAAAAATGGTCTACGAATACCTGTCACAGTTTATATATCTAATCTCGTCCATAATAAGTAACGAAATCACAAAGAGATAAGTCCAGTCACAATAATATAAAATGATCTGTCCAATCAAAGCAATATAAATATTGTCACGGGGAATAACCCGTCATCAAAATAAAAAGAAAAATAAATCCAAGTACAATATCCAACAGTCACTACAAGATCAAATATCCAAGAACACTAAGCATAAATAATGAATGGTAAGAATACTGTGTGCTCAAGAGAAGTCCTTCGGAACAACCTCGTCCTCTGCAACCTGTACGTCTCCAATAGTAGCACATGTCCCGTAAACCTCGGGATAGCTCTCATGTTCTACACCTGGGGACATAATCCGGATCCAGGTCCTCAGAGGACTAGGAAGGTACAATAAATACTCAAGCAAAATAAAATACAGCAAGTAAATATAAACAGATCCTCAGGGCAAGTTATGTAACCAGCTAAGTGTAATGCAAGTGAGAGCATCACTAGTACTCAGGCTGAGACCACTATAGGCTCTGTGCCGGAGAGCCCATAGCAGCAAGTTGTATCACGACTCCGGTATATGTGCCAAAGATCTGAGACAGAGTCTAAGGCACCTCCAGTAGTATATATATAAATAATCAGCCTGTAGCCTATGTATCTCTCCCCATCCAATGTTACCTCATATCTCATGTCCACAACGCCTTATGTCCACAACACGCAAGATCATGACCTCTAGCTATTACAACGAGTCATAATAATATCCATGTAATATGCAAGTCTCATGTCACGAATCATGTAAGCCTATACAGAATCACCATAAATATCTCAGGAAAGATTCTGTCACATAAAATAGTGTCAAGTATCCTACGGTATGGCATACTTGGTAAAGCAAGCACGTAAAAATATAGGATCGCGAAATCAACTCTCTAAGTGACGTTGCACGACTCCGCGTACGGCGTCGACACCCAAATCTTGTTCGGATGCTAAGCAACGTCTCATGGTCCTAGGTTGAACAGGCACATCACAAGAATATTTATAAACAAAAATAAATACAAGCATATAATATAACAGGATCTCTACAGGTTTGGCAAGGTACACTTGCCTGGGTTCTGAACTCCGTCAACTGCTCCTGGGAAAGTAGAATATGCACGTACACCTACGAATGCTGAAACAAACATCACCAATATTCTCAGAATACTTGAAATAGCTAGGATTGACTACCCATAAGTCCAATTTGGACACAGGGGCAAAATTGACAGTTTTGGGTCAAAGCGGGGTCTACATGTGGCCCACTTCGCACCGAAAAATATGTCGGAGACAAAGTTCTCCAAATTTGTCCCACTCAGTGTCGACGAGTCCAAAACAATGATACAAACCCAAAGAACGTCCAGAATTGGATTCCGATGAGCCGATCATGAAATCGCCCGTCATGTGGAACCGTGGAGCCTACAAAATGATGTTTCGTCAATGTTCTCAGAATCGAACCAAACCTGGGTCACAGGACCAGCGTAATGCTACGAATTCGATGGCTTAAGTTTTGTTACGAAATGACAAGTACACACGAAGTTATGATGAGTGTCAGAATAGGCCGATACGGGGCATTTTGGCGGATACGCGTTGATTCCGGTGTGCACGCACGTCCAAATCAAGTTCCGTGAAAGCCCACACGTCCGTGTTTACGTTATGCGCCTTTTGGTGCAACTTGCACACGACAAAGTTGCCTCGTTTGGCGGGGCGCACCCGGTATCAAAGATTTTGGGTGTTTTAAAAAACAAGTTTTGGTTGTTTTGGAACAAGAATAATTTAACCATTATAGCAAACTAATAAAAACTAAAAGAATGGTAAAATCTTGGTTATATTGTGAATAAGTTCCTTCAATTATATTTTAAAAATAATTAACGAGATGGTAGAAAATTGGACATGAACATGGAGGTTTGGATCAAAATTCTGGACTGTTTTCGAACAGTTTTTTGGCCAACTTTCGGTCGATTTTTCGATCAAACTGAGGTGCCTAAATTCTTTCCACTTGAAGGAAATCCTAGAGGGTTAGGTTGTGAACATACCAGCGAAGACGGACGAGAATCGGACGAGCGAGGAGGGCGGAGGCTGCGCGCGAAGGAGGGGCCGCAGCTATTGTGTGTGCGCGCGGAGGGGGCGGATGGCGGCGTGCTCCGACGCTATAGTGGGCGGCGTTGTGGCGCAGCGGCGCGATGGGGGTCGGAGGCTGTCGCCGGTCGCCGGCGGGTGGTGATGGTAGAGGGTGGTATAGGCGTGGGATTAGGTTATGGTTTGGGTTTGGGTTTATATATATATATATATATATATATATATATATATATATATATATATATATATATATATATATATATATATATATATATATGAGAGAAGAGGGGGTGTGTTCCTGTGTACGCGTAGGGAAAGGGTTGGTTTTTAGGATTGTATTACTGGGTTAATGGGTATGGGTTGGGTAGTGGTTAATGAATTTTATTTCTATTTTCTTTTTCTTTTCTTTTATTTCTTTTATTTATTCAATAATTAAATGCAAAAAATAGTTAGACACTTGGAAAAATTCTAGAAAATTTATATTTACTCCAATAAATAATCTACGACCAATTTATATTAATTAAATAATATATTTACTAAATAATAATGGATATTAAAATAATTAAATAAATCCATAAATTATATTTTCTACATAATATTAAATTGAGAGCGTGTAGGGGGTTCGAATAACGCAACTCGAGGGTCATGTGCGTAATAGGACCAGTTAGGCTCATAGCATGGATTTAGTTGGGATCAATGGGTTGGTGTGGCATGTTTAAAATTATACGTCACGACAAAAGGGTTAATTAATAATCGTTTTCTCGTAATTGTGTCCGAAAGTTGTGCGACCAAAACAAGGTATGGAAATGCGAATTTGTGAAGGACAGTCATGACAGGAGCCTAATTTGACTCGTCTAAGTCGAGCATGCTAGGTTGGTTGGAAGGAAAAGGCTAGTGTTGCACTCAAGATCTTAAAACTATGGGGGTTAGTTTCCAAAGTTTCATTAAATTATCGAATAAATATTAAAATAAAATAAAAATAATTAACAATTATCAAACTAACCCTATGTAAAAAATTAGGGTGCTCACACGGGATTAGCAAGTGGAACGTACAAGTCTATCTCACTAATAACAGTCTACCCCCCCCCACCGTAAGTAAGGACTTCAAGCTTCAGGGTATCTAGATCTCTTCCTGGGCCGAACGATCCCCAGTGCCCTAGAAATCGCTCAAGAGATAAACCTTGTGCACAAGTTGTCAGACCAATACATGAATGCACTTCTATCAGATAAATCCCATATGATGCACATGATCCAGAACAAGCAAGCATATCTATCAAGCTATAGAGTCGGAGCTCTCAATACTCTTGCCTAATAGCCACACCCTCCCGTAAGTAAGAACTTCAAACCTCAGGGCGGACTATTAGTCTAGATGCACAAGTTCAAGCTATTCATGCAGTTCTATCTCTTTACAGGCGATCAATGAAACATGTTCAAGAAAAGCTAACTCTTTTAAGTTGGTAATAAGCAAGAACAGTTCTATAAGTCTAGCATGCAATTCTATCTCTTTTAGGCAAGCATTCAAGTATTCTAGTTTAGCATACGATATAAGATAAGTGCAAGCAATCTTTTACTCATTCTTTTTGGCATGGCAGCGGTTCGTTCGGTAGTGGTGTCCGTGTAACTAAGAATGCAATATTTCTATCTTTAACTAGCATGGCAATAGTTCTATCTCTTAGACAAGCATACTAGTTCTCTTAGTTAGGCAAGTAGATTCGTTTCGATGACAAGCTATATGAGTTCTCTTATTAGCATGCAGAGTCAGGTTCTATCATTCTTCTTATGAAACTATCTTCTTAGAACAAGCATTCAAAAACTCAGATTTATTAATAAGGCGTGCAAGAATTAGAGAATGCAGTTCTGTCGACTCACCTAGATCAATCGTCTTGGGGTTCGAATGAGAACTCTCCGAGAAGACTTTCGCTCGATCAATCGTCTTGGGATATCACTTGTACATAGTGCCTACGTGGAGCGGGGCACTATAGTCTTCTCCTCAGACACGGCTGCCGCATCGACAGGGACGGCCTGGGTATACGCATGGTGTGCGTCTTCAGCAACAGGGAGAGAGACAGGGAGCCCATGCTCCGCAGCTGGACGAGGCGCATCGATCTATGCTACCCATGTCCTGCGGGTCTTCTTAGGCTTTGCTAGCCTTGGCGAAGGACTCGTGCTTCCCTCAAAAATTATTTTTTTCAAACGCTTGTTGGTTAAAGCGTACAACCAGCATCTTCTAGGTCAATCCCAATTTTGCTGGATCGGACTGCGTCAGGACCTTCTCATCAGAGAAGAAGGATGTCCCCATCAGAGTTACCACCTTGTTTGCCATTGATTCAAAGTTGAAATGAACTTTGTGTGTTTAACAAATAAAAGAGTACAAGGAAATCCTATACAGAATATATATCTTGATAAAAAAAAATTTTCTGGGGAGTGTGACGATGGAGATCGAGTACTGTAGTGACTCCTTTACTCAGTTGACGGTCCGACGAGGGAATGAGAATGCTTTCTTCAGTTCTCTCTCTTGTGCCTCTGTGTGTGTATGTCTGTCCTTCTGTCCGTGTCCTTTTGTGTGAGTATACCACTCCACTATTTATTGACGGTCTATATGCGCCGTATATGTGCATCATACTGGCGGTCTATATGCGCCGCATATGTGCTTCTGTTTGGTGGCCGCATGTGGCTCTTTCAACAGAATACGGTTACAACTGTGGACGCATACTACTGACAGGCTGCCACGTAGCCTCGGTTGGGATATGTGGTTGATAAAATCTCGGAATTATTTTCAACTCATTGTGTGCGTAACTTGATCAACTGGACACGTAGTCAACACTGATTTTCTGAAGATATTTTCGGTTATAACGAAAAGATCTTGCAGACTGATGGTCATATTGGACGCATGGGGTAGTGGCCGCATATTTGCTCTCGTCTAGCCTGGGTCTGACGAACACTTTTGCCGCATGATGATGAGGATGCATAGAGGCGTGGTCGCATGCGAGTGACCACGTGGCACTGCATGCCTGACAAAGTCATGAATGTGCTGACGTGATTTTTTGTCTTCTTGTGTGCCATTGCCTCTTTCACGATTCACGAAGCGAACAGGGCAATAAGTGTCATGTCAGAACTTTAAGACAGGTATTTAATGCTGTGTCAGGGGATCATATGCGGCCCTCAACTCTGTCGATGTTCGAGCCGCATAGATGACTCTTGCAGACTATGCGGCTTATCTTTATTTCAATGGTGCATGACTTTTATGCGGCCTTCTTGCATGACTTTAGATTTTTCATGCTTCTACAGACCCAAGATGAATTCATTTTTTATCTTGATTGGGGTGATAGTTTTATAATATTTTGTTTTAATTTTCAATAATATTTATCTCTTTCGAAAAAATAAATAAACAAATAAACATAAAACCTAATGCACCTAAAAGATTAAACTAGTACATGAATGAACTTTCCACGCACGCAGGCCATGCGCTCAACCGAGATCCTCAACTACTCTGGGACCTTCGGTTACAAAGATGTCAGCTTTGATTTGTCCCTTTACCACACAAGTCAATAATCCCAATTAAAAGGGCCGACATTGCTGACTCGACAAAAAGATTGATGCATTAAAAAAATGAATTAGTTTTGAGGTTAAGACAGTTTAAATCAAAAGAGTAAGGAGTAGAGAAATTATTAGTTAGTTTTTGACTTGTAGTGAAAAACACACACACAAACAGAAGACATGCAAGTCTTCGACTTCAAGTATAAAGAAACCAGAAAATCATGGGAGCAGATGCCGGCCTATTGACCTATAGTGGGTCCTGATCTATGATGGGTCCGCCTCTGGTGACCCAATATTAACTATTACCGAAACTACTGGAGTTTGACTGACTACACAGTGGGTCAGTGTGGAAAAACTCCCGTTCATGATGTTGAGGTCGCTAAAACCATAGCCATAATGAACTCATTAGATGTTACATATCGGAGTAAACCTTTAAAACATTTTTGATAAAACCTATATATGACATATGAATTCCACCTCAAAAATATATATATATATATATATATATATAAAAACTTATACGTTTTATGAAAAAAGATGACGGTCCACATGTCATATATAGACTGTATCAAAATTTAACTCACATATCGGAGAAGAGTTGCCACTATTTTAAAGACTTTGGATGCATATGTGACGGACACCAACGTTGTACATTTTTTGTTTATTGGTGTTTTTGTCTTCGGACTATGAAAGATAATCCCACATTGACTACATCACCAAGTGAGTATTTCAATATAATGTTTTGCTTGTGTTGAGGTGTGCACATGAGGTGTGGTGTATTTGTCATTTAAATCAAAATGAGAACTGGATTTGATTAACAAATTAAGAAAGTACGAAGAAGAGTCCTAGAAGACAATCTAAGTACACATTTATTTTCTGGGGGGTAACAATGGAGGGTTAGGAGTGTAGTTACTCTCTTTATTCTGTGGACGATCTGATGCAGCAGGTCTTCTCTCTTTCTTCAGTGTTGATTCGCAGATAGCCAACCAGCCTTTTGCATGGGGTGATACCTTGTTATTTATAGTCGTTTAGTGGCCGCTTGGATTTCGGACCACATGGACGTTGGGGGTTGTCACGTGTCTTCTCCTAACAGGAATGAGTTACAACTGTGCACAAGACCGGGCTTCAGCTGTCACGTGGATATTTGTTTATATTTGTTGTTGCTGAATATTTGAATGGTTCTCATCTGTTGTAGGCGCGACTTGGTCAAGTGGACACGTGGCCGCTACTGGGTTGGAGAGAATCACTCAGTTGTAACAAAAAGATTTGGTCGATGTGGAATCTGGGACACGTGTGGCCAAAGATGCACGGGACGCATGGAGTCTGGAATACATGGGCTAGAGCCGCATAGGACACATGGAGACTGGGACGCATGGGCCAGAGCCACATGGGACGCATGGAGTCTGGGACGCATGGGCCAGAGACGCATGGACTGCATGGAGTCTGGGACGCACGGGCTAGAGCCGCATGGGATCTTTTATCGTGTTGTACACGTGGCTTTGCAGTATCCTCGGGACCTCTGTCTCTTAGTGTGTTCTCGTCTTTCAAGGCGATCAGAAAAAGCCTTGAAGTCTTCGAAGGAAGTAATGCAGTTGTCCGCCAGGCTGCGGTACCACTGGTAAGCTACTCCCGAGAGACAACTCTTGAACACCCGGGTGAGGAGGGCGTCATTCCCTTGTAGCAACACCGTCATCATACTGAAATAGTTCATGTACTGACTTGGTGATGTTTTTCCCTCGAACAGGGCCATGGTCTGAGGTTTGTACCTCGGAGAAAAAGGGACCTCCTCCCAGATAGCTGGGTATGGCTGGTTGATTCCCAATTTCTTGAGCTGATCTTTGTGCTTCAAGGCATCAAATTGGGCTTTCAACTCCCGCACGGCTTGCATCGGATTTTTAGCTGGTAGCGAGACCACGGAATAGTGCGGAGTCGGTTGTATCGTGACTCCCGCAGGAGGTAGTACATTCTCCGAGTGAGGAAGTGAAGGACCAGCTGAGTCTTGATCTAGAGCAGGCTCTTGGATTGTGTTGGATGGTGGTAGATCCACCCCCACGCATATCTGAGTAGGCGGGACCGATGTTTGAGCCATAGCAGCCGCCTGTTGAGTTAGCATCATTTGGTGCATGTTCTCCATCATGGATTGCATTTGTTTCAGAGATGTCTCCAGTGTAGTAATGCATTGCTCAACGTTCCCTGATGGCGAGGCGAGGCTTCCTCGTGTTCATCTCCAATGGCATAAACTCCCATCTCCCTGGGCGTCATTGAAGGATGAGTATAGGTCGCTGCAGAAGTTGACTCTATACTCTCAGTATCTGATTCGGGAGACTGACGACCCCCAGCATCGGAATCAGAAGAGCACGAAGTCAGTTGTCGTGACTTTGAACGAGTGTTCTGGAACACCCCAGCTTCGGTGTCTCTAAGGAGCATGTTGAATTTCCTTCGGCTCGGAGTTCTAGAGGACGGACGTCTTGAGCCTGAGCTTCCTCCAGGTATATGTGAAGCCATGTTCACAGATGCATGCGTGGGCTCTTCTTCTAGGAAAGATGGAGAGTAGCTCAGCCGGTCGAAAACCGACAGTTTTGCTTTAGAACAGCAACAATTAATTACAATCCTGTGACTATTACAACAGTGCTCGCTAGGAGGCGTAATAGCCACGCTGGAAGATCCCCTCTCCTTGCGTTTCTGGATTAGATACTTGCGCAGGTCAGGAGGAGTTGCAGAAGAAGAAGATGATGGCTTGTTCCTTCTGTTCCCATTGGTGGGCATGCGGATGATGGGAGCCATATTCTTCCCTGTGTCTCCCGTATACAACAGGTTGGCCATCTGGGTGGCGGATAATCCCCGGGGAGGGTGTCTTTCCACAACTGGAGCCTTCTTTACGCTTAGGGACTTCGCCTGGCGTAATTTGGAGCTTCGCTCTGGTTGGCGTAAAGCTGAGGATGTCCTCAGGCGGCCATCGGCGTCTTGCGTAATTCGGAGGGCGTGCAGATTGTTCCCTTGCTGGCGTAAAGGCCGAGAAGTTGAGTAGTCTGTCGCATGCTTTCCCTTGCAGGGATCATCTGGTTCTCCGTAGAGGTCAGATGTTGTTTTACGCACGGA
The DNA here is from genome assembly GCA_036927795.1 of Iris macrosiphon. Lineage (NCBI taxonomy): Eukaryota > Viridiplantae > Streptophyta > Magnoliopsida > Asparagales > Iridaceae > Iris > Iris macrosiphon. Next base: position 41,210,650 of record JAYESA010000020.1, read on the forward strand.
GCGTGTCTTGTACTTCCGATTTGGCGCTGAGGCTTTATCCGAAGTTTTGTCTATTCCGCCAGGGACGGGAGACTGAATTTCACGCGCAGAGCGCGGAGTATACTTCTGGGTTAGCGCTGAGGCATTGCCAGAAGTTTTTTCGGTTCTGTCAGAGACAGGCGACTGAATTTTATGCGCAGGGCGCAGAGGGAGCAATGCTACAACCTCATTAGTCGAAGAGATCGGAGAGATCGGAGAACCCACAGGAATGGTAGAGGATGTCTTGGGCATCCAGACCTTACGCAGCTTCCTGTTGTTTTGGACAGAGAGAGAGTGAGAGCTGCCCCTTGTAGGCAAACTAGTCGAACTGGACGACCAGTGTCTTCTTCACGGATCCCACGGATACCGCATCGTGTTGAGCAATAGCTTCCTCATCAGAAGAGAAAGATGTCCCCAGCAGAGTCGCCATCTTGTTTAGGATAATAAACGAGAAAAGATTTGATGAATGCGGGAAAACGAGGTCTTGTGCGAAGACCCGCCCCTTCTTTTATGTTTACAAACAAGATTGTACAAATTCGATCCTACACGAGGATGTCTAAGTATAATTTATTTAATCTGGGTGAATATTGCTATAGGTGTCTGATCTGCAGTCGATCACTTTAGCCCTTGGACCACACGATGTTGAAGAAGTACCGTGGAAGACAGGTAGCAGCTTCGAAGGTTGCTAAAGAGGGTGGATGCCCGATGCCAAAGTCGTCGATCTCTTCTCTTTGCCTGAGCTCTGGATTCTTCTCTCTCTCATTCTCTCTCTCCTCTATTTCTCCTTTCAATTTATCGGCCTATTTTCGATCATTCGACCTTGTCCTCTATTGATAGAGGTCTCTATTTATAGAGTTTTAGTGACAGTGACCACTCAATCGGTGTAAAAACCGAGTAGTGGAAAGTACATCACCCTTTTACACAACGGTTAAAATAACCAATGCCTGCGTATAGATGATCCTTTGAATGAGCGTGTGACACGGGTCCAACTAAGGGACAAAACGCGTATAACTGCTACGAAGATCACGGTGTAGAAGCCACGTAGGTAGGTATCCCTCGTGTATAAGAGGTTGGCATAGAAGCCAATGTCTGTCACTATGGCATAGAAGCCAAATAGTTATCAAACCGACATAGAAGCCGAGTAGGCGTAGAAGCCGAGTGTTCATAGAGGCCGAGTGGGCGAAGAAGCCGAGTGGTCATAGAGGCCGAGTAGGCGTAGAAGCCGAGTGGTCATAGAGGCCGAGTAGGCGTAGAAGCCGAGCAGGCACCGAAGCTGAATAGGCGTAGAAGCCGAACAGGCACCGAAGCTGAATAGGCGTAGAAGCCGCTGCGTAACGTGCCAGAGTGATGATGTGGATGTCTTAGCCGGAATTACGGCTCTTGGAGATAATCAGATCTCTTGCATTAAATACAGAGATCTGCCCCCATCCTTGAATCCTGTGCGAAGAGTAACCGCTGTCGTGGCAGTCTGTTCGTCTTCTGCGGAGCGTAAGGAGCTCACGTTTGCCTGTGTAAAACTAGGCAGCGTATTCCCTTGTATGCGTAGGAGCAGCTCTTGCTAAGGGGATGTCACTAAACGACGGTTCGGTGACATTTAATCAAATCTCCTGTATTAAATGTGGAGATCCGCCATCATCCTGCGCATTAAATGCAGAGACGTGTTTCGAAGGTCTGCCACCCTTCTGTGCATCAGACACAGAGACGTGCCTCAGGCATCTGTCAGTATTCGGTGCATTAATTGCAGAGACGTGCCTTGAGGGCCTGTCACCACCCTGTGTATTAAATGCAGAGACGTGCCTCGAGCCCTGTACGAAGTACAGCTTTTGACGTGGCAGGCAGTTTGTCTTCCGCGGAGCGTAAGGAGCTCTCATCTGCCTGTGTAAAACTAGGCAGCGTATTCCTTTGTGTACGTAAAATCAGTTTACGCAAAAGAAATGGCAGTAAATGACAGCCTGGGTTGCAGTGCCGCGCCATCATTATAGCCATCGCCTGGGTAGTCGAGCAGTATCCCTTTGTCAGAAGTCGAGGCGTCAGGTTTATTGCAGGATCTGACAGGTTCATTTGCAGGATCTGACAGGTTCACTTCGGAGAATACGAAGCGTCCCCCGTACACTTCAATGCTGTATTGAAAGAGGATAAGTTTTATGCCATAAAGGCGATGAAGCACCATGTTTACGCTGAAGCAGCCTGGACATACTGCCCTACGCGGATGGTCCTTGAGCCTATATTTCACGCTGTGCTTTGGCGGAGAAGCTCTATTTTGTACGTTGAAGGCTCTAAAGTCCTCTGTTTACGCTGCTTTGCATCAATATGCTGCGTAGAGCTATCCAGCATATTTTTTATGCTTCTACAAGACCCCTTCAAAGCTTTTAAATTTTTCGTAATTTGAAACGCTTTGAATGAAGCATGGACCGCTCCTCGTAACTCGAAACGTTTCTGAATGGAGTTTTGAAACGGTCGAGGCTGACTTTATGGCGAATTTATTTGGGATTGGTGCTCTCTCTCGCCTATAAAAAGGCCGAGGAGTTCTCCTGTTCTTCCCACACTTCCTTCATCATACAGAGATGATGGCCGGAGTTCGTCGGGTCGACTTGAGGAAGAAGGAGATCATGCTTTTCCAGTATGTAAGGAGCCGAAAAAGACGACGTCTTTGAGCAAATGTCCTCTGCAACGATGGATCATGGAAGGATATCATAGCCTCCTTTGCTCGGGATAATCAGCAACTTTGTATGGTGGTTCTTCGGGAGAGAAGAAGAATCGTATTTTACCACGCTGCTTGCAAGTGGTGTCTTCTCCCGTTACCTCCGGGGACGAGAGCAGACAGACTAGCTCTGTCCCGGCTTGAGTGGCGGTGGTCTGTAGGAAAGCAGATTTACCCTGCTTTCTTTCTGTTGGAGGATGGGTCTATGCCCATTTTTGTATCCTCCCTCCACTGATCATCTTCTTGTTCATCGACTGTGGATGTCGACGAACCGTCTTGGAAGAAGAGGAAGACCATCACCAACGAGAGAACCTGGCAGGACAAATTCTGGGTGTGATCTTCAGACGACGATGAGGAAGCCCTTTGTAGACGGGATTTCCCTCATATGTAACCACAAAAATGGAGAAAAACCCTTGTAGACTGGATTTTTCTCATATATAATCATGATTTTAATAAGATCGTCTTTTTTCTTTATATGATCATGTTGCCATACTTTGCTGTGAAGTCTGAATATGTGTAGCTTCGACACGTCTGATTCTTTATGCCGACTCTGTTTAGAAAGAGTGCTAGGTCCTGTCCTGTCTTTTACGCATAACTTAGGGCTGCGTAGAAAGCCGCTTTAGCATTCGAGTATTCGAACTGTCCTACTGTTTAGGAGTGAGGAACCGCGTAGAATTCTGAACTGTTACTTCTGATAAACATAATTTCTTTGTTCAGACATCATCTTCAAGAATGATTTCTTGAAAAATCCCTTGGAACAGGGCGAGAAATGGCTGTCAAACTGATTTGCCATCTTGGTAGATGAAATATTCAGACTGGAGTCTGGATGAACTTCGAATCGACCCATGAAGAAGAGTAATTTTTTAATGTTGAACTCTGTATGCCTCAGGTACTTGGGATATCTTGAGGTCAAGAAGGAGTATCTTCTGTGTGAACTCCTGTAATTGACCGCCTTGAGGATCGTTCAGATGTACGTATACTCTGGCCTGCATATCTTTCAGATTTGCGGAAAGTCATGGAGCGCGAAATCATAAGTTGGCAGCCTCTGAGCATAAACTAAACACCATCGAGCGTGAAATCATGGACTTGTAGTTCCTGAGCGTGAAGTCGTAGGTTTGTAGCCTCTCGAGCATAAAAGCTACCGAGCACAAAGGCATCCGGACGTAAAACCCGACTTGTAGCTATCGAATATAAAGCCGTAGATTCGTAGCTGTCGAGCGTAGAAAGCTCCTTAGCGTAGAACTGTAGATTTGTTGCTTCTGAAAAGAAAATTTTCCGAGCGTAAAGTCGTGGATCCGTCGCCTCTGAGCGTAAACTAAGCGCCACCGAGCGTGAGATCATCGATTTGGTATCTGCTGAGCGTGAAGTCGTAGGTTTGTAGCCTCTCGAGCATAAAAGCTACCGAGCACAAAGGCATCCGGGCGTAAAACCATAGACTTATAGCCTGTGAGCGTAAAACCGTAGATCTGTAGCTGTCGAGCGTAGAAAGCTCCTTAGCGTAGAAACCACGAACCTGTTTTGCGCGAAAAACTTTTCGAATTCGCTGACTGTCCGCCTTCTCTGAATAAATAGGCTGACGTAGGACCCAATCATAACCGAATATTAATTAGGGGATTTGGTTCGGGGTCTGAGGAGTCCATCCGAACTCTACATATATCCCAAGTTTCTGAGAGAAAAACTTTCCATCCGTCTTCTGCGAGAGAAAGCTTTCGACTGTCCGAGTTCTTCTCCGTTTCTTCTTCGAGTCTTCAAAGTTTCCAGTAATGGCTTCGAAACAATCCTCCTCTACTATGGGAAAGAAGGTTGATTCTTCTTCTCGTTCTTTCGCTCAAGTGAGAGCGTCTCTGGTTGGACAGGGCAAATCCCATTCTGAGCAGAGCATCCCGTCGACGAGTAGTGCACCCGGCTTGGAAGGTAGAGTTTTTTGGGAAAAAGAGAATGACTGAAAATCCTTCGCACACGTTGAACGTGACCGCGCTAGGTCGTCTTCTGTGCTGATAGCCTCTTTGAGGAAGATGATGCACGGAGACGTTTCATCTTTTTACGCCCACATTTCTAATGTGTCAGCGTAAAAACTCCATTTTTCCGTAGTCGAGCGTAAAAGCTTTGACCGCCGAAAACTTGGTGTATACTATTAAAATTTGATTTTTACGTTTGTGGATGAAAATCCTGGCGTAATAACTTATTTTAATCAATCTGGCGTAAAGTACAGACCGTATACCGCCAATCTTGAATTTTACGTTAAGGAAATGGATTCCAGCGTAAAGGCTCAAGTTTCACAGTCTCGGCATAGAGCACGAACTGTTGATTCTTTTGCGTATGCTGCAAGTCCCGAAATGTCTAGTTAGGAACTGACGTGTTTCTTTTGTACCTTTACAGTTAACTTGCATGAGTCTCCGCTAGCTGAGGTGATGGGCTCTGCCGCTGGGATGCTGCACTCTAACTATCTGGAGGATCTGTCGCACGTTATATTTCCTATCTCCGGGCCCCAGTATCCCGAAGGAAGGGCAATTCTGATATCGGCTCAGGGCGAGCGAACGCTGCTGAACTTGATCAACGGGGAGCCCCTAACGTACGTAGACGGGGAGCAATACCTGAAGCCGGCTTTCCTCTTCGGGGACACGATTGACAAGCAGTCCCAGACAAAGCCCAAGAGAGAACTCTGGGTTTTCCCTGCCGAGGGTTTGGTCTTGAACCTGCCCAATATGCCGAGAGACTACTCCATCTCGGCCTTCTTCCATGCTACGCATCCCAGGAGGATGTCGTGGACGCTGACCCCCGATCTTTACGGCAACCCAGGGAAGATCTTTCATTTGAGAGGAGCTGACCAGGGGTCGTTTGTCAGCCGCCCTTCTGGCTCTGTGACGCTGTTCAGGGGGCTGTACCCGGGCAGTGTCCCGAGTGAAGATAGTTTGGTGATCCAGCCGGCCCAGTTACCGACTTTCTGTAATAATTTTATGGGGCGTGGGGGAGTATACCCTAAGGTGAACCCTAGGTGCGGTGGGTGGATCACCCCCACAAATCTTCGATGGGCTCGTTTAGTTGATTGGGCCCTGAAGCATTTCCAGACCGAGTTGGAGAACATTGGTCTGTTTGCAGCTGTGAGTGCTACCAGTGTTGGGTTACCTCCTAACCCTAACCTGTTCCTGGCATTGATGGAGCGATATATTTCGCTCATCGGGACTTTCGCCACTCCACTGGGGGAGTTGGGATTGGCCCTGCATGAGGTGGCAGAGATCTCAAGACTGCCGATGGGGGATACTCCATACGAAGAGTATGTTCCCACGAACCGGGAGCTGGGGGGTTCAGACCCTCGGGTTGTGGAGGTGTACCAGGAGTTGATGTGCCACTACCTTGCTTGCACCGCTTTTTATGACGAGCCCTCAGATTTGGCTCACATCAACAAATGGACGTCCTACCTCTTCTTTCATCGGTCCAGGACTGCTAAGCAAGAGAAGGTATTGGAGGGCAAGGATCAGCCTGTGAATCCCCTGAGTGCGCTTAATGCTCAGGTAGTTGACGATCTCATAGTGGATGCTGGTGCTCCGGACAGGTTCCTCGACGAAGGGACGGGAAAGTATCCTGAAGGCACTAAGGCCTATAGTTATTTGAGGCACTGTCGCGGGCCTCTGTCCAGGGAGGCTCAACTGGCTGGCTTCCTCTCTATATGGCTGCGCTGAGTAGTAGTGCCTAACGTCGCATCTGCGGACCGCATTCACCGCAACACGCTATGGCCTGCAGTGCGTCTGGTGTTCGAGGATAGACTGGGCTTGCTCCCTGCCATGGTGTACCGTATACAAGCTGGCCTGAGGGCCATGACTGACGGGCTGCTCGTCGATGAAATTCGGCGTGATAGCTTTCCCAGGATAGAATTACCATACCTGTATTTGATGGGGTGGTTAATTCTCCATAACCCCCGAGTGATGTCTCCCGGTTCCGTCAGTAGTTCGGGGGGTAGTTTCTTGTTGAACTTCCGGAAGTCTTCCTGGAACGTGAACACAGTTATAGTGAAGATTATTGCTAGGATTCAGTCATAGTTGGAAGCTTTTCTGCACCGTCCCTTCTGTACATCGCAATCAATCGGAGATTAGGCTCGAGGATTCGGGTAAAGAGAAGACCATTCTCTCTCCCGAAGCTTTTAATTGGTTGGTCTGTATCAGACCATCCCATCTGCTGTACAGAAGTGAAGATCATTGCTTCTTGGAGCCCTACTTGCCCAGTCGGTTTGCTCAGCTGTTTGGGTATGATCAGTTGCACGTGGGCAACGCCGTCACCAGCTTCAGGTCCCGAGGTGGACTCATTGATGGAGCGAGGGGATGGCGATATTTTATCATGGGCTGTACTGGGGCAATTTTTACTGTGCCCGTCATTACACTCTCCACGGAGCCGCGCATCCTGCATTCGTATGCCCCGTTTTATGTGGCAACGAACACCTTCCATCACAATTTTGATATGCATGGAAGCTTTAGGGTGCCCTCTTCCAAGCCGGGGGGAAGAGTTAAAGTCCCCTCGGTTTCTTCCGACGAGGGTGAGGAGTCCGTTACCCCGGATGAGCCTCTGGTGTCGGTCCCTAGGGGTGAAGTACCTCCGCCTGCAGGGGCTTTGGTAGTTCCTGGGAAGCGAAGGGCTCCTGCTCCCAAGGAGACTTCCCCTCGTAAGAGGAAGAAGAAGATGGTAAATCGTCCTCTCCGGATTCCTGGCATTGAGGCTCCTGGAGGTGAGCTTGCATCTCCCCGCGTTGGGGACGATTCTTTGATTGGAGGTTCCTCGCCTTTTAGAGAGGGACCTTCTACAGTTCCGGCTGGTGGTGCCGGAGAATCTCAGCTGGACGCTGGTGTCGCTGCTATTGCTTCAGGTAGTGGAGCGAGGTCGCCTTCGGGGCTGAGTATAATAAAGTTCCGTATACCTCTAGCTAGATCAGCATCGGGATGGACTTCTGCCGCGCCTGCGAGTGCACCTAGCGCAATTCCAGCCGGTGAGCCTCGGTTGGATTTTGAGGAGGACTTGGAAGACTATCTGTCAGCTTCTGTTAGCAGACCCCTTTCCCTAGGTATGACAGCTTGCCTAGCATCATTAAGAAATGATTTAGCTGTACAGGCTGCGGATGCGACATATATGCCGTCGGCCACGGGTAAATATCGTCTTCACGCCTTTTCTTTTAGGAAAGTTAACATTATGCTGATATTAACTTCCTTTCGTCCTCCTTTCAGGGGAAGACCTCTTCGGGGAGGGCAGTGTAGATGTGCCCTTTGGCTCTGGTGGCGACACGGATGTATCCGATTTTGAAGAGGAGACATCTTCGGGTGCTGGCTTGCCTGTCGAGGAGACTCCGATATCTCAAGAGGAGGACGAACCTGTTATTGTGACAGTGCCTCTTTTGAGCACGCCGGTCACTTCATCCGGTGTTGGCGATTCTTCTTTCGTCGCACCTCCTGTTGAGGCGACGGCCGTGGCGACATCGTCTGTGGTTATTCCTGGAGGGGAAGTCGCCACAATCGCGGACACTCCCCGCATTCATGCGGACCTAGTTGCGCTGACCGAGCAGTACACCGGTATCTTCTACACCACTTTAAGAACGCTAATGTCAATGGTGTTGGCGAAGAAGCTGGATTTTGCATCGCTGAAGAGATCCTCTCGGTTCTCGATAGAGGCAATCAGGGAATTTGATGATACCGGGGTAGCTGACGCGCTAGAGGCGATGGTTAATGGTTTGGAGCAACCCATTAACGAATACCTGCAGCTAGCTCGAGGCAACATTGAAGCTCTGGTCCAGGCCAGATACGATTCCTTGACTGCGCATCTTGTTGAAAAGAAGGAAAGTCTGAATAAATTCATCGAGACCAACCAGCAGGAGATGGACAAAGGAAAAGTCGTTTTGGAGGAGACTATCGCCCTTCAAACGAAGTGCCAGGCCGAGTATGACGGCAATGTAGCGAGGGTCCGCAAACTGGAGACAAAGCTTGCTCAGGCAAAGGAGTGGGCTTCTCAGTCGTCGGAAGGTCTAGATGTGGTGAATGGCCTACTGGTCGCAGCACAACAGAACTTGGCGAGTGCAGGAGTCGCCCGTGCCGTTTTCCTTCGGGCTAGAGCCGAACTGTCCCTCCTGCTAGATGACGAGGCACGGTTGGAGCGGGTCCGCACTGATGTCTTGGATTCCAGGGCTGAGAGGATGGCCGTACTGGCGCAGCAGCTTCGCGACCTGACCGCTCCCCCTTCATAATGTACTTTTGCTTTTGCTTTTTAATGTACTTTCGCTCTTTTCTAGGAATAATAAAGAGGCTTTTCATCTGACTTTGTGGACCCATCACTTTGGAATGTAAATGACAGGTTTGGGTGAGAGTGATATCAGAGGTGGTATGGACGTGATATACTTTTGGTAAGCTTTAGCAGAGCATATCTATTCAGAGGTTATATGGACATGATAGAATATGATCCAACTAGTTTCGTTTTGGAAGTAGTTTGGTCAGAATGAGGTCTTCGCCATATTCCACTTGAGCAGAGGAGGTTTAAGCATAGTACCTTTTCAGGAATTTGCCATTGATAGGAGCCATTAGCAGGTCTCCATTAGGCTGGGCTAACCTGTAAGCGCCGTTTGAGAACGTTGTCTCGATTACGTAAGGGCCTTCCTATTTGGGCTGGAATTTGTCTTTACTCCTGTGAGTAAGAATCATCGGCCTTCTTACAGCCAAAACTAGCTCACCGACTTTGAACACTCTTTCCTTTACTTTTTGATTAAAAGTTTTGGAAATGCGTGCTTGGTAGAGCACGATGCGCTGCTGAGCTTGGAGGCGTTTCTCGTCTAATCTTTCTAGCTCTTGAAGCCTTAATGGGTCATTCTTTTCTTGAGTTAACTCGTTAGCCACGGCTATCCTGAGTGACGAAATTTGAATCTCGATGGGGAGAACTGCTTCACTCCCGTAGACCAATAAGAATGGCGTACAACCTGTCGGTGCTCGTACCGTGGTGCGGTATGCCCAGAGACATTCTTCCAGCTTCTCATTCCAATCTCTATTGTTTGAAGAGACGAACTTCTTCAAGAGCTTGATAATGGTTTTGTTGAAGGCTTCCGCCAACCCATTAGCAGCTGGATAATATGCCGTGGAGGCCATATTTTGTATCCGATTTTTATCGCAAAATCGGTGAAACGCTTGGCTGATGAACTGAGGCCCATTGTCATGGATTATCCTTCGGGGAACCCCAAAGCGATAAATGACGTGATGCTTGATGAAGCTGGTCACATTAGATGTTTTCACCTCAGCAAGAGGGATCGTCTTTGTCCATTTGGAGAAGTAATCCGTGATGGCCAGTTTGAACCGGTGACCTCTGGAAGAAGACGGGTGAATAGGACCGATGATATCCATACCCCATGCTTTGAAAGGCCAGGATGCAACCGTAGGATGTAGATGTTCGGACGGTTGATGTATAAAGTCTGCATGAACCTGACAGGCTCTGCATCGTCTGGCATACTGGATTGCGTCTGCGATCATGGTGGGCCAGTAATAGCCCATTCTCCTGATACGATCCTGTAGCTTAGGACCGGGTTGATGCGCCCCGCACACGCCATCGTGAGCTTCACGGATAATCCGCTGTGCTTCATCACCAGAGAGACATCATAATAATAGCCCGTCGTAAGACCGACGATATAGGCATTGTGACGATGCGTCGAAGTAGAAGCGTAATGATCGTCTTTTGACAGATATTGCTTCTTTAGGGTCCTCCGACAAGATTCTGTATGCTACGAAATCTATAAAGGGACTTCTCCAGTCTCTCCTGGGCGGATCTGCGTCCATCGTGTAGCTATGTTCTATGTGAAAGCTATTTTTCATACAGAATAAATCTCTGTTAAGAAGGATTACCGAATTCTGCCTTCTTATAGGAGTAGCTAAATCTGCAGCTAGACTTGCTAGGGCATCAGCTTCCAGATTCTGAGATCGAGGTACATGCTCAAGGAAGAATCCCTTGAATTTCATGGCTATCTCGACCGTTGCTCGGTGATAGGGGATGAGGTCGGGATTCTGGACTTCATATATCCCTCTGACTTGATTGACGATCAGCAGAGAATCACCGAAGGCTTCCAGAGATTTGACCCCCAGCTCTTTAGCGACTTGGAGCCCAATTAGTAGAGTGTTGTATTCCGCCATATTGTTAGAACAGGGCTCGCTAAGAGAATATGCTCGGTAGATAACGAGTTTATCAGGAGTGACTAGGACGATCCCTATTCCTGAAACCACGTTTCCCCTGGGACTAGTCCTGGAGGCGCCATCGAAGAACAGTTGCCATGCATCGCCTTCTATTGCGGAATTACACTCTGCAACTTCGTCGGGAATGTCCTCGTACAGTTTGGAGGCCTCCGGGATCGGATGAGCAGCTAGAAAGTCAGCCAATGCTTGGCCTTTGACGGACTTCTGAGGGACGTACACCATGTCATATGGTGTTAATAACATCGCCCAAGTCGCGAGTCGGGAATTAAGAATGCTTGGCTTGTTCATTAGCACCCACAGAGGATTGATCCTGGAGATGATGTGAATGGTTTGGCCCGTGACATAGTATCGCATTTTCTGGATAGCGAACATCAGGGCCAAGCACTCTTTCTCCACTGGGTTGTACCGGTGTTCGGCTCCGACCATCATCCTGCTGAGGTAGTAGATAGCCTGCTCGTGGCCTATATCGTTCTTTTGTGCGAGAAGAGCTCCCAGGGAATGATCTATTGCTCGGACGTACAGCACGAACGGTCTTCCTATGACAGGAGGTACCAGAACTGGCGGACTAGTGAGGTAGCGCTTGATATCCCCGAACGCTTGCTGACAGGCTTCGTCCCATACGAAGGATACACCTTTCTTCATGAGGCGCGAAAAGGGTTGGCATCTCCCGGAGAGGTTGGATATGAATCTCTAGATATAAGCCAGACGACCTTGAAATCTCCTGAGTTCCCTCAGATTGCGGGGCGGTCGCATTTCTAAGATGGCCTTGACTTTATCACTTGAATGCCTTTGGCGGTGATGACAAATCCCAGAAATTTGCCACTAGATACCCCCAGAAAGGACTTTGTAGGGTTCATTTTGAGTTGATGTTGGCGCATCAATTCAAATACTGTCTTCAAGTCTTGGATGTGATTATCCCTGGGGCAGCTTTTGACAGCTATATCGTCCACGTAACATTCCACTGTCTTGCGTAAATGCTTATGGAATATGTTGCTCATAGCCCGTTGGTACGTAACCCCGACATTCTTTAATCCGAAGGGCATGAGCGTATAGAAATATACTCCCAGTGGTGTCCGGAAGGCAGTATGCTTCTCGTCTTCAGGATGCATCTTGATCTGATTGTATCCTAAAAATTCGTCCATGAAAGACATACGTTCAAAACCGCATATATTGTCAATCATGACGTCTGTGATGGGAAGAGAAAACTCATCCTTGGGGCAGGCTGCATTCAGATCTCGGTAATCGATGCAGATACGTACTTTCCCATTCTTCTTCATGATCAGGACAACATTGGCGACCCAGTCGGGATGTTGTTCCTCACGGATGAAGCCGCAGGCTATCAACTTCTTGACTTCAGCTTCAATGGCGTCCATCATGTCCGGGCGAAATCGGCGTTGGTGCTGCTTCACAGGCTTTGAATCGGGCAGTATGTTGAGTTTATGAGTAGCTACCTTTGGATCAAGACCTGACATATCCTCATAATTCCACGCAAAGACGTCGATATATTCTTTTATCAGTTGGATAATTTTTTTCCTTCCTTCTTCGGAAAGGTCGTTACTGATAAATATCGGTCTTGGTGAAAGTTCATCCCAACGTCAATCTGGATAACTTCATCTTCAGTGGGAGGTTCTCTCTGCTCGAAGCGGAACTCCCATTGTATATCCATCTGCTGAGCCCAAGCGTCATTCTCAAATAGTTCAGATTCTTGTTCGTCTGATTTGAAGGAATCCGTCACTACCATATTTGCTGATAATGTTTGCTCGAGAGCGTGAGATGAGTCGGAGGGCGATGCGCCGTCTTGAAAAGAGGAAAAGATATCCTCGTTCGACTTGGAAGCCGTAAGGGAGGTGGCATACCCTAACCCGAAACGGGTTTGTTGATAGTGGGGATTGCCGAGCAGCGGTATTCGTCTGCCTTTCCCGTAGTTGAGACCTGGTTCCATCCTCAAGTTGTAACCCATATTTTGCATGATCTTCAAGGCTTGCGGGCTGTACCTGTGAACTTGCATTTCACCAGCATCGTCATCGAAGGAATCCTCTTGTATAGTCTGTTCGTTGCGCATGCGGCCGAAGACTATTGAACGCTGACCGTCGCGGGCATGTGGAACAATGAAGATGGAATCCTCATATGGTCCATATGTCATGGTGATATTGGATGATGATGCCACTTCCCATATGTACGGATGATAGGAATCTATAGCTGCCAAGAATTTTCGTGCTATAGGCTCTATATCGTCATGGGGAGAGGGTTCCTGATTTGGAATCCGAGTATCGATATACTGGAAAAGAGGTCCATTGTTATTATCAGAAACCGCATTCCTGGTTGCATTTACATCACTCGGCTACTTGTTGCGCCGAAGGTTGATGATTAAGGGCGGAGGCTTCTGGTTCAGAGTGATCACTAGAGGATCAGCCCCTTTTCCTGACCTGGTCTTATTCAGGGGATAGCCATAGGCTCTGTGGCTTTTGGACGGGTAGTCCGTCCTTTCACCTTGATTGACAGAGGTTGCTTGGCAGAAGGTTCTTCAGGCTCCCGGTGGGATTCCTTCTCTGCTTGGGCTGACACCTCTTCCGTGTAGTCTTGAGAGTATAACACAGCGTCGGAGTAGTAGGATTCTACTCCTTTAAACGGGTTTAGGTCAGCAACCTCCGTTTGTACTGTCCCTTGGGCGTCTACATATTTGAAGCATTGATGTAGAGTCATAGGAACGATGTTGTGGTCGTGGATCCACGGTCTTCCCAGCAGGATGTTGTAGGACACCTCTGAATCGATGACGTAGCATGTAGCCACCGATCTGAGATTGCCAATCTGGATCCTCAGGCAAATTTTTCCCAATGGCTTACTTCTTCCGGCGTTGAAACCCATAATAGTAGTGGTGGTGTAAGCCAGTTCGCTGGTAGGAATCCTCAGCGGTCTGAGCAGACTGTGAGGAATGATGCTGATTGAGGATCCCGGATCTATGTGAATCCGGTCGACCTCCATGGAACCGACGTACCCGGTGTGGTAGAGGGGTCTGTCATGCCTTTTATGTTTTAACAGCATGTCGTCTTGAGTGTAAGTGATATTTGGGACCACCTCCATCACACTGTGGCATCGAGGACACGCCACGGTTTCTTCATCGGGGGACTTGAGTTGGGTCAAGTATGTATCCGCCAGCATCAATGCTTCACTCAGGGCTAGATCAGTGTCTTGGGAGAGCCTGAGTAGCTCGAAGATGGACAATCTGGCTGGTGTATTAGCTACTTTGGCCAGGATGTCGAAGTTGTACGGCTTCTCTAAACCTTTATTTTGAATATTTTTTACAGGTTTATCGAAGCACACTTCTTTCTGCTTCCCCTTGTCCGCCGAAGTTGTTCTCGAAGGACCGGCCTCTGGTACCGCGGGCTCTGGTTCTGAAGGCTTGGCAGCTGAAACGTCTGCAGGTGCATCTTCCTGACTTGCTCCGTAGTCCTTGAGGTAAGCCTTCCCTGAACGGGTGTTGTGGCCAAAACCTCGTCTTCGTCTGATGTCGAAAAAGTTGTAACCATATGGCAGGGCTTGCATTTGGAGTTCTTCCTGGACTTAGCCTTAGTAGCATTAGTCTCTTTTTCGAGCTCCGACACCAAGTCTGGGTGAACCCATATAATCTCGCCTCTCTGGGTAGTTAGGGGTAACAGGTCGTGATTTTGACCCCTAGCCGGAGGGAGATTAACGATGTTCATCGTTGTCCGAGAAATATGTGTAACACTGTCCGGTAATTCTTGGGGAGGCAGATTGCCAAATTGCAGAGAGATCATGTTGGCCGTGACCGTCTTCTCGCTATTGCGCAGAGTGATGGCTTTAGCATCGATCAGCTCTTGGATCTTCCTTTTCAGTATGTAACACGCCTTTGTTGGGTGGTGTACGTATCTGTGGAAGATACAGTACTTGGGGTTGTTGGTACTACCGACTTTACTGGGCCGCCTCTCCTCCGGAAGGGTGATCTTGCCACTTTTGATGAGACACTCGAATATACTCGGAATATCGTCGTCGTCGAAAGAGTATACTTCGACGGGCCTGGAAGTCCCGAGTTTCGTCTGCGCGGTTGCTGCAGTCTTCTGTCTGGACGTATTGATTGCCAGAGCTTCTTTTCCTTTGGAACTGCGAGGATGGTCGCCGTTGGGGGATGACCTCTTGCCTCTGTCAGAGGTAGAGATCATGATGCCATTGTCATGCGCCTTGCGACTGTTGTCCTCGGCGGCTACCGCTGAAATGATGAACAAGGGCCAATCATGGAACTGATATGGTCCTGTGAACACCAAGATCACGGGAAGAAGGTTCTTCCTGCAAATGTCCACCAATGCTGAGTCTGGAACTCCTGAAGGCATCTGTAAAGTGGCTTGGCAAAAACGTTCGACGAAGGTGCGAACACCTTCTCCCTCTGCTTGACTTCGATGAGAGAGGACATAGACATGTCCATTCCTCCCTCGTAGAATCGTGTGAAGAATAAAGCCTTGAAGTCTTCGAAGGAAGTAATGCAGTTGTCCGCCAGGCTGCGGTACCACTGGTAAGCTACTCCCGAGAGACAGCCCTTGAACACCCGGGTGAGGAGGGCGTCATTCCCTTGTAGCAACACCGTCATCATACTGAAATAGTTCATGTACTGACTTGGTGATGTTTTTCCCTCGAACAGGGCCATGGTCTGAGGTTTGTACCTCGGAGGAAAAGGGACCTCCTCCTAGATAGCTGGGTATGGCTGGTTGATTCCCAATTTCTTGAGCTTATCTTTGTGCTTCAAGGCATCAAATTGGGCTTTTAACTCCCGCACTGCTTGCATCGGATTTTCAGCTGGTAGCGAGACCACGGAATGGTGCGGAGTCGGTTGTATCGTGACTCCCGCAGGAGGTAGTACATTCTTCGAGTGAGGAAGTGAAGGACCAGCTAACTCTTGATCTAGAGCAGGCTCTTGGATCGTATTGGATGGTGGTAGATCCACCCCCACGCGTATCTGAGTAGGCGAGACCGATGTTTGAGCCATAGCAGCCGCCTGTTGAGTTAGCATCATTTGGTGCATGTTCTCCATCATGGATTGTATTTGTTTCAGAGATGTCTCCAGTGTAGTAATGCGTTGCTCAACGTTTCCTGATGGTGAGGCTTCCTCGTGTTCATCTCCAATGGCATAAACTCCCATCTCCCTGGGCGTCATTGAAGGATGAGTATAGGTCGCTGCAGAAGTTGACTCTATACTCTCAGTATCTGATTCGGAAGACTGACGACCCCCAGCATCGGAATCAGAAGAACACGAAGTCAGTTGTCGTGACTTTGAACGAGTGTTCTGGAAAACCCCAGCTTCGGTGTCTCTAAGGAGCATGTTAAATTTCCTTCGGCTCGGAGTTCTAGAGGACGGACGTCTTGAGCTTGAGCTTCCTCCGGGTATATGTGAAGCCATGTTCACAGATGCATGCATGGGCTCTTCTTCTAGGAAAGATGGAGAGTAGCTCAGCCGGTCAAAAACCGGCCGTTTTGCTTTAGAACAGCAACAATTAATTACAATCATGTGACTATTACAACAGTGCTCGCTAGGAGGCGTAATAGCCACGCTGGAAGATCCTCTCTCCTTGCATTTCTGGATTAGATACATGCGCAGGTCAGGAGGAGTTGCAGAAGAAGAAGATGATGGCTTGTTCCTTCTGTTCCCATTGGTGGGCATGCGGATGATGGGAGCCATAGTCTTCCCTGTGCCTCCCGTAAACAACAGGTTGGCCATCTGGGTGGCGAATAATCCCCTGGGAGGGTGTCTTTCCGCAACTGGAGCCTTCTTTACGCTTAGGGACTTCGCCTGGCATAATTTGGAGCTTCGCTCTGGTTGGCGTAAAGCTGAGGATGTCCTCAGGCGGCCATCGGAATCTCGCATAATTCGGAGGGCGTGCAGATTGTTCCCTTGTTGGCGTAAAGGCCGAGAAGTTGAGTAGTCCGCCGCATGCTTTCCCTTGCAGGGATCATCTGGTTCTCTGTAGAGGTCAGATGTTATTTTACACGCGGAGCGTGTCTTGTACTTCCGATTTGGCGCTGAGGCTTTATCCGAAGTTTTGTCTATTCCGCCAGGGACGGGAGACTAAATTTCACGCGCAGAGCGCGGAGTATACTTCTGGGTTACCGCTGAGGCATTGCCAGAAGTTTTGTCGGTTCTGTCAGAGACAGGCGACTGAATTTTACGCACAGGGCACAGAGGGAGCAATGCTACAACCTCATTGGTCGAAGAGATCGGAGAGATCGGAGAACCCACAGGAATGGTAGAGGATGTCTTGGGCATCCAAACCTTACGCAGCTTCCTGTTGTTTTGGACAGAGAGAGAGTGAGAGCTGCCCCGTGTAGGCAGCTGGTCGAACTGGACGACCAGTATCTTCTTCACGGATCCCGCAGATACCACATCGTGTTGAGCAATAGCTTCCTCATCAGAAGAGAAAGATGTCCTCAGCAGAGTTGCCATCATGTTTAGGATAATAAACGAGAAAAGATTTGATAAATATGGGAAAATGAGGTCTTGTGCGAAGACCCGCCCCTTCTTTTATGTTTACAAACAAGATTGTACAAATTCGATCCTACACGAGGATGTCTAAGTACAATTTATTTAATCTGGGTGAATATTGCTATAGGTGTCTGATCTGCAGTCGATCACTTTAGCCCTTGGACCATACGATGTTGAAGAAGTGTCGTGGAAGACAGGTAGCAGCTTCGAAGGTTGCTAAAGAGGGTGGATGCCCTATGCCAAAGTCGTCGATCCCTTCTCTTTGCCTGAGCTCTGGATTCTCCTCTCTCTCGTTCTCTCTCTCCTCTATTTCTCCTTTCAATTTGTCGGCCTATTTTCGATCGTTCGACCTTGTCCTCTGTTGATAGAGGTCTCTATTTATAGAGTTTTAGTGACAGTGACCACTCAATCGGTGTAAAAACCAAGTAGTGGAAAGTACAGCACCCTTTTACACAACGGTTAAAATAACCAATACCTGCGTATAGATGATCCTTTGAATGAGCGTGTGACGCGGGTCCAACTAAGGGACAAAACGCGTATAACTGCTACGAAGATCACGGCGTAGAAGCCACGTAGGTAGGTATCCCTCGTGTAGAAGAGGTTGGCATAGAAGCCAATGTCTGTCACTATGGCATAGAACCCAAATAGTTATTAAACCGGCATAGAAGCCGAGTAGGCGTAGAAGCCGAGTGGTCATAGAGGTCGAGTGGGCGAAGAAGTCGAGTGGTCATAGAGGCCGAGTAGGCGTAGAAGCCGAGTGGTCATAGAGGCCGAGTAGGCATAGAAGCCGAGCAGGCACCGAAGCTGAATAGGCGTAGAAGCCGAGCAGGCACCGAAGCTGAATAGGCGTAGAAGCTGCTGCGTAACGTGCCAGAGTGATGATGTGGACGTCTTAGCCGGAATTACGGCTCTTGGAGATAATCAGATCTCTTGCATTAAATGTAGAGATCTGCCCCCATCCTTGAATCCTGTGCGAAGAGTAACTGCTGTCGTGGCAGTCTGTTCGTCTTTTGCGGACCGTAAGGAGCTCACGTTTGCCTGTGTAAAACTAGGCAGCGTATTCCCTTATATGTGTAGGAGCAGCTCTTGCTAAGGGAATGTCACTAAACGACGGTTCGGTGACATTTAATCAAATCTCCTGCATTAAATGTGGAGATCCGCCATCATCCTGCGCATTAAATGCAGAGGCGTGTTTCAAAGGTCTGCCACCCTTCTGTGCATCAGACGCAGAGACGTGCCTCAGGCATCTGTCAGTATTTGGCGTATTAATTGCAGAGACGTGCCTTGAGGGCCTGTAACCACCCTGTGCATTAAATGTAGAGACCTTCCTCGAGCCTTGTACGAAGTGCAGCATTTGACGTGGCAGGCAGTTTGTCTTCCGCGGAGCGTAATGAGCTCTCATCTGCCTGTGTAAAACTAGGCAGCGTATTCCTCTGTGTACGTAAAAGCGATTTACGCAAGGGAAATGGCAGTAAATGACAGCCTGGGTTGTAGTGTCGCGCCATCATTATAGCCGTCGCCTGGGTAGTCGAGCAGTATCCCTTTGTCAGAAGTCGAGGCGTCAGGTTCATTGTAGGATCTGACAGGTTTATTTGCAGGATCTGTCACTACCCGATTCTAGAAAATAGGGTTATTTTTTTTATTTTTATTTGGTAAATTGTGTATTGTATTTAATTAATTATATTTATATTTATTTAGTGATTATATTATTTTTTTAATGATTGTTTTAGGGTTTTGGCTAGCCTGGACCCATGTCAAACCCTAGTGGACCCATGTCCGACCCAGCCCACACCCTTGTGAGAATTATTTTAGGGCTTAGAAATATTTATTATATTTTTAGTGGGTTAGTGGGAGAGATTTGGAGTTGGTTTGAGTGTTTTTGGAACTCGGAACCCAAAACCAAGTGTTAGGAGGGCATTTTGGTCAATTGGTGACTTGTGTAACCCTTTATGTAGCAAGTGGCCGGCCTACCTACCCCCCACACCCGTGAACCAGCAGCCCCACACCCGACAGCAGCCCCTCTTTTCATTCCACTCTTCTTCTTCACTTCTTCTTCTTCTCCACTTCTTCTTTCTTCTCCCTTCCTTCTCCAAGTACGTTCTTCTTCCATTTTTCTTCCTTCTTCTTTCATTCCTTCTTCTTTATGCTAGCCCTAACCTTGAATTTTCTTCAACCTAGGTGTGAGGAGCTTAGATCTAGTGTGGAGGCTAGTTTTGGTGGCTTGGAGCTTGAGGGAGGTGATTTCTAGGGGTTGTGAGACTTTGGCCTTGGAATTTCAACTCCCAAGAGATAAAACCTAACTTTTCCCTTGCTAATTATTTTTATGTAGTATAATTAGTGTTGTAGAACCTTCCTAGACCCTAAGCCTACCCGTAGGAGGAAATTGGAACTAGTTTGGTTGAGTTTAGAGACTTTGACATTAGGTTTTGTGTCAAATTCGGGTGGAATCCGAATTTGGCCCAATTTTGGGTGATGTCCTAGGTTAGACGGACCTAGGTAGACGTTGTCGGGTGTCTTGAGGGTGAGTGCGTGTCTCCGTTCGGACACGGGAAGTCGTGTCGCGGAGAAACGGGCGTTTCGGACGAAATTGGGGTTTTTCGTCGTCGCCGATTCTAAGTGCGTACGTGTTTCCGCCACGGGCCTAGAATCAATGCGGGAGCACATTTTCTAGGATCTAGGCATCGTTTAGAGCGTGTGGGTAAATTTTGGGCCGATTCCGAGTTCGTTTGGTGTGCGTTTCAGGAGATTTTCTGAGCCGCGCACCACGTGTTCGTCGAAATGACCGAACGGCCATTTCGACTTGGTTTTCTCGTTTCGGGCTTGTGCACGCGTTGGATTAGTATTGGGGAGTGTGTGCTAGAGTTTTCGAGTTATATTTTATATATTTTAGGGTGTTGGTGAGTGTCGGGGTCGTTGGGCGTGAGTGGGGCGTGTTGTTTGTGTGTTGTGTGCGTTGTGTTGTGTTGTGTTGTGTCTCTCTCTATATATTTATAAGTGTATCTATATATATATATATATGTATATATTTATATGTATGTGTGTTTATGTATATATATTTATATATATATATGTGTGTATTTATATCTATGTGCTTGTGTGTGTATATGTCTATGTGTATATATATATGTATATGTATAAGTGTGCTTGTGTGTGTGTATATATATATATATATATATGTGTGTGTGTATGTGTATATATATATCTTAGAGTGTGAGTGTGTGTATTGGTATGTATATATATATATTTGTATGTGTGCATATATATATATTAATATGTGTGTTTATATATATATAGCTATGTATATATTTGTATGTGTGTGTGTGTATTAGTGTGTTTGTGAGTGTGTTAGTGTGAGTGTTAGAGAGTAGATATAAGTGTATATATATATGTATTTAGTTGTTTATATATATAGTTATATGTGTGTAGATATATATATATATATAGGGTGATATATATATATATATATATATATGTATAGGAGTGTGTGTGTGTGTGTGTTTGTGAGTAGGAGGGAGGGGGTTCAGCCACTGCAGCAGGGACAGCAGCAGCAGCATGCTGCATCAGCCAAGCAGCAGCAGCAACATAGCTAGGCTGCAGCAGCAGCAGTGCAAGGCAGCAAGGCAGCAACAGCAGCTAGCTTGTCGCAGCGCTGCGTTGCTCTAGCAGTTGGGTGAGGGTTTATGTAGTTGGATAGTTTAATAGATAGATTAATTAGTTAGATAGTTATTTAGATAGATAGATAGTTAGAATTAATAGTTAGATAGTTAGTTTGATAGCTAGTTAGATAAATAGGTAGTTAGATAGATGCCTAGATAGGTAGATAGATAGTTAGACGGGTAGATAGATAGCTAGATACTTAGATATATATCTATCTAAGATATAGATATCTATATACCTATAGTTATATATATATGTCTATAGGCAAGGTATAGGGGTATATGTATATGTGTGTGGATATCTATATATATATGTATATAGATACTTAGATATATAAATATATGGTAGATATATATATTTCCTAGCCTAGATTAATAACTAGGTGTATATTTATTAGTTAGATAGCTAGTTAGAGGGGTTTTAGAGCGGTATCTCAATACCTTGAGATATCCAAGGTATTGAGTTTCGAGCGGGGTATTTGAGCATTAGCCTAGGAAATATTTTGGAGTGATTTTTATATGTTTATGTATATATATTTACGCGTGCTAGCATAAGTTTTAGCGGATTTAGGCGGGGTGCGTGGCCTAGGGCGAGGTATCGGATACCGAGGGTATCCCGGTATCTCGATTAGTCGAGTTTGTGAGTTTAGTAGCTTAATGAGCTCGGTTTGACCTAGAATTTCAGGGGCACCCTATTTTGACCTAGCTTTGACCATTATTGTCCTCGTTGACCGTAAAAGTCAACGTTTGACCTAGTTTTGACCTAGAGTTGACTTTTTGGACCTCTGGTTGACTTTTTGACCTAAATTTCACCGGTTTGACCCGTTCGACCTAGAATAGCCCTAGAAGCCTGTTTTTAATTATTTTATATCAATTTAACTCATTAGAACCCTGTTTAATTCTGCTTTTCGTATTAGGTTCTTGCGACACCGGTCCGGATCTCGATTCTCATCAGTTGCTCAGGACATCAGGCGAGTACCTACCTCTGATAGTTTCCATTTCATGATAGCGTTTATATCACCTGTTCTAGGACTGTGATACTTGATTCTGACACATTATTACATGAGCTGGTACTAGTGGATCCCGTCATGAGATGCTATCCCCCTTACCGTGTTCAGTGGGTACTCTATCACATGTATTTCATCATGTGCTTCGGGTATTGATTCTCATGTGCTATCATGTGCTTATTGTGCTCTCGCCTTCGTGTGCGCGAGCTATTATCATGTACGTAGCGTGTTGTGGTTGGATCCAATGGTATTAGTGGGGGAGGGGAGTAGGAGTTGGTTATGTGATCAAAGCCAAACAATATTCATGTGTATGTCGGTTATGCAACTAACGCATAACGGAGTTATCGTAGTATTTTTCATGTGCAACCTAAGCCGATCACATAACGAACTTGTGCTCAAGGCACTTAGCTAGTATTCATGTTTCTCACCTGCAGTTACTTTTCCACTACTTGTATTGTTCTCCAGTTTACTTTGCAGCTACTTATTGTGCTCCAGCATATATTTATTTCCTGTGCATCTTGTATACTTTTATTGCTCGTCATATACACCTTACCATGTATTTGGAGTTGCTTTCAGAGTTATGTACTTCGCTCCAGTCCTGACTGGGCATATTTTTTTCCCGAGGATCCTGAGGACTATTGCCCGACGTTCTACGGGCCGGGTGTTGACGAGGGTTGTGACCCCGAGTTCGAGGAGGAGTGCGCCGAGGAGACGCCTATAGCACCCTAGTTAGCTAGGTGGGTTTCCTGGGTTGTTTCCAGTTGTTATTTTGGATGATTGTACTTATTCTTTTGATGTTGTGAGATGTTGTAGCTTTTTGGCCTTGGAATGTATTATTTTGGATTGTCTTGCTCTCTTGGTTATGTTTCTTTGTTTATTTCATATCGTGCTTTATTTCTTCCCCTAGATTTTATGATTGAGAGTTTATATATATATTGCGTGGTTGCCCTCCTTTTGGAGAGGATTTTGATATATATATATTGCGTGGTTGCCCTCCTTTTGGAGAGGTCATGCCAGATTTTTTTGTGAGATATAGATAGATTTGGTTGACCTAGAACGGACCTTTACAGCGTTCTACCGCCGATTCTGCGACATAGGCTGGACGTACCCACGGCTCATGCCCTATTTTCGGGTGCGGATCATGACACATTTTTGGTGGCAGCCCCATGCAGGTCTAGTTTTTAGGTTTACCTGCAATAGGATATAGGATATAGGCTGAGAGAGAGTGTGCTCAATCACAACTAGGACCCTTCCTGATTTCTTTTGCTATCTTTAATTTTTCTAAAATTGTTTTCTTTTGCACTATTACTGTCCTTCTTTGATGATATCGTTTCTTGCACCGTATTGACTTCTTTTGATCTGCGTTCTTCTTGATTCCATTCCAGCACTTGCTTTATTTGATTTCGGTGCTTCCCATAGCTTTGTGTCTGTATTTTTTACTGTTAGACACCATCTTGTTGCTGAACCTTTAGCTAGACTCTGCAAGATCATGACCGGGGGTGGTATCATCCTAGTCAGTGATGTCTGCATAGACCGGAGAGTTACCTTGGGAGGCCGGAAGTTGAGTGTGTGCCTACTCGTAATGCCACTTCCGAGCTACGATATTATACTCGGGATGGATTGGTTGAGTACGCATTGTGCTAGTATAGATTGTCATGGAGACAGAGTTGTGTTTAGTCCGCCAGGTGAGCCAGAGTTTCAGTTTGCCAGAGGAGCAGCGGAGCAGACCGAGGGAGTCTTCTGCGGAGCCCTGGTGGTAGAGCCGAGGTCGCTACATCCACTGATAGAGGAGTACATGGATGTCTTTCCGGAGGAGTTGCCAGGGTTACCTCCGGACAGAGATATGGAGTTCTCTATAGACTTGGTGCCAGGCGCGGAGCCGATATCCCAACACGTCTATAGAGTTAGCAACAGTGAGCTGATAGAGTTGAAGAAGCAGGTGGATGAGCTTCAGGACAAGGGATTTATCAGATCTAGTTCTGTCACGACCCGCACCCGGTTTAGGGGCACGAGTGCGTGGGTACGTCCAGCCTACGCTGCAGCATCGGCGGTAGAACGCTGTCTAGGTATTGATACTATCTAACTAATGTCACGCAAATATCCAATCTCCATTAGGAGGCACGGATAACACAAATAGATGAACATATACTCAATCACAGGATTACAGCACGATAGGATTTCGAAACAGAAATTAAAATTAAACTCAACACAAGTCCACAAGAAATAACTTTAACTTAACAATATCCAAAAATCATCAAAATGCCGGAGACAAATCCGGTACCAAATAGTCTACTTAAAAACTAACAAGAAATAATAATTCCGTCTAGACCCTCCAGAATCACAGCTAACTACCAAGTCTGCAGCTACTCACCATAAGTGTCGGACAGCAGTCCTCTAAGGCATAGTCTGGAAAAATGTTTCCAGTCAGGAAGGAGCAAAGCACAATCTCAAATAACAGTTCCATTAATTGATAATGTCTATAATACAATAAAACATGTCATGCTAGCTACTGAGAAGACAGTGGAATAATGTAATGACAGTTTAAGAGAGACAGGCAATAGGCAATGAAACACAGTCAGTGCATGTATAAAAATGAAAGAATAAGGAACAGTATCATATACGGGTGATGTAGTATATGAAAATATAGAGGACTGTAACTATTCTAAGTGTTTGAAATAGTAGTTTCGAAATGTGATCGGCTTGGGAACATGTACGGTTGCTATAAGGCCTGGCTAATCATGGGTGAAGAGCATGATTAACACTTACAGTTTTTATACTACAATAAGAGGTTATGATCACATTTCTTACTAACTACTTCCCCGCCCCCAACTAGTACTGTGGATCCAACCATGACACGTCACGATACACGAGCAAGTAAAGTCTATCATGTACGGTTTCTAAATATACATGTCGTGTACAATGTCAATACGATAATTAAGGTAACATCTCATGACTGCCGATCCAAGCTATACTAGTCCGTGTAGCACAGTGTCAAGATTCAGTTGTAACATTTCAAGATCATTGAACTTATAGCAATTATCAAGAATTGGAAATTATCAGAGAATGTACTTGCCTTGGTCCTTAGCTGGTATTTATGGATGTCCTGTTCCAGAGTATCCCCTGGTAAACCAACAGTCCTATAAACACATCACAATATGACATTTGTATCAGAAGCTGTCCTAACACTCAATAGAAATACACTGGCCTTAGGCTATGCCAGGCAGGGCACTAGTCAACTAGGGTCATCTAGTAGGGATATATAATTATAAACATCTCATTAACTAGTATATATATAATTCCATCCATTACAATTATAGATATATGTAGAAATATATATTTTAAAATAAATGATTTTTGTATGTATATATAAACATAATAATTTATACTTACAATATTTTATACATGCACCAATTTAAATGTATTTACAATATATATACACATATATATATCAAAATAATTACACACCTAAAAATATATGCATTTATACTAGTTATATTTAATACCACACTTACATACATTAATTAAATATAAACATATACATATCTATTAGATTATGTATACATTAACATACACCTATTTATACCAAAAGTATTAATTTAAATATATACTTTTCCAAAATACATACATCTATATGTTTGTAAATATACCAAAATAGTACGTATTTTATGTGCAATTAGAGAAATGATACTATATTTATACAATTAATATAAATAATATATAGATATTCATAATTTAAAAATACATACATTACCAATCAATTTATATTGAAAATATGCTAAATATATATATATAATACATATCTACACATATACCAATTATACACTTTACATTATATACTAATACATATTTATGTATTAACATAAACTAAATAACTATTATATCTATATATATTTTATATATACTATACATTTATATATAAACATTAATACATATACTATACATTAAGTTTAATTATTAATTTAAATAATAGACATATACGTATACATATACTGATTATATTAAAATATACTAAGTATATATATAAAATGTATAAATATACATATATAAATTAAATATACACTTATACACATATATACTAATTATATACCTTAATATATAATATACTATACATTAAGTAATTATATTTATTATATACCAACATACTATACATTAACATATTAAAATAGATATTAACATATATTAAACATTAAATAAATAAATAATTATACATATACATATTATATATATATATGCTCATGTATATACCTATTTATATATACATATATATATATATATATATATATATATATATATATATATATATATAAGAGAAGGATGAGGGAGAAGAAGAAAGGAATACTTACAGAGGCTTGCCGGAGCACTGTCGCCGGCTGGAGACCGCCGGACCGGAGGAGCAGCCAGGGGAGCAGCGGACGCCGGCGTCGGACTGCGCCGGAGCAGTTGGAGCAGCGCCGGCCGGGTGCACCGAGGGGTGGCCGGGATGCAGAGGGGGCTCGGGAACCGCCGGAGTGGCTGCCAGCGGGCCGGGCAGTCGGGCTCTGCGGGATGGATGGGTGGAGATGGGAGTGGTGGTGGCAGCGCCGGCTGATGTGGCCGCCGGGGGGACTCGCGAGGGGAGCAGCGGGCTGGCCGGTTGGCCGCTCGCCGGAGACGCGCGGGCAGCGCCTGCCGGTGCAGAGGGGCCAGGAAGCACAGTAAGGGGTGATGGTATAAGGGTTTCCCCCTCTTTCCTTTTCAAATTCAAATTAATTTATGAAGAAGAAGAAGGAAAGGAAGAGAAGGAGAGGAAGAAGAAAAGAGAAGAAGAAAATAGAAGAAGAAGGGAAGGGGTTTTCCAACGTAGGAGAGAGGATGTGGGGGCTTGGGAAATTTTGGAGGCTTGTGAGGTGGGGTTTTCTAGGTAGTCTAGGGATTAGGGTTTGATGGTGACATTTAA
The DNA here is from genome assembly GCA_036927795.1 of Iris macrosiphon. Classification (NCBI taxonomy): domain Eukaryota; kingdom Viridiplantae; phylum Streptophyta; class Magnoliopsida; order Asparagales; family Iridaceae; genus Iris; species Iris macrosiphon. Next base: position 41,237,656 of record JAYESA010000020.1, read on the forward strand.
ATAGGGGAGAGGGTTGTTGAATGAATGGTTGTGATTAACCCTCTAGAATGAGGGGTCCAGATTAAACATGAAGGAAAAATAATTCATGGAGGATGAGGGTTTAATTAAAATTAATAGGCTCCCTCATTGATTAAAATAATTAGGTGTTGGCACCTACAATTAAATAATTGCAACTTAGCCCCTTAAATTCGGAAAATTGCACAAACACATGAAATGATGAAAATTGGGCGGGCGATTCGGGGTCCAATATTTTGTAGGGTCAGGGGACGCTGTAAGATGGCATGGGCTGAATTTGAAGGGCACTGGAATTAATTAGGAATTTTAAGATCAGATAAAATGGTATCCTCAAATTAAATAGAAATAAATGCAAGTTGTGTTCAACAATTAATTAGGAGTACTTGGGGTCAAAATCAGATCAAGTCATCAATACCAATATTGAAGAAGACTCAGAACAGAATATTACCCTAATTTGGGCCGCACGAAAAATAGGTCAAGATGGCCTCCAATTTTCGATTGGAACGCACAACGATACAAAATTAGGAATTTAAAATAAACGTCCGCGACGACTTTTGTGCGGCCAGAAATAATGTACAGGGAGCAAAATTATGAGTTGTAAAAATAGCAGAATTGAAGGCGGACATGTCTAGGACAAGATTGTGAAATTTGTTGGAAGACAAAAGTCTGGATAGTGCTCCAAAGATCGAAGCAAAGACAAGGCGCAAAAATATTAAATAAATACAGTAATTAATTTCAATCTTCAAATATTAAATTCTAAATAAAAATAAAATCCAGAATTCTATAATTCGGACAGGGGTTCGTCTACTGGGCTTCTAGGTCTAGTCTGCTAGCTAAATAAAATAATTAACACTGCATCTAATACTATAATTATTTACACATCACACATAATAACTATTTAAATCAAATATATTATTATGCAATTAATTAATGGTAAATAACATAATAGTAAATATTGTAAAAATTCGAAAATACCCCTGTTTTCAGAATGTGGTAGTGACAAGTCTACCCACCTTAAAAGAATTTCGTCCTCGAAATTTAAAATCCTCATATTAGCATTTAATCATACACATTATTATTTCCCTCAATTTAAGTTTATCATCCATGAAATCTTTTAATACTCCACAATGTCCTTTCGCAATTTCAAAATTCTAAAATTGTTGTATAACCTGAAAATCTTCAAGTAAAGTCCATCAAAATTTCCTTGAAAGTTTTAAGTTAATGATTCAATGTCCGGGATTTAATATCCACTCCTCAAAATACTCAACAAATGCGATATTTAAGGATTCTCCAATTGTTACATCCAATTATAAAGTTCAAAAATTCATAACTTGCAATTTAGTAAATATATTGATGAATCTCCCAAAATTTCCAAATTAAAACCAACTTAAACATGTCAAAATCTTTCCTGGAATTAATAAACCACCAATTATGCCATGTTAATTTCTTAACCATTTATTTAAATCAATAATTATCCTCAAAATTTTAAATCCTCGATTGTGTTATTTATGTATTTACTACCATCAAAATTAAATTCCTCAAATCATATAATCATGAACTACCCCATATTGCTATTTCACAATAAATTCTTTCAAAAATTCTATAAATAGCATATCCCTAAAAATCTTCAAAAATAAATCAAATCACATTCTTATCACAATATTCTCCAAAATTTTAAGTTAATAACGAAATACAAGAATTTAATATTCCATCCACTAATTGAAATCCAATCAGTGCATATTTCAAAAATTTAATCTCGTCCCAAATTTAAATTTAACACTAATCCATTTGTGTTCTTATCCCTCGATTTTTTTTTTTTTTTTTTTTTTTCCATAATATGCAACGATGTAATACTTATGAACCCTTCAATACAATATTCAAAATATAAGTTCACAACTTGCAGTCCAATAAATATATCGATGGTCTTCTTAAATTCCTCAAATTCAATGATAAATTCAATCATTTCATAATTTTCAAAAAATCAATGATTTAACAAAACTTCAATTACGCCATATCAAATTCCCAACTCTTCATTTAATTTAAATTTTTTTTTTTCCTCAAAATTTTTGGCACCTTGTCTCTCTTTGTCAAGTTATAACCTCTTCGTTAATCTTTATTACAGTTAAATCCTCAACAATCAAAGTCTAAGAGAATTCTACCTATACTCATACAACATGCAACCTAAAAGAAATATGTATGATCATGGTGTCTTTCGTCAGGGTATTACAGTCTCTGTAACAGGGGTACTACTAACTACATTATAACAAGAAATCATGCATACAAGCTACGGTACTAAGGTATCAATCAATCAGAAGACAAAAAGAACATGAGGAAAGAAAAGAAAGAACCTGCTAATATATACTTGCAATATCTTCTAACATAATCATAGGTCAAATGATGCAGGAAAAGTTTGATACTTCTATCTCTTTAGGTACCACACTTTGCTACCACCCTAGATTGACACCCAAGTCAGTTGGCAGTGAGATCTCAATCATACTCAAGTCATCAGATCCTTACACATGTATATCATCTACTCATATATTAATATCCATCTCTTATCTACCATAAAGTTAATCCTCGAAATAATCGTCAAGGTTTAACTTCTCGATCAACTTAAAAATAATTGCATACACTCCTCAAAATCAGATACTCAATATCAAAAATTTAATCACCTTTAAAATCCTTATAGCCTTGACTATGTTTATTGAATTGAATTCTCAAAATTTAATAACATAAAATCTCATCTCCTCAAAATTCTTTAAAAATTGAAATTTATTTCCACTCTACAAATTATAAATTTAATCCACAAGTATACATATACTACTCACAGTCTCTAATACTCAAGGTGCACACTAATACACTAATTATTTACAGCCTCAACTGTGTACGAAAATTGTACTGTCCGAAATAATTGCACTATCATTTCCAATAATCCAAATTATCATCTCACATATTTTCTTCAATGATTTTCTATCTATATTACTTAATACCCCAATCTGTTTGTCATCACACGAAGTACTTACTGTCATTTGCACCTTGCTCAACAAATATTTGATATAGAATCACTAGCACTATTGGTATGGTAACGCTAGCTTCATCCTTAGATTAACTCTTCAAACTTATTACAAATCACGATCACTTGCACTTTCTATAATACCAATACTAATTATAATAACACCTATCATGGAACTATTGCTACAAGGTACTATGCTATGGGTATCTCTAGATTAATGCCTAATGCTCATATGTCCCAACTAGGAAACACTTACAATTCACAAGTCACACTCAGCCAACTAATACAAGACACAACCAAAATTGCAAGTCACTAATTATCATACTAACAAGGAATTCTCAAAGAAAATAAGCAAAAAGAACTGGATCAAGGACGGAAGGTATCTTTACTGCTAGTAAAGAAAAGAAGCGATGGAACAAAGTCCTGGAATAACAGAAAATAGATAAGTCTTGAGATGACACTTTAAGAACCAATTTAAGATACAACCTGATAATCATACACGTCTGTCAGAAATCATGACACACAGAATCCTCGCCACGCCAGTAAGTATAGATGCGATAACGACAGGTTCCGTAACTAAGGTATGCAACTCTATAATCATGTCATCTAGAATCCTCGCCTCGCCAACCGGTATGGCTGCGAGAGACCCTAAGTTTCATAACTACAGTAGGTACATCCAAGTCGGTTCCTACGTTCTCGTCACGATAGCTAATATGGCTGCGATAAACTCTAGGTTCCATAACCAAAGTAGACGTTTTACTCTTCTCACTGTCCTCATCAATATATGTCATCAGATGATACCGTAAATTTTAGCCCGTAAAATTCACCTCGATATGAAATCAAAAACTCCACAACGATACCAAGAATTAAAGTTAACAACTGGTCAACAAGAATTAAACTCAATATCAATAAGTGAGGACGGACGAAAACAAGGAGGAAGGATTTAAATTGGAATTTATAATGAGATTCTCAAGGGTCGTCCCAGGAATCTCTCAAATAATTTGTGATTGAGTATCCTCTCTCGCCCTAGTATCCTATGTCCTAGATTCTATAGCAGGCACGCAGTAGTATAACAAGGATGTCACACTACTACGACATCGCACAACTCGCGAAGTCTGACCTGCGTGGGCCACCACTAAAAACGTGTCACGACCCGCACCCGGTTTAGGGGCACGAGTGCGTGGGTACGTCCAGCCTACGCCGCAGCATCGGCGGTAGAACGCTGTCTAGGTATTGATACTATCTAACTAATGTCACGCAAATATCCAATCTCCATTAGGAGGCACGGATAACACAAATAGATGAACATATACTCAATCACAGGATTACATCACGATAGGATTTCGAAACAGAAATTAAAATTAAACTCAACACAAGTCCACAAGAAATAACTTTAACTTAACAATATCCAAAAATCATCAAAATGCCGGAGACAAATCCGGTACCAAATAGTCTACTTAAAAACTAACAAGAAATAATAATTCCGTCTAGACCCTCCAGAATCACAGCTAACTACCAAGTCTGCAGCTACTCACCATAAGTGTCGGACAGCAGTCCTCTAAGGCATAGTCTGGAAAAATGTTTCCAGTCAGGAAGGAGCAAAGCACAATCTCAAATAACAGTTCTATTAATTGATAATGTCTATAATACAATAAAACATGTCATGCTAGCTACTGAGAAGACAGTGGAATAATGTAATGACAGTTTAAGAGAGACAGGCAATAGGCAATGAAACACAGTCAGTGCATGTATAAAAATGAAAGAATAAGGAACAGTATCATATACGGGTGATGTAGTATATGAAAATATAGAGGACTGTAACTATTCTAAGTGTTTGAAATAGTAGTTTCGAAATGTGATCGGCTTGGGAACATGTACGGTTGCTATAAGGCCTGGCTAATCATGGGTGAAGAGCATGATTAACACTTACAGTTTTTATACTACAATAAGAGGTTATGATCACATTTCTTACTAACTACTTCCCCGCCCCCAACTAGTACTGTGGATCCAACCATGACACGTCACGATACACGAGCAAGTAAAGTCTATCATGTACGGTTTCTAAATATACATGTCGTGTACAATGTCAATACGATAATTAAGGTAACATCTCATGACTGCCGATCCAAGCTATACTAGTCCGTGTAGCACAGTGTCAAGATTCAGTTGTAACATTTCAAGATCATTGAACTTATAGCAATTATCAAGAATTGGAAATTATCAGAGAATGTACTTGCCTTGGTCCTTAGCTGGTATTTATGGATGTCCTGTTCCAGAGTATCCCCTGGTAAACCAACAGTCCTATAAACACATCACAATATGACATTTGTATCAGAAGCTGTCCTAACACTCAATAGAAATACACTGGCCTTAGGCTATGCCAGGCAGGGCACTAGTCAACTAGGGTCATCTAGTAGGGATATATAATTATAAACATCTCATTAACTAGTATATATATAATTCCATCCATTACAATTATAGATATATGTAGAAATATATATTTTAAAATAAATGATTTTTGTATGTATATATAAACATAATAATTTATACTTACAATATTTTATACATGCACCAATTTAAATGTATTTACAATATATATACACATATATATATCAAAATAATTACACACCTAAAAATATATGCATTTATACTAGTTATATTTAATACCACACTTACATACATTAATTAAATATAAACATATACATATCTATTAGATTATGTATACATTAACATACACCTATTTATACCAAAAGTATTAATTTAAATATATACTTTTCCAAAATACATACATCTATATGTTTGTAAATATACCAAAATAGTACGTATTTTATGTGCAATTAGAGAAATGATACTATATTTATACAATTAATATAAATAATATATAGATATTCATAATTTAAAAATACATACATTACCAATCAATTTATATTGAAAATATGCTAAATATATATATATAATACATATCTACACATATACCAATTATACACTTTACATTATATACTAATACATATTTATGTATTAACATAAACTAAATAACTATTATATCTATATATATTTTATATATACTATACATTTATATATAAACATTAATACATATACTATACATTAAGTTTAATTATTAATTTAAATAATAGACATATACGTATACATATACTGATTATATTAAAATATACTAAGTATATATATAAAATGTATAAATATACATATATAAATTAAATATACACTTATACACATATATACTAATTATATACCTTAATATATAATATACTATACATTAAGTAATTATATTCATTATATACCAACATACTATACATTAACATATTAAAATAGATATTAACATATATTAAACATTAAATAAATAAATAATTATACATATACATATTATATATATATATGCTCATGTATATACCTATTTATATATACATATATATATATATATATATATATATATATATAAGAGAAGGATGAGGGAGAAGAAGAAAGGAATACTTACAGAGGCTTGCCGGAGCACTGTCGCCGGCTGGAGACCGCCGGACCGGAGGAGCAGCCAGGGGAGCAGCGGACGCCGGCGTCGGACTGCGCCGGAGCAGTTGGAGCAGCGCCGGCCGGGTGCACCGAGGGGTGGCCGGGATGCAGAGGGGGCTCGGGAACCGCCGGAGTGGCTGCCAGCGGGCCGGGCAGTCGGGCTCTGCGGGATGGATGGGTGGAGATGGGAGTGGTGGTGGCAGCGCCGGCTGATGTGGCCGCCGGGGGGACTCGCGAGGGGAGCAGCGGGCTGGCCGGTTGGCCGCTCGCCGGAGACGCGCGGGCAGCGCCTGCCGGTGCAGAGGGGCCAGGAAGCACAGTAAGGGGTGATGGTATAAGGGTTTCCCCCTCTTTCCTTTTCAAATTCAAATTAATTTATGAAGAAGAAGAAGGAAAGGAAGAGAAGGAGAGGAAGAAGAAAAGAGAAGAAGAAAATAGAAGAAGAAGGGAAGGGGTTTTCCAACGTAGGAGAGAGGATGTGGGGGCTTGGGAAATTTTGGAGGCTTGTGAGGTGGGGTTTTCTAGGTAGTCTAGGGATTAGGGTTTGATGGTGACATTTAAATAGGGGAGAGGGTTGTTGAATGAAGGGTTGTGATTAACCCTCTAGAATGAGGGGTCCAGATTAAACATGAAGGAAAAATAATTCATGGAGGATGAGGGTTTAATTAAAATTAATAGGCTCCCTCATTGATTAAAATAATTAGGTGTTGGCACCTACAATTAAATAATTGTAACTTAGCCCCTTAAATTCGGAAAATTGCACAAACACATGAAATGATGAAAATTGGGCGGGCGATTCGGGGTCCAATATTTTGTAGGGTCAGGGGACGCTGTAAGATGGCATGGGCTGAATTTGAAGGGCACTGGAATTAATTAGGAATTTTAAGATCAGATAAAATGGTATCCTCAAATTAAATAGAAATAAATGCAAGTTGTGTTCAACAATTAATTAGGAGTACTTGGGGTCAAAATCAGATCAAGTCATCAATACCAATATTGAAGAAGACTCAGAACAGAATATTACCCTAATTTGGGCCGCACGAAAAATAGGTCAAGATGGCCTCCAATTTTCGATTGGAACGCACAACGATACAAAATTAGGAATTTAAAATAAACGTCCGCGACGACTTTTGTGCGGCCAGAAATAATGTACAGGGAGCAAAATTATGAGTTGTAAAAATAGCAGAATTGAAGGCGGACATGTCTAGGACAAGATTGTGAAATTTGTTGGAAGACAAAAGTCTGGATAGTGCTCCAAAGATCGAAGCAAAGACAAGGCGCAAAAATATTAAATAAATACAGTAATTAATTTCAATCTTCAAATATTAAATTCTAAATAAAAATAAAATCCAGAATTCTATAATTCGGACAGGGGTTCGTCTACTGGGCTTCTAGGTCTAGTCTGCTAGCTAAATAAAATAATTAACACTGCATCTAATACTATAATTATTTACACATCACACATAATAACTATTTAAATCAAATATATTATTATGCAATTAATTAATGGTAAATAACATAATAGTAAATATTGTAAAAATTCGAAAATACCCCTGTTTTCAGAATGTGGTAGTGACAAGTTCTTCTTCGTGGGTTGCTCCGGTACTTTTTGTGCCGAAGAAGGATGGGTCGATACGGATGTGTATCGACTACAGGGCTCTGAACAGCCCCACAATCAAGAACAAGTATCCGCTGCCGTGTATTGATGATCTTTTGACCTGTTGAGCGGAGCGAGGGTATTTTCCAGGATTGATCTGAGGACAGGCTACCACCAGGTGAAGGTCAGGAAGGAGGATATTCCGAAGACAGCTATTCGGACCAGATATGGACAGTATGAGTTCTTGGTGATGCCGTTTGGGTTGACTAATGCCCCGGCAGTGTTCATGAATCTGATGAACAAGGTGTTCCATCAGCATCTGGACAGGTTTGTGGTGGTGTTTATAGATGATATCTTGGTATATTCGAAGACCCCAGAGGAGCACGAGGAGCATCTGAGGATAGTATTGGAGACTCTCAGGAAGGAGAAGCTTTATGGAAAGCTTTCGAAGTGTGAGTTCTTCCTTGACAAGGTTGAATTCCTTGGTCATGTGGTGACTGGAGAGGGTATCTCGGTGGATCCGAGAAAGATCATGGCAGTTGAGGCATGGAGTGCTCCGAGTTCAGTAGCCGAGGTCAGGAGTTTCTTGGGACTGGCAGGTTACTACATGAGATTTGTTCAGGATTTTTCCCGGATTGCAGAGCCGTTGTCCAGGCTGACCCGGAAGGACGTGGAGTTTGTTTGGTCAGAGGAGTGCCAGATCGCCTTTGATGAGCTGAAGAGGAGGTTGACGACAGCTCCAGTGTTGACGTTGCCATCAGGTTCTGGAGGATTCACTATCTATAGTGATGCATCGGGGAAGGGACTGGGTTGTGTGTTACAGCAGAATGGGAGGGTGATTGCCTATGCTTCCAAGCAATTACGTCCTCATGAGAAGAACTACCCTACCCACGATTTGGAGTTGGCAGCGGTCATCTTTGCTCTGAAGTTGTGGAAACACTATTTATACGGAGAGCGTGTGGAGATCTTCACAGACCACAAGAGCTTGAAGTATGTGTTTACCCAAAAAGAGCTGAACATGAGGCAGAGGAGATGGTTGGAGCTGATGAAGGACTTCGATATATCGTTACAGTACCATCCAGGGAAGGCAAACGTAGTTGCGGATGCGTTGAGCAGGTATCCGGTAGCTATGTGCCTGACTACAGATCGTTATCTTCTGGCAGATCTAGAGAGCTTGGGCATTGAGGTGATAGTGCCTGGAGTTGAGATGCAGATGTGGGGACTGCAGATTCAGTCAGAGTTGGTAGACCGGATCAGGGCTACACAGTTTGAGGATGAGTCCCTAAGGAGCATCAGGGCGCAGGTTCAGATGGGATTGTCAGATGACTTCACCATTACTGATGATGGTTCTTTGCGGCACGGTACCAGGTTGTGTGTGCCGAGTGGATTGTTGCGCGAGGAGATTCTTCAGGAGGTGCATCAATCCCAGTACTCTATGCATCCTGGTGCCAACAAGATGTATAGAGATCTGAGACAACATGTATGGTAGTACGGGATGAAGCGGGAGGTAGCGCGCTTCGTATCCCGATGCTTAGTGTGCCAGCAGGTGAAGGCGGAGAGGCAGAGGCCAGGAGGTTTGCTCCAACCGTTATCCATTCCGGAGTGAAAATGGGAGCATGTGACCATGGATTTTGTTTCTGGACTTCCCCGTTCTCCAGGCGGAAAGGATGCGATTTGGGTCATCGTGGACAGGTTGACCAAATCGGCCCACTTCCTACCATTCAAAGTGGGTACGTCTACAGAGAGACTAGCAGAGATGTATGTGCGCCAGATAGTCAGACTGCATGGAGTTCCAGTGAGCATAGTATCAAATCGGGACAGTCGCTTCACTTCGCATTTTTGGAGGAGTCTGCAGGCTAGCTTGGGCACCCAGCTCAAGTTTAGTACTGCGTATCACCCACAGACAGATGGTCAGTCAGAGAGGACCATTCAGACACTTGAGGACATGCTTCGGACTTGTGTTTTGGATTTCAGAGGCTCTTGGGAGGATCACTTGCACTTGATAGAGTTTGCTTACAACAACAGCTACCAAGCCAGTATCGAGATGTCACCTTTCGAGGCATTGTATGGACGGAGGTGTTGCACTCCGTTGTCATGGGATGATATAGGTGAGAGAGCTTTGCTTGGCCCGGAGATGGTGATTGATGCAGCGGAGAAGGTTAAGCTTATTAGAGATAGACTTCGGGTGGCGCAGGACAGGCAGCGGCATTGGGTCGATAGCCACCGGAGACCTTTGGAGTTCGAGGTATAGCTTAGAATCTAGATTTTGTTCTTGTGTTTGCTTGTTTTAGACTAAGTGCAGAGACCTTGTTTGTGCTAGGTTGGAGATCTGGTGTTCCTGAGGATTTCTTCGACGCGGGGCACTATTCGCTTCGGTGGAGGCGGGAAGCTTAGCCCACGTTTCGTCGGACCCTTCCGTATTCTTGAGAGGGTTGGCGCCATGGCGTATAGGCTCGAGTTGCCGCCTACGCTGGAGGGAGTTCATGATGTATTCCACATGTCGCAGTTGAGACGGTACGTGACGGATCCCAGTCACGTATTGGATCACTCGGAGATCGCGGTGGGCCCTACTCTTAGCTATCCAGAGCAGCCCGTGGAGATTCTGGATCGGCGGGAGAAGGTGTTGAGGAACCAGACTATTCCATTGGTTCGCGTCGCATGGAGGCATCACTCTCCAGGGGAGTCGACCTGGGAAAGGGAGGATGAAATGCGCGAGCGATACCCCTATCTCTTCGAGCCCTGAGGTATGGTTCTTTTCTTTGCATTCCTGTCCTAGTTTCGTCTTTTAATTTCGAGGACGAAATTATTTTAAGGAGGGTAGGCTTGTCACTACTCGATTCTAGAAAATAGGGTTATTTTTTTTATTTTAATTTGGTAAATTATGTATTATATTTAATTAATTATATTTATATTTATTTAGTGATTATATTATTTTTTTAATGATTGTTTTAGGGTTTTGGCTAGCCTGGACCCATGTCAGACCCTAGTGGACCCATGTCCGACCCTGCCCACACCCTTGTGAGAATTATGTTGGGGCTTAGAAATATTTATTATATTTTTAGTGGGTTAGTGGGAGAGATTTGGAGTTGGTTTGAGTGTTTTTGGAACCCGGAACCCAAAACCAAGTGTTAGGAGGGCATTTTGGTCAATTGGTGACTTGTGTAACCCTTTATGTAGCAAGTGGCCGGCCTACCTACCCCCCCACACCCGTGAACCAGCAGCCCCACACTCGACAACAGCCCCTCTTTTCATTCCACTCTTCTTCTTCACTTCTTCTTCTTCTCCACTTCTTCTTTCTTCTTCCATCCTTCTCCAAGTAAGTTCTTCTTCCATTTTTCTTCCTCCTTCTTCCATTCCTTCTTCTTTATGCTAGCCCTAACCTTGCATTTTCCCCAATCTAGGAGTGAGGAGCTTAGATCTAGTATGGAGGCTAGTTTTGGTGGCTTGGAGCTTGAGGGAGGTGATTTCTAGGGGTTGTGAGACTTTGGCCTTGGAATTTCAACTCCCAAGAGGTAAAACCTAACTTTTCCCTTGCTAATTATTTTTATGTAGTGTAATTAGTGTTGTAGAACCTTCCTAGACCCTAAGCCTACCCGTAGGAGGAAATTGGAACTAGTTTGGTTGAGTTTAGAGACTTTGACATTAGGTTTTGTGTCAAATTCGAGTGGAATCCGAATTTGGCCCAATTTTGGGTGATGCCCTAGGTTAGAAGGACCTAGGTAGACGTTGTCGGGTGTCTTGAGGGTGAGTGCGTGTCTCTGTTCGGACACGGGAAGTCGTGTCGCGGAGAAACGGGCGTTTCGGACAAAATTGGGGTTTTTCGTCGTCGTCGATTCTAAGTGCGTGCGCGTTTCTGCCACGGGCCTAGAATCGACGCGAGAGCGCATTTTCTAGGATCTAGGCATCATTTAGAACGCGTGGGTAAATTTTGGGCCGATTCCGAGTTCGTTTGGTGTGCGTTTCAGGAGGTTTTCTGAGCCGCGCACCACGTGTTCGTCGAAATGACCGAACGGCCATTTCGACTTGGTTTCCTCGTTTCGGGCTTGTGCGCGCGTTGGGTTAGTATTGGGGAGTGTGTGCTAGAGTTTTTGAGTTATATTTTATATATTTTAGGGTGTTGGTGAGTGTCGGGGTCGTTGGGCGTGAGTGGGGCGTGTTGTTTGTGTGTTGTGTGCGTTGTGTTGTGTTGTGTTGTGTTGTGTTGTGTCTCTCTATATATATTTATAAGTGTATCTATATATATATATATATATGTATGTATATATTTATATGTATGTGTGTTTATGTATATATATTTATATATATATGTGTGTATTTATATCTATGTGCTTGTGTGTATATATTTCTATGTGTATATATATATATGTATATGTATAAGTGTGCTTGTGTGTGTATATGTATATATATATATATATATATATATATATATATATATATATATATATATATATATATATATATATATATATATATATATATATATATCTTAGAGTGTGTGTGTGTATTGGTATGTATATATATATATTTGTATGTGTGCATATATATATTAATATGTGTGTTTATATATATATAGCTATGTATATATTTGTATGTGTGCGTGTGTATTAGTGTGTTTGTGAGTGTGTTAGTGTGTGTGTTAGAGAGTAGATATAAGTGTATATATATATGTATTTAGTTGTTTATATATATAGTTATATGTGTGTGTGTATATATATAGGGTGATATATATATATATATGTATAGGAGTGTGTGTGTGTGTGTGTGTTTGTGAGTAGGAGGGAGGGGGTTCAGCCACTGCAGCAGGGACAGCAGCAGCAGCCACTGCAGCAGGGACAGCAGCAGCAGCATGCTGCAGCAGCCAAGCAGCAGCAGCAGCATAGCTAGGCAGCAGCAGCAGCAGTGCAATGCAGCAAGGCAGCAGCAGCAGCTAGCTTGTCGCAGCGCCGCGTTGCTCTAGCAGTTGGGTGAGGGTTTATGTAGTTGGATAGTTTAATAGATAGATTAATTAGTTAGATAGTTATTTAGATAGATAGATAGTTAGAATTAATAGTTAGATAGTTAGGTTGATAGCTAGTTAGATAAATAGGTAGTTAGATAGATGCCTAGATAGGTAGATAGATAGTTAGACGGGTAGATAGATAGCTAGATACTTAGATATATATCTATCTAAGATATAGATATCTATATACCTATAGTTATATATATATGTGTATAGGTAAGGTATAGGGGTATATGTATATATGTGTGGATATCTATATATATATGTATATAGATACTTAGATATATAAATATATGGTAGATATATATATTTCCTAGCCTAGATTAATAACTAGGTGTATATTTATTAGTTAGATAGCTAGTTAGAGGGGTTTGAGAGCGGTATCTCAATACCTTGAGATACCGAGGTATCTCAATACCTTGAGATATCCAACGTATTGAGTTTCGAGCGGGGTATTTGAGCATTAGCCTAGGAAATGTTTTGGAGTAATTTTTATATGTTTATGTATATATATTTACGCGTGCTAGCATAGGTTTTAGCGGGTTTAGGCGGGGTGCGTGGCCTAGGGCGAGGTATCGGATACCGAGGGTATCCCGGTATCTCGATTAGTCGAGTTTGTGAGTTTAGTAGCTTAATGAGCTCGGTTTGACCTAGAATTTCAGGGGCACCCTAGTTTGACCTAGCTTTGACCATAATTGTTCTCGTTGACTGTAAAAGTCAACGTTTGACCTAGTTTTGACCTAGAGTTGACTTTTTGGACCCCTGGTTGACTTTTTGACCTAAATTTTACCGGTTTGACCCGTTCGACCTAGAATAGCCCTAGAAGCCTGTTTTTAATTATTTTATATCAGTTTAACTCCTTAGAACCCGGTTTAATTCTGCTTTTCGTATTAGGTTCTTGCGACACCGGTCCGGATCTCGATTCTCATCAGTTGCTCAGGACATCAGGCGAGTACCTACCTCTGATAGTTTTCATTTCATGATAGCGTTTATATCACCTGTTCTAGGACTGTGATACTTGATTCTGACACATTATTACACGAGCTGGTACTAGTGGATCCCGTCATGAGATGTTATCCCCCTTACCGTGTTCAGCGGGTACTCTATCACGTGTATTTCATCATGTGTTTCGGGTATTGATTCTCATGTGCTATCATGTGCTTATTGTGCTCTCGCCTTCGTGTGCGCGAGCTATTATCATGTACGTAGCGTGTTGTGGTTGGATCCAATGGTATTAGTGGGGGAGGGGAGTAGGAGTTGGTTATGTGATCAAAGCCAAACAGTATTCATGTGTATGTCGGTTATGCAACTCACGCATAACGGAGTTATCGTAGTATTTTTTATGTGCAACCTAAGCCGATCACATAACGAACTTGTGCTCAAGGCACTTAGCTAGTATTCATGTTTCTCACCTGCAGTTACTTTTCCACTACTTGTATTGTTCTCCAGTTTACTTTGCAGCTACTTATTGTGCTCCAGCATATATTTATTTCCTGTGCATCTTGTATACTTTTTTATTGCTCGTCATATACACCTTACCATGTATTTGGAGTTGCTTTCAGAGTTATGTACTTCGCTCTAGTCCTGACTGGGCATATTTTTTTTCCAGAGGATCCTGAGGACTATTGCCGGACGTTCTACGGGCCGGGTGTTGACGAGGGTCGTGACCCCGAGTTCGAGGAGGAGTGCGCCGAGGAGACGCCTATAGCACCCTAGTTAGCTAGGTGGGTTTCCTGGGTTGTTTCCAGTTGTTATTTTGGATGATTGTACTTATTCTTTTGATGCTGTGAGATGTTGTAGCTTTTTGGCCTTGGACTGTATTATTTTGGATTGTCTTGCTCTCTTGGTTCTGTTTCTTTGTTTATTTCATATCGTGCTTTATTTCTTCCCCTAGATTTTGTGATTGAGAGTTTATATATATATTGCGTGGTTGCCCTCCTTTTGGAGAGGATTTTGATATATATATATTGCTTGGTTGCCCTCCTTTTGGAGAGGTCATGCCGGATTTTTCTGTGAGATATAGATAGATTTGGTTGACCTAGAATGGACCTTTACAGCGTTCTACCGCCGATTCTGCGGCGTAGGCTGGACGTACCCATGGCTCATGCCCGATTTTCGGGTGCGGGTCGTGACAGGATCTGACAGGTTGACTTCGGAGAATACGAAGCGTCCCCCGTACACTTCAATGCTGCATTGAAAGAGGATAAGTTTTACGCCATAAAGGCGATGAAGCACCCTGTTTACGCTGAAGCAGCCTGGATATACTGCCCTACGCGGATGGTCCTTGAGCCTATATTTCACGCTGTGCTTTGGCGGAGAAGCTCTGGTTTGTACGTTGAAGGCTCTGAAGTCCTCTGTTTACGCTGTTTTGCATCAATATGCTGCGTAGAGCTATCCAGCATATTTTTTATGCTTCTACACCAGGCCTCTTGTGTTGGGCTGCTAAGGTTACAGAGCCACCGGTACACAGATTTGCTGCAAGGGTAGGAATTCCTCCCCAACGTAAGCCGACCCTTAGCAAAGTTCTGCTGCATAGATGAAGGCTCCCCTTCGACATGTGCAGACCTTCTCACAGAGCTCTGTCATGTGGGCGAGCACTCCTTCATGGCATGCGTGCAGAACCTGTCTAACATGTACGCTGAGCTTTGGCGAGGCCGCATGGATGAGGAGTTTTCTTTTTTATGCGTACAGAGCCCGTATGTGGCTTGGCCGCATGGGTGAGGTCTCACCTTGCTCATTCGTGCAGACTTAACTGCACGTGGCTGCGGCCTGGCATTGGTATGTGGCGGTTATACCTTTTTATAATCTTTATAAGCCCCTGATTTTTCAAGAATTTTAATTTGGATTTTTCACAAAATTTCTGTAATTTTCTGGGATTTTCTATAATTAAAAACCTAGGTACTTGGTAATTAAGTATTTTTAATTGCTGTTAATTAATATTAAAATATTATGGAAATAATATTTTATGGTGTAAAATAGAAAACTGGACATAGGGTAATTTTCCGGGAATTTATTGGACTCCGGAAGCATTTTTAAAGCCCTAAAAACTAAGTTTAAATAAACCGAATTAAATCCTGAAATAAACCCGGTTCATTTGAACCAAAACAACCCAAACCAAACCGGACCGGACCGGTTTACCCGAACCAAACCCAGCCTTAACAGGTCGGGTCGGATCCGAATCGGACCCGAAACCCACACCGAAACCCTAAACCTAATTCGGGTCGGAATCACTGTTCCGACCCGGCGGTGCGCCTATTTATTAGCCTCGAGATCCGCGCCTGCCGCCGCCGCAAACCCTCTCTATCCTCTCACCGCCGCTCCGCTCCGGTCACCCTTAGCCGCTGCCTCACCTGAACCCTAGCCTCCTCCTCGTCGAACCCCAACCCGCAGCCACCTCCCCTCTGCCCTCTCTCCGCCGTCTCACCACCACCCTCCAGTCCCCATAGCCGCCTGACTGAAACCCATCTCTACCCCGACTCCACCTTCTCCCCTCGCCTCCTCCGTCTCCTCGACAAACCCATCGACCATCACTCGCCTTCCTCCTCCGCCTCGACCACAAGCCCCCAGCAGCCTCGAGCCCTAGCCACCCCGACGCCGGGCCGCCCTCTCCCCGACTCGAACTCCTCCTTCCCCGACTCCACCTTCCTCCGCCCATTTCCATCGTCCCCGACCTCGTTGGACCACGACATCCCTATGCCATCTCCTTCTTCTTCTCCGGCAACCCTGACCACCGACGCCTCCCGCAGCAGCCCCAGCCGCCCACGAGCGCCGTTGCCTCCGCTCCGCCCGACCTCGCCGCCACCGGAACCCCTCGCCTGAGCCCTGGCCGTCCAGCCACCCACCGCAGAACCCCGGAGCCACCGCCTCCCTCTCCTCCAGCGCCGTGCCCTCCGTCCCTGCAGCAGCTCCGGCGTAGCCGCCTCCGGCCAGAGCCGCCCCCGGCCAGCAGTACCTCAACCGGCCGCCCCGAGCCCAGCCACCCTCCGGCGAAGTCTTCGGCGTGAAGAATGAACCCTAACCTTAGAACTCGGACACAACCTGATACAGTGTCGAGACGACACGCGGACACAGGAAATTCCGATTTCACGGAGCCCTATTCAGGTAACCCGTTCTCTCTCCTTGTTGTTCTGTTTCTCGTTCTGTCAGTTATGATGCGAACCCTGCGTGACCCTCTCGATGCCCGTGTAACTCGCTCGGTGCGTCGCGTCCTGTGGTGATCGCAAACTGCGATCCAAAAACAGGAAAAATAATACCCCGTTTCATACCGGAACTGAGTACGCCCCGCCAAACGGGATGACTTGGTCGCACGCGGTCTTTACCAAAACGTGCGCGCTGTCGATAAGGATGTGTGGGATTTCGCAGAAGTTGATTTGGATGTTCGTGCACACCGGAATCAACGCGTATCCGCCGACAACACCCCGTATCCGTCCGTTCTGGAATACGTCGTAACTTTGTGTACACACATCGGATCGAGACGAAACTTGCGCCATCCGACTCGTAGCGATACGCTGGTCCTGTGACCCAAGTTTGGTTCGATTCTGAGAACGTTGACAAAATCGCGTATTGTGGGCCCCACAGGCTCCACTTGACGGACAATTTTGTGATCGGCTCATCGGAATCCAATTCTGAAAGTTCCGTTGGGTTCGTATCATCGTTCCTGACTTGTTGACACCATGTTTGACAAATTTGGAGACCTTTGATCCTGACACGCTTTTTGGTGCAAAGTGGTTCACATGTGGAACCCGCTTTGACCAAAAACAGTCATTTTTGCCCCTGTGTCCAAATTGGACTTAAGGACAGGCGTTTCTAGCTATTTGATATTTTCTGAATCTAATGGTGATATTTATTTTAGCAAACGGAGTAGTACCTGCAAATCACACTGAGATCAGAGCTACAGTTGGAGCCAGAACCCCAGGCAAGTGTACCTTGCCAAACCCTGCAATTTTGTTACTTATTTCCTTGACTTATTTATACATCGTTGTGCAAGTATACCTTGCCAACTTTGCAGTTCTTGTTGCATATTTCCTTGCTTTATTTATATTGTTGTGCATGCTTGACCTAGGACCGTGTGACTTACTTAGCGTCCGATTATTAGTCGGGTGCCAACCCCGTACGCGGCGTTGTGTATTGTCATCTAGAGATGGACACTCGTGACCCTTACATTCTCGTACTTGTCTCAACAAGTACACTATAACCCAGGACACTTGACACTATTCATGAGACATGATCTTTCTGAGATATTCATGGTGATTCTGTATAGGATACAGGCTTCATGGCATAGACATTATATTCATAGACATTAGATGACTTGCTGCATTAGATATGATCGTGCGTGACATGAACATGATGCATCGTAGACATGAGACATGTGATTACATGGGATGGGGAGAGACACACAGGCTACAGGCTGATCATATATATAAACCCCTATTATTGTGAGGCTCAAGACTCTAAACCCGAGCTTGGCCCATTACTCATTATTACTGCTACCGGCTCCCCGACACAGAGCTTGTAGTGGCTTCAGCTTGAGTTTTAGTAATGCTCTTAGATTGCATTTCACATAGATGGTTATATAGCTTACCCTATTTATTTTATTTACTATTATACTGCATTTTGGCTTGTATCTTTTGTACCTTGTTATGTCCCCTGAGGACCTGGATACCGGATTATTTCTCCAGGATTAGCAGAGGAGATCCACCTAGAGTTATATAGTACAGGAGCATTATCAAGAGCAGAAGCAGGAACAGGAGCAGTTACTGGAGCAGAACCAGGATCTGAGGACGAGATCATACCATAGGACTTCTCTTGAGTATTGGCTTGAGATACTCATTTATTTCTGTTTCTAGTTATTTTATTTCCAGTCTATTGCATTTACGTATCAGACTTGTTCTCGGATTGTTCTCCGAGACACTTTTATAGAGATTTGTTAGTTTATTTTATTTACATTTATTCTGGCATTTGATCTGTGATTATCTGTTGTGGATGAGATTAGTATAGACTGTGACTTGTATCATTGGACCCAATTATTGTTGTATTACAGCTTAAGTATGCCCCGATGGATCCATTAAATTGGGTTTGTCCATCGGTGTGTACTGCTGGCCATTGCCACGTGTCTAGTCCCTCGATATTTTGGGACTGGGGCATGACAATCTTTGCTGGGACTGATGTGTCTTCTTTATGCAGATTTTGTCTTCGCTCGTATTGCCTATGATGTGGCATAAAAGGATATCATAACACCTGTTGTTCGGGATAAAAACCAACCTTATGCGGCGATTTGCCACAAACTGATCCAGAAGACGAGGATGAACATCCCACGTCATACGCTGAGCTGTCCTTTTTCATGCAGCGTGTCAGCTGCTTTTTTCCCTTTTATGTGGTTCGCTATCGGCCGGGAGACTTCAGGATCGATGACAGGATTTGGATTAATTGTCATTCCCGTCGTCGGTCTTCCCGTATGATTATAGAGCGTCTGCTCCTGCTCTTCCCTTGTTATCCATCATTATGGATTCCTTTCCGTATACTAAGGTTTGCACTGTGGAGTGGTGAGCCAAAAAGAATTGAGTTTTGCTGCGGGCTCGACTTGTGTCAGTAGCGACGACGGTACAAATGTGTGCTTCTAATAAAAAAGTTTTATATCATCGAGATTTTATGGAAAATCCTTTAAAACATGTTTCCATCATATATACTCATGACCTTGAATAACTATGAAAACCCTTAAATATAATGGATTTTCATCATATGTACTCATGATCTTGAATATTAATTAATGAAGTCTCTCCTTTTTCAGAATTTTGTATGTTGTGGACTTTTGGGTATTGTACTAGAGATAATATGAATGTAGTACTATACTGTAGCTTTTTAAGGATATACTACTGGGGGATCTTGGTGGACCTATTACCCTTTTGCGCACTTGTGGTGCGTATAATAGATTCGAAATAAACCCTATCAGAGGTAATATGGATGTGATAGGTTTTGTGGATAGTAAGGACATCCCACTAGAGGATTTTGGTTGACATATTACTTTTTGCGCATTTGTGGTGCGAGTAATAGATTCAAAAAAAAATCCTATCAGAGATAATATGGATGTGATAGGTTTTGTGGATAGTAAGGATATCCCGTTGAAAAAATTTTGTGGACCTATTACCCTTTTGTGCACTTGTGGTACGAGTAATAGATTTGAAATAAACGCTATCAGAGGTAATATGGATGTGATAGGTTTTGTGGATAGTAAGGACATCCCGCTAGAGGATTTTGGTGGACCTATTACCCTTTTGCGCACTTGTGGTATGAGTAATAGATTCGAAACAAACCCTATCAGAGGTAATATGAACGTGATAGTTTTTGTGAACTTATTATTTGTTGTGCACGTTAAGTGCAAATAATAAGTTCAAAAATAATCCCTATCAAAGGTAATATGGACGTGATAGGTTTTGTGGACCCATTACTTTTTATGCACGTTAGTGCGAGTAGTAGGTTTGAGACAAGTCGTACCAAAGGTAATATAGATGTGGCAGTTTTTGTGGACTTATCACCGCTAGCATACTCTGGATTGGGTACGGGTGATAAGTTGGAAGATAATCGATATCCGATATAATATGGACGTGATGATCGAGGGTCAAGGCCGGAAAGTTTGCTCAGAGGTAATATGGACATGACAGACTCCGCTAGAGTAGTGTATTAGAGCGACAGTCCAGAGGTCCTGTGGACATGAACCAACGCCCAGGAAGATACGATGTAGTTTGAAAATAGAGGAGTACTAGACTAATTTAGAAGTATTACTTTTTGAGGAACTTGTCGTTGATAGGCATCAGGAGCAAGTCGCCGTTGGATTTTGCTAGCCGGTAAGCGCCGTTGGAAAATACGATTTCCACAATGAACGGGCCTTCCCATTTAGATTAGAATTTGTCGGCCATCTTGTAAGTAATAATCATCGGTCTTATTACTGTTAAGACCAGGTCACCCACTTGAAATATTCTCTATTTTACCCGTTTGTTGAAGGCTCCAGAGAGACGCGATTGATACAACTCTATGCGTTGTTGGGCTAAGAGTAATTTTTCGTCGAGTGCTTCCAACTCCTGTCATCGTCGGCGGTAGTTGTCATCTATGGTTAGTTGGTTGGAGAGAGCTACTCGTAGTGAAGGGATTTGGATCTCAAGCGGGAGTACTGCCTCACTTTCGTACACCAAAGAGAATGGCGTGTTCCCAGTAGCTGTCTGGACTGTTGTACGGTAGGCCCAAAGACATTCATCCAGCTTCTCGTTCCAGTCGCGTTTGTTAGAAGGCACGAATTTCTTGAGGAGCTTGATGACGGTTTTGTTGAATGCTTCCGCCAGACCATTTGTGGTGGGGTTGTATGCCGTGGAGGCTATGTTTTAGATTCAATTCTTGTCATAAAATCGATAGAAGGCGTGACTTGCGAACTGTGGACCATTGTCGTGGACGATCCTACGCGGTAAGCCGAAGCGATATATGATGTGATGCTTGACAAAGTTAATTATGTTTGATATTTTGACTTCAGCGAGCGAAATAACTTTCGCCTATTTGGAGAAGTAGTCAGTGATTCAGGATGAACGGATGTTCTTTTGATGAAGGTTAACTGATTGGCCCGATGATGTCCATTTTTTACGCGTCAAATGGCCAAGATGCTACCGTTGGGTGTAGGAACTCAGATGGCTGGTGGATGAAGTCCATGTAGATTTGGCATGTTTGGTACTTCCTTGCGTAATTGACAGCATCTGCTACCATCGTCGGCCATTAATAGCCCATTCTCCAAAGACGGTCCTGTAGCTTTGGACCGGGTTGATGCGCCCCGTAGACGCCTTCTTGAGCTTCATGAAGGGCTTGTTTTCCTCTGCGTTCGAAAAGCATCGGAGAAAAAGTCCATCATAGTACCGACGGTATAATATTTTGGTCTCCGTATCATAATAGAAATGGAGGGAGCGTCTTCTGATTGAAGTAGTTTTCTTTGGATTTTCAGGAAGAATTCCATAGACTGCGTAGTCGATGAATGGAAGTCTCTAATCTTGAGTATTGGTGTCAACCTCCGCTGCATAGCTGAGGCATAAGCATTGGTTGCTTTTGGGACATACCAGCTCTTGACCGATTACCATAATTAACTGATGTCACGCCCTAGTTCCAAAATATGTGGAACTGAACCACGTGGAAATAGCCAGCGGGTACACTCCGATGGGCATCCCAATCTAGTGGACCTGTTGGAGTGCACCTAAGTTGTAAAGTATAATGATATAACCTAACATTTAAACATAAGTAATGTAATATATCTCATCCACAGACATAAGAATATAAAACACATAGAGAAAACAAGTCTACTAATGTGCAAAAAGAAAAATAAGTCTGAAAATGTATCATAATACAAACCGGGTAGAGTCACACTGGTACAAACCCGCTAATACAAGTACTGAATGAAAAGAAGTGCAATAAGATAACTAGGACCGATATCTGCTAACTAGATAATGATACCGGATCCAAGGTAAAGTCACTACCGGTGATCAAGTGAAGTCCTCGGGAAGGATCTCGTCCTCTGCTACAAGTCCTACTCCTGGATATACACCCGGTCCGTATTCCTCCGAGTAGACCTCCTCGCCTATGCGGGGAAGGGAACCAGGTCCTCAGAGGGACGTAACAAGGTACAAAAATAGCATGCCATAGTAAAACACAAAGAAAACATGTGATACGCCGGTGTAATCTAGAATAGCCACCTAAGTGAGACACAACCTGAAGACAATGTTCGACACATGGGCTTTCCAAATATAAATCCATAGTTCCGAGGCAAAGAGACACATGGTGCACACCCGTAGCTCCGAGCACAGAGTCACACAGTAAGTACTACGACTCCAGATATAGGATCTCTACGTATATAAGGATATATATAATATATAGTATATGCGAAGAAGCCCAAGCGTCTAGTAACTGCCTTTCCCTCCCAATGCGGTCAACGAGACACATCCGCAGCTCGTTGAGACTGAACCTCTATCTAAACAGTCTCGTCATACTGAAGTAAATAGCACCAATCACGATCCTATAATCATCACAGGTTTCGATCATGCTGACACTATCAAGATACAGGAAGTCTGGCACGATGACAGTGTCAGAATGTGTCATAGGGTTCCGATGTAACAAAGTAGGTACATAAAGGTACCGAGAAATATCTAACAATCGATACTAGACGTTACCGAGGAACGTCTGCACCCGGATATGACCCAGACGCTAAGTAACAATTTTGGTCCAAAGCACACACAATGTATAGATGAAATAAATAAGTAAATATGGAACAGATATACAGTATGGCAAGGTACACTTGACTGAGTTCGAAAGCTGAGAATCAGGAGCTGGTCCAACGTCCAAGTTCGAAGAGCCCAAAGAACCTAAGGCAAAAATTTAGAAATTAATAAATTAACTTAAGGTAGGTTATTATTATTACTCCAAACTTAGGTTGATGTAATTACATGTCTATCTACAGCTTAAAAAAAACTAACAGACTAGCATATGAGGTTGAAGGATTTATAACTAATGCACGTATAAGTATAATGTCCCAAAAGTGACCCTGACTATTATTTCTCTTTTCTTTTTCCTCAAGCTCCATACATTGTATCACTCTCTATTACTAATTGACTCTATATAGCAACATCTATCATGTGCTCAAACAGTATAACTTTATATTCATTGTCATATTAATTAATCCTTTATTTCTCTAACCCTCACCACCAGGCTATATATGTAACCCTAAGTCCATACACATGTATAGCTAGCTAGGCCATCTCTTTTTATTCCTATTCATGCGCACGCACACACACACACACACACACACACACACACACACACACACACACACATATATATATATATATATATATATATATATATATATATATATATATATATATATATATATATATATATATGTAGTTTTATTTCTCCTTACCCATTTTCTATACACCAAAACCACAATGCTATCACCAGCACTTTACCAAGCTTTCATGTTGCTCATAATAACCCATATACACACAGTGAGTGTTCTTACTAACCTATCTTCCTCACCAACATATCTCGTACATGAACACGAGGCACAGTTAAGTCTCCACATAAATTTTCTTTACTTTTATATCCAAAAAAACAAAACTTGCATGAATGGATCAAAGAGAAGAGGAGATTTCCAAGAGGAGGAGGTGATGCTCGATACAGTGGTGGTCGTGTTGTCGATGGTGGTGTCGAGGTGGTGGTTGTGTGCTGCTGTTGATGGGGGTATGCGGCTGCTGCAGTGGTCGAGAGGGTGGAAGTGGTCGTAGTGATGGTTGTTGATGGTGGTGTCGAAGTGGTGGTGATGTTGTGTTGGTGGTGGTGTTGGTGTCAGATGTGGTGGTGGCAGTGATGAAGTGGTGGTGATGTTGTGCTAGTGGTGGTATTGGTGTCGGCTGTGGTGGTTGCAGTGATCGAAGTGGTGGTGATGTTGTGCTGATGGTGGTATTGGTGTCGGCTGTGGTGGAGGGAGTGGTCATGGTGATGGTAGTGGCGGCTGTGGTGGTATTGACGGTGGTGGTTTCTATGTTGGTAGTGACAGTGGTGGAGATGGTGAAGGTTGTGGTTTAGGATTTCAAGGAGAAGAGGAAAGAAAGAAAAAGAAGAAGGAGAGAACTTCGGCTAAATGGAGAGGAGAGGGAGGGGAGTGAGGAGAAAGAGTGGTGATGAGAGCTCTCCTTGGGTTTAGGGACGACTACCTAGGGATGAGTGTGTGTCTTTAAATAGGGGAAATTGGTGGTAGAGATTGATGGAGGATGAATCAATAGCTAGGATTTCAGGTAGGTAGATAATGACAAATAGTGTCATGCAAAAAGGTGTGAGAGAAAGAGGGTGAGGTGACCAGTCACGTGACCCAAGGGGATTTTTTTATTTGAATTGCTCCAATAGAAGGTTAACACCATGCATTACTTTTGCATTTGTGTCCTTAAGAGTTTGGGGTTTACAAATGAAAGAAAAATGAGAATTTGATGTGGAAAAAAAGGTGTTTGGTGTTTTGTAGGATAGAGTAGGTGTTGGGTGTTTTGTATTAGTCTCAAAATTTGGTATGAGAGTTTAGTTGGGGTTAAGTTAAGTCAGTTGCACCAAATTAAATAAATATTGTGTCATGGGTGTTGTAAAACCCCTATTTTAAAAAGATTGTATTTATTATTTTTTATTAATTAATAATTTAATTATGATAAATATGTGCTAAATAGGAGAAATAGATTTTTATTAATTGTTATTTTAGGTGTTCGGGCACTTAGATGACTTATGTGACCATCAGGAATTTTTCGGATTTTATTCCATGTAGGAGACCCCTTGAGCTGTTGCTAGCCTAACGATGTGCAATACCCTAATCCATGAATTTTCTTATGAGTATATATATAATATATATGTATATACAAATATATATATATATATGTATATATATACTTAGAAAGAAAAAGTAAAGGAAGTAAAAGAATTATTAAAGATAATAATAATAATAATAATAATGTTTATTTCCTACCTTAGCAAATTTGCTAAAAGTACTTGCTCTCAGCAAGCTTGCAAACGCCAAATAGGACCCGCCCTTAGTGCTGCAATCATAGCAACTTTAGCATTGCTATTCCCTAGCAATTTAGCATATTAGTTAGGACTCCAGCATTAGCACCTTGCTCCAACCCGACCCTTTACCTCCTGTTGGCCGAGACCGAACCGTCCGCCCCTATTCCTCTCTCCCTATTAAATATATATATATATATATATATATATATATATATATATATATATATATATATATATATATTTCATCTCTAAAATCCTAACCTAAATTTCCAGACCTCCTCTTCCCATCTAGAGCCGTCACCGCAGCCAGAGAAGCCCCACCAAGCCATCCAACCATCCCGTCGACGCCGACCTCGCGCCTGCAGAATCCCACTCGAAGCACCTTCGCTCCGGAGTGATTTTCCGTCGACTCGCTCAACCAAACGCTATTCCGTCTTCATATGTATGATCACCCCTCAACCCTCTCCAATATTTGTTTTATAGCCAACCTCGGAAAACATGTGCCCCTAGGTGAAAAATAGCGCCCAAGTCGGCGCGAGCAGACAGAATTCTGGAATCGCAGAATTCCAGAATGACCACCCATATTGCCGAGTTCGTATCTCCCACCACAGAGATCCGAATTCGGTGATTCTTTTTGATACCTGTAGAATACCTGACCTAATTTAATTTCTGTTAAATAACCCTATGCTATTAGTTGCTGTGGACATAGTTTAATTCGTCACAAAACTGCGCACACCCACTTTTTCTAGATTTCCAAAAGTAAGAAAACGGAGCGCGCCCCGCCAAACGGGACCGCCCCGCCGTGTGCCAAGTGTACTGAATGGTGCATGCAACATAACTGGATGCGTGAAAATTCGTGGAGACTGATTCGGACGCGTGTGCGCGCCGGAATCAGGCCGTATCCGCGGACACACACCGTGTCGCAATTTTTGTAGAACTCGCACGTATTTTGTGCACGCTTGTCAGATTGCGACAAAACTTGCGCCACTGGACTCGTGGTAACGCGCTGGTCCTGTGACCCAATTTTCACGCAATTCTGAGACGGTTGACCAGATCGCCAATTGGCGGGCCCCACAGTTGACTTTTTGGACAAAATTGTGTTCGGCCCATCGGAATCCACATTTGGACATACCGTTGGGTTCGTATTGACATTTAGAGTTATTTGACCTATAGTTTGTCCCATTTAGAGACTGTTACCCTTGGCACGCTTTTCGATGCAAAGTGGGCCATATGTGGACCCCACTTTTACCCGAAATTACCATTTTGCCCCTGTGTCCAAATTGGACGAAAGGGATGTACTTTTTAGCTATTTTGCTCATTCTGGGAACGTTGGTGATGTTTATTTCAGCATCCGGAGACGTTCATTCTGAGGCCGTAGCTTCTGACTCTTGGTGTTGACATTGAGACACTACATTTTGCAGCTTCTTGCCAGGCAAGATACCTTGCCAAATTGTTTACAGTGCTTAGCATGCTATTTATATTTCTATTTATTTATTTCATTTATGTATAGCTCTTGCATGTGTAGTTTTCTTTCAGTCATTACTATGTATTAGATATGTTGACACACACATGGCACTTAGTATCATAGAGGACAATTATTAGGCGTATGGGCCTTTAACCACTCTGGTAAACCGTAGTATATAGCTCGCACTACGGGCGTGTGTCGCGCTGGTCGCTACCCCAGAGGTATATCGATTTCTGTAGAGTCGCGCTGGTCGCTACCCCAGAGGTATGTCGATTTCTGATGTTCTAGACGGGTGTGTGAGTTGTGAGGCTTAGATCGAGTAGACTACCCTGCCCATACGTCGAAAAGTTGTCCTCACTTGCATTCATATAGATTGTCTTGTACAGCGTACTTATTTATTTTCATATTATATGCATGTTCACTGTATTCAAATTGGCTCGTATTTTCTGTATCTTGTTACGTCCCTCTGAGGACCTGGTCCTCTGCCAGGTGTATCTGCTCTTGAGTATTTGCAGGAGTACGGGCATGGACCTGACGCATTCTTTTCTGTCGAGGAGGTCTTACCTTCTGAGCATCGTTGATTATCTAGCGATGGATTCTTTTAGCTGATACACTTCTGTCTTCACATTATTTTATATTGGAGATTTTATACTCCTCTCTCATTTTAGTTTTGGATATAGTCATTGGTAGTGGATTTGTCTCCACCCGACTATTATTTTAGATATTTCAGACTCCTTATTCTAGTTAGTATTTCTTTTCTATGACTTGTTGTGTGGATGAGACTAGCATATCTGTGACTTGGACATTATTTATACCACATGTGAGTTTATATTCATATTACAGCGTACGTATGGGTTATGGTTTCCATATATTGGAGTTGCCATATCCATGCGGCTGACATGCTTACGTGTTCCTAGTCCTACGTATTTGGGACTGGGGCGTGACAGGTGTTCTTAAATAAAATGGAAGTACATGGGGTCTCAATTGGGAGTAACACAAATGTCATGGAAGTTGTAGGCTTGGTATTAGTTTTGGGCCCTTTAATTGGTTAGGCAAAACGGGTTGAGTTTGTGTCATAAAAATTGATGGCAACGACATAGGTACAAGGCATAGAGTTTAAATTAATTTTTTATGACTTGAAAGTTATGCAATTAAAATAGAGCACAAGGGAGTATGTTTGTGAGTGACAGAAATATCTGGTGCCTAGGTTGGCTCGTCTAGGTCAAGAGTGCAAAATTTGTTGGAAGGTAAAGTCTATTGTTGTGCTCCAAATATTATAGCACCAAGAGTTTTAAATTAAAGAGCCAGTCTTCATAACCCTAATTTCTAATACTTAATCAACCTGAAACTAAACCAAATTTCTCACCATACCAAGTTTACCTAAAAAAATTGTTGAGGGGGTTTACAACTGATGGGTCTTGTCTGGGACTGCCAAGGAAGCAGCGAGGACGGCTAAAGTGTCCGCCTCAATATTTTGCAAGTGAGGGACATACTCAATAAAGAACATCTCGAAAGTCGCGATGATGATGTGTGCATCTTGGTGGTAGGGGATCAAGTCTTCATTTCGGACTTCATATACTCCTTGAACTTGATTTACGATTAGCTGAGAATCGCCATAGGCTTCCAAGTACTCTACCCCGACTTGTTTGGCGAGCTGGAGCCCGATGATTAGGATATTGTATTCTACCACATTATTGGAATATGGCTCCATTCGAGAGTATGCACGATTGATGACGAGACCATATGGGGAGATCAACACTATCCTGACCCCAACGATGATGTTGCCTTTGGGCCCTTCTCCTGAAGCACCGTCAAAGAACATTCGCCAAACTGCTTCGTATGAGGTGACATTGGCGTCTGCTACTTCGTCTGGAATCTCTTCATAGAGCTTTGAGGTTTCTGACCCCGGGTGGGCTGCCAGAAAGTCGGCCAATTCCTGATCCTTAACGGCCTTCTATGGGACGAATACCATATCATATGGAGATAATAGTATTGTCTAGGTAGCCAAGCAGGAACTGAGTGCCCCAGTTTTGGTCATGAGCACCCTGAGGGGGTTGACTCACGAGATTACGTGAAAGGTATGTCCAGTCACGTAGTGTCGAGTTTTCTGGATGGCGAATACCAGCGCAAGGCACTCTTTCTCGACGGCGGTATATCTATGCTCTGGGCCGACCATCATCTAGCTGAGGTAGTGTATGGCCTGCTCGTGGCCTGAATCACTATTCTGGACTAACAGGACACCGATAGAGTGATCCATTGCGCATACATAGAGCAGAAATGACTTTTCCATGACCAGGGCCACCAGCACAGGAGTGTTTGGTAGGTATTCTTTGATGTTGTCAAACTCTCATTGGCACTCTTCATTCCAAACAAAGGAGACAACTTTCTTCATGAGCTGTGTGAACGACCGGCAACGTCCAGAGATCTTTGATAAGAACCTCCTGATGTATGCCAACCTCCTTTGGAGACCACAGAGTTTTCGGAGGTTCCTTGGCGGGTGCATCTCCAGGATAGCCTTGGTCTTGTTGAGGTCTATGTGAATACCCCGGAAAGTGATGACGAAACCCAGAAATTTATCGCTGGAGACTCCCAGGAAGGACTTGGTAAGGTTCATCTTGAGGCGGTGTGCGCGCTTTGAGTCGAACACAGTCCTCATATCTTGGAGGTGATCATCTTTGGAGCGACTCTTGATGGCGATGTCGTTGATGTAGCATTCCACCGTCTTGCGCAGATGTTCACAAAAATTTGTCTCATAGCTCGCTGATATGTAGCACATGCGTTCTTTAAACCGAAAGGCATGACCGTATAACAGTATACGCCTATCGGGGTCTAGAATGACCTATGTTTCTCATCATCGAAAAATATCTTGATTTGTTTGTAGCCTGAGAAGCCATCCATGAAGGACATGCGCTCAAAGCCACAAGTGTTGTCGATCATTATGTCGGTGATTGGAAGAGGAAATTCGTCTTTGGGACATGCCACGTTTAGATCACGAAAGTTGATGCAGACTCGGATCTTCTGTAAATCGCCTATTTTTTTAAATTTTAAATTTCATTATTTTTAGTTAAGTAGAAAATATAAAATTCATGGTAGATATTTTTGTACATTTAATTAAATACAAATATTACATAGAAAATATATATTTTTTGGTGTACAACTATTATTAAGGTATTGTAGATTTTTTCTGAAAATTATTTGAGGTTCAAACCTATTTATAAATGTCTCTCTCTCTCTCTCTATATATATATATATATATATATATATATATATATATATATATATATATATATATATATTTATATATACACACACATATATATAAGATAATAATAATATTAAGAAACTAAACTCCAAACCCGAAAACCCACCCACACACGAAACCAACCCAGACCCGCACCCCCTCAGCTACAGTAACCCCCAGCTAATGAACCCCCGACCCCCCAGCTTCCGACCTCCCCCCCCCCCCCCCGTGACCTCTCCATTCCTATTCCGAAACCCCTCTTTTACTTTATATATACCATCAGACCAGAACACACCCTCAGTCTTCTCCCCTGCGTCCAAACGAATGCAACCGACCGCAGTTGATCACCGCCGCACGCCGCCACGAGTAGACCGTCCTGAAATCGCGAGTAGCAGACTAAACGAGGTACCCTTCTTTCCACCTCTGTTTCTTCCTACACAGTTAACCAAACAACAAACCGTCGAATTCTATATGAAGACCACATAACCCCCATAAATCATGTTTAAATAGTTTAGCTTATCGTGTCCTATGTTGATCGTAAAGCGAGACACAAAACAGAAAAAAACTAACCGAGTTATAAGAATAGAAACTGTCCAATTATACGTGTTTGAGTCCCGTTATCTCCATAACGGCACGCAATGCTAAAATTCTACTTGAACAAACTTCTGGACAGCATAACCTAGTTTTAATCCCTTTAAATACTTTCTCTAAATTCGAATTATGCTGTGATTATTTTAATGCTGAAATCTGTCAAAAACTTGTTTTATAAACCAAAAATTTCTCGATACGGGATGCGTCCCTCCAAACGAGCCGACTTTGCCGTGTGAGGATTTCACCGAAAGGCGTGTATCGTCAACGTGGACGTATGGGATTTTACGAAACTTGATTTGGATGTGCGTGCACATCGAAATTAACACGTATCCGTAAAAAAATATCGTATCGACCTATTCTGACACATTGTCATAACTTTTTGTGTGCTTGTCGTTTTGCAACAAAACTTGTGCCATTATATTTGCAACATTACGCTGGTCCTTTGACCCAAGTTTGGTTCGATTCTGAGAACGTTGATAAAACAACATTTTGTGGGCTCCACGGTTCCACTTGACGGATGATTTCGTGACCGGCTCATCAAAATTTAGTTACGCACATTCCATTGGATTCGTATCATCATTATGGACTTATAGACACTAAATTTGCTAAATTTGGAGAACTTTATCTTTGGTACATTTTTGGGTACGAAGTGGGCCACATGTGGACCTCATTTTGACCCAAAACTGTTAATTCTGCCCCTGTGTCCAAACTTGACTTATGGGTAGTCAATCCTAGCTATTTTATGTATTCTGGAAACAATGGTGGTATTTGTTTCAGCATCCGGAGGCGTATGGGCGGTTGAGAGCGAATCTTGCCACGGATGGAAGGCTAGTGAGAGCGATAGACAGAGAAGTATAGAATCTTGCAGATTCCACTATTACAGGAGCAGTTAATGGAGTTCAGAACCCAAGCAAGTGTATCTTGCCAAACCTGCTGAGATCCTGTTATATTATTTGCTTGTGTTCTTTCTATATATATACTTCTGTAATATACCTATTCAACCTAGGACCGTGAGACGTTGCTTAGCGTCCGAACAAGATTCGGGTGTCGACATCGTAAGCGGAGTCGTGAAACGTCATTTAGAGAGTTGATTCCACGATCCTATTATGCGTGCTTGCTTTAATAAGTACGTTATACCGTAGGACACTTGACACTATTTTATATGACAGTATATTTCTTGAGTTATTCATGGTGATTCTGTATAGGCTTACAGGATTCTTGATATGAGACTTACATATATAGAGATATCATTATGACTCGTTGTACTAGCTAGAGGTCATGATCTTGCGTGTTATGGATATAAGATATTGTGGACATGAGACGTGAGATTACATTGGGTGGGGAGAGACACACATGCTACAGGCTGATTATTTATATATATTCTATACTATTGGAGGTGCTTTTGTCTCTGTATCAGAGCTTGGCACATTTACTGGCCCTACGTGATACTACTTGCTGCTATGGGCTCCCTGACACAGAGCCTGTAGTGGTCTCAGCCTGAGTACTAGTGATGCTCTCATTTGTATTTCACTTAGCTGGTTACATAGCTTGTTTAGAGGATCTATTTTTATTTATTGTATTTCATTTAGCTTGAGTGTTTCTTGTACCTTGCTATGTCCCCTGAGGACCTGGATCCGGGTTATGTCCCTAGGTACAGCAGAGGAGGATTATCCCGAGATTTACGGGACAGGAGCTGACATTGGAGCAGTATTGGCACCAGAGAACGAGATTGTGCCAGAGGATTTCTCCTGAGAACTCAGTTACTTACTCAGTTATTTATGATTAGTGTTATTTCATACTTGGACTTGAACTTATGGACATATGTATTGGTGTTATTCCCTTTTTCTTATTTTGTCAGGTTGTTCCCCGAGACACTACTTATGTGGACTTGATGATGGACAATTTTATTTTATCTATTATCTTGACTGGTCTATCATATTGAATTGTGTTTACTTTCTGTGGATGAGAATAGAATTATACTGTGATAGATGGTGTAGACTATATTTATATTTGTTACAGCTTAAGTGCACTCTAACAGGTCCATTAAATTGGGTTTTTCTATTGTAGTTGTGCGGCTGGCCATGGTCACGTGGCTAGTACCTCGATATTTTGGGAGCATGACTTAGTTTTTGTGGTGGCCCATGCAGGTCTATTAATATATTGCTTTGATTTCAAGTAAGGAACCAAGCAAGCCTGTAAATTAAGATAGAATAAATTATAGGATCTCATCCACTTGTTGACCTGTTCTTGACCTCTATATCGACTTTAAAATAATTTCTTGAGTTGCATCCTGCCTTGATTCCTCCGTACGACTCTCATAGTTTACTTTATGTGCAAAGAAATGGATCCACGAGCCAGCGATTAGACTCCCACGGGAATACCACAAGGTGTTGGGGTCACCTATGACGATGGGGTGATGCCACTAAGTGGAGATCCCTCCACTCAACAAAGCAATCAAGTAGATCAGCACGCCTCGAGGTTTCGGCGAGACGATATTCCACCACCGCCGCAGTTTACTACACCAATGCCCATTTTTCCACCAGGATAGCCTATGGACGGACATCAAATGTTCTAAATATTCTACGCAATGATGTAAGCACAACAGCGGGTTCATCAAGAGGCTCAGCATCACCAGGCAGAGAACCTGAGGAATAGTATAGTGACCGCACTAGAGCAGGCTAACCCACCAGCTAGACGGCCATCGACGGGTTCTCTCACTGATTTTTGCCAGCTGAAGCCCCATACATTTTCTTGCAAGGAGGAGTCTATTGAAGCTCATAAATGGCTCACAAACACTCAACACCAATTGGAAATAACTGAGCTTCCGAGGAGCGTTGGATGACTGCCGTCAGGATGCAGTTGACGGGCAATGCACATCACTGGTGGCTATTTCAGGAGAGACGACTCAGACCAGACCAAATCACTTGGGAGGAGTTCTCTAGACTCTTCCAGGAGATGTACATTCCAGCCAATACAAGAGTGAAACTTAGGGCTAAGTTTAACCGCCTCACTCAAGGCAACATGAAGGTAGAGGAGTACAATGCAGAGTTCATCCATTTAAGTCACTTCGCCCCTACTTCATTCATGGACATTCTTACCGCAGCCCGACGCATGGAGCGCATCACCAGGAGAGAGTCCAGCCAGAAACGACCGTTTATATCAGCACCAGTAAGAGAACCAAAGGAAGAAGCTACAAAGAGACCTCACATGCACCAGCCACCGAGAGCAACTCCACAGACACTGTCTATATGTCAATATTGTGGCAAGTGAGGTCATTACGCGAGCGAGTGCAGACGCAACTTGGGACTATGCTTGGTTTGCGGATCTAGCCAATATTCAGCCAAGGATTGCCCTGAGCGTCGAGAGGAAGCACTAATGGTAAATTAACAATCTTTACCAGCACCAAGACCCGCCCAGCAGCCACCTAGGCCAGCTTATCCAGCACTAGGAGCACCACAGACGGGAGTTGGAGGAGTCAAATCACCAAATCCATGAGGGTATCAGCCGAGGCTACCTTTGGCACCACAGGTAGTACTATTCTAGCAGGCTTGGCAGTAGAGAGGACTAGCTCAGGGGCGAGGACAGACATTTGCCATGGCTATTGAAGAGGAAGCTATTGCAGAAGAGGTCATCGCAGGTACTATATTAGTAGCTTCATTACCTACTGTAGCTTTATTCGATTCTGGAGCATCACATTCATTCATAGCTGCTAGCTTCGTAGCCATACATAGAGTAGCTACCGCACCCCTTCCGAAGACTATGAGAATTCTTACGGGAGGCAAGATTATCCCAATTAGTTATATTTGTAGATCTTGTTCGGTAGTAGTCTGTGAGAGAGAGATGCGAGCTCAATTTTTGATCTTTTCCATGCCGAATTATGATTTTGTACTTGGTATGGGCTGGATGAGTCAGTACCATGCGACTCTAGATTATCGGCATGGATAGGTTATATTTAAACTGTCTGGACATCCGGAGTTTGAGTTTCTTCGGGAAGCCAAAGAGCAAGGTGTTCAGCCTACACTTAAGGCACTCTCTGCAGAAGGGAAGCCCTAGTACCCAAAGGTTGTATCAGAGTTTGTGGGTGTATTTTTCGATAATCTTTCAGGCTTACCACCTGATCGGGAAATAGAATTCATAATAGATTTGACTCCAGGAGAAGAGCTTATCACTTCATCAGTGTACCGGCTAGCGCCTAAAGAGTTGGTAAAATTGAAGAAGCAAGTTGATGATCTTCTGGAGAAGGGTTTTATTCGGCCCAGTGTTTCACCATGGAGAGCACCCATATTATTTATGCCGAAGAAAGATGGAACTATACGCCTGTGTATTGACTATAGGGAACTGAACGCTGTAACCATCAAGAATCGGTATCCCTTGCCACGCATTGATGATTTATTCGATCAGTTGAGTGGTGCTCGTGTATTCTCAAAGATCGATCTCTGATCCGGTTATCATCAGATTAGAGTGCGAAAAGAGGATATACCAAAAACAGCCTTCAGGACAAAGTACGAACACTATGAGTTCCTAGTTATGACGTTTGGTTT
Source organism: Iris macrosiphon (assembly GCA_036927795.1). NCBI lineage: Eukaryota > Viridiplantae > Streptophyta > Magnoliopsida > Asparagales > Iridaceae > Iris > Iris macrosiphon. The sequence continues at coordinate 41,273,207 of JAYESA010000020.1, forward strand.
AACCAATGCGCCAGCTGTGTTCATGAGTTTGATGAACATAGTCTTCCATCAGTACTTAGACAAGTTCGTGGTTGTGTTTATTGATGACATCCACGAGGAGCATCTCAGAATCGTGCTGGAGACGCTGAGACAGGAGAGGCTGTATGCCAAACTCAGCAAATATGAGTTTTGTTTGGATAGGGTGCCTTTCCTGGGACATATCATCTCGGGAGAAGACTTTCAGTTGATCTAGATAAGGTTGCTGCAATAAAAACTTGGCCCCCACCTACATCAGTTACGGAAGTAAAAAGTTTTCTCGGACTTGCTGGATATTACCAGAGATTCGTGGAGAACTTCTTAAGGATTGCAGAGCCTATAACGCGGTTGACACATAAGGACCAGGAGTTTGCATGGACGAAAGATTGCAAGAAGGCCTTTGAGGAGTTGAAGAGACGATTAACGGCAGCACTGGTCTTGACTCTTCCTTCAGGATCAGAAAGATTCATAGTTTATAGGGGTGCATCAGGCAGTGGACTAGGATGTGTTTTGATGCAACATGGTAAAGTTATCGCTTATGCATCAAGGCAGCTGAAGTTTCATGAGAAGAACTACTTGACGCACGATCTCGAGCTAGTTGTGGTAATATTTGCATTAAAGATTTGGAGGCACTATCTTTACGGAGAAAGGGTAAAAATTTCTACTGATAATAAGAGTCTGAAGTATGTCTATACTCAGAAAGGGCTCAACATGAGGCAGAGACTTTGGTTAGAGTTGATGGCCGATTTTGATATAGATTTGCAGTACCATCCGGACAAAGCAAACATCGTAGAAGACAGACTCAGCAGGAAGGCCACAACTTATTTCTTGACAACGCAGCACCAGATATTAGAGGACCTACAGGAGCTCATGATATAGGTTATTTTGTCAGGGCATAGTGGACAGTTAGCGAATCTTGAGGTTAAGTCATCACTAGTGGAGAGGATTAAGTCGGCATTGCCTACAGATGCTAGGTTCTAGAGACTTAAAGAGAAGACAGAAGCCGACATGCAGACGGGACTTCGAATCCATGAGGACAGAACGTTAAGGTGCAAAAATTGCCTATATATTTCGAATAGGGAGTTAAGACATGAGTTAATGTCTGAAGCACATAGCTCCGTGTACTCTATTCATTTAGGAGGTACGAAGATGTACCGAGAATTGAGGCAGTACTATTGGTGGCATAGGATGAAGAAAGAGACTACACGGTTTGTGGCAAAATATTTGGTCTGTCAGCAGGTTAAGGCCGAGCATCAGAGAACGGCTGGTATGTTACAGCCTCTTCCCATACCCGAATGGAAGTGGGAATATATCGCTATGGATTTCGTTACAGGGTTTCCAAGAAGCCCCAGTGGAAAGGATGCTGTTTGAGTTTTTGTGGATCGACTCAGCAAATTGGCACATTTTTTGCGTTCAAAGTTGGACAGTCCACAGAGATTCTAGCCTACATGTATATACGACAGATCATAAGGTTACATGGAGTACCGGTTAGTATTGTGTCTGATCATGACTCAAGATTCATATCCCATTTTTGGCGAAACATGTAGGAGAGTCTTGGTACCTGACTCAAGTTCAGCACTACTTACCATCCACAGACAAACGGTCAGTCAGAGCGCATGATTCAGATCCTAGAGGATATGCTGAGGTCGTGTATGTTAGACTTCGGAGGGTCTTGGGAAGACCATTTGTACTTGGTGGAGTTCTTTTACAATAACAGCTACCAGACGAGTATTCAGATGGCACCTTTTGAGGCGCTGTATGACAGGAAGTACAGGTCACCAATATATTGGAATGATGTTGGCGAGCGTCAGATACTCGGTCCAAAGTTAGAGATACAAACAGTTGAGAAGGTGAAGCAAATTGAGAGTCATCTTTGTGCAGCTCAGGACGATAAAAACATTGAGCTAACACACACCGCCGACCTTTGGAGTTCAAGGAAGGCGAACATGTGTTCTTGAGGATCTCACCTACTCGAGGTACTATTCGATTCGGGAGAAGAGGCAAGCTGAGCCTGAGGTACATTGGGACGTTTGATATTTTGGAGCGTATTGGAGAGGTAGCGTACCGTCTTGCATTACCCCCATCTCTAGAGGGAGTACATGATGTATTCCATGTCTCACAGCTGAGGAGGTATGTGACTGACCCATGTCACATAGTCGATCATTCTGAGATTTTAGTGGGATCGAGCTTGAGGTATGAGGAGTAGCCAGTTGGGATACTTGACATTAGTGAGAAGATATTACGGGTTCAGAAAATCAGATTGGTTCGGGTAGCTTGGAAACATGACTCCCCATGTGAATCCACTTGGGGGCGAGAGGATGTCATACGCCAGTGTTATTCTCACTTATTTGAAGATGCAGGTATGATCTAAGAACTACCTATAGATTACCATGTCTTTATAAATTCCTTAGTAGTTTAATTCTTAATTACGAGGACGCAATTCTTTTAAGTTGGGTAGATTGTAAACCCCCTATTTTTTAAAAAATTTTAAATTTCATTATTTTTAGCTAATTTGAAAATATAAAATTCATGAATATATATTTATGTATATTTAATTAATTATAAATATTAAACAAAAAATATATTTTTGGGTGTACAACTATTATTAAGGTATTGTAGATTTTTCCTAAAAATTATTTGAGGTTGAAACCTATTTATAAATGGCTATATATATATATATACAGGATAATAATAATAATAATAATAATAATAATAATAATAATAATAATAATAATAATAATAATAATAATAATAAACTAAACCCTAAACCAGAAAACCCACCCACACCCGAAACCAACCCAGACCCGCACCTCCTCAGCTACAGTAACCCCCAGCTAATGAACCCCCGACCCCCCATCTTCCGAACCCCCCCCCCCCCGTGATCCCTCCATTCCTATTATGAAACCCCCCTTTCACTCCATATATACCATCAGACCAGACCACATCCTCAGTCTTCTCCCCAGCGTCTAGACGACCGACGTCGATCGTCGTTGATCGCCGCCGTGCGCCACCACGAGCAGACCGCCCTGAAATTGTGAGCACCAGACTAAATGAGGTACCCTTCTTCCCACCTTTGTTTCTCCCTACATAGTTAACCAAACAGCGAATCGTCGAATTCTATGTGAAGACCACATGACCCCCATAAATTTTGTTTAAATAGTTTAGCTTATTGTGTCCTGTGTCGATCACAAATCGAGACACAAAACAGAAAAAACTGACCGAGTTATAAGAATAAAAACTGTCCAGTTATACGTGTTTGAGTCCCATTATCTCCATAATGGCATGCGGTGCTAAAATTCTACTTGAACAGACTTCTGGACAGCATAACCTAGTTTTAATCCCTTTAAACATATTCTCTAAATTCTAATTATGTTGTGATTAGTTTAATGCTAAAATTTGTCAAAAACATAATTTCGTAAACCCAAAATTTCTCGATATGGGGTGCATCTCGCCAAACGAGGCAACTTCATCGTATGAGAATTTTACCGAAAGGCGCATATCATCAATGCGGACGTGTAGGATTTTGCGGAACTTGATTTAGACGCGCGTGCACACCAGAATCAATGCGTATCCGTCAAAAAACACCGTATCGGCCTATTCGGCCACATTGTCATAACTTCGTGTATGCTTGTTGTTTCACAACAAAATTTACGCCATCAGATTCGCAGCGTTATACTGGTTCTGTGACCCAAGTTTGGTTCGATTTTGAGAACGTTGACGAAACACCATTTTGCGGGCCCCACGGTTCTACTTGACGGGTAATTTCGTGACCGACTCATCGGAATCCAGTTCTGGACGTTCCATTGGATTCGTATCATCGTTATGGACTCGTAGACACTAAGTTTTCTAAATTTGAAGAACTTTATCTTTTGCATATTTTTCGGTACGAAGTGGGCCACATGTGGACCCTGCTTTGACCTGAAACTGTCAATTCTGCCCCCTGTGTCCAAATTAGACTTATGGGTAGTCAATCCTAGCTATTTCATGTATTCTAAAAATAATGGTGATGTTTGTTTCAGCATTCGGAGGCATACTTGCAGATTCTACTATTACAGGAGCAGTTGACGGAGTTTAGAACCCAGACAAGTGTACCTTACCAAATCTGCAGAGATCCTGTTATATTATTTGCTTGTGTTCTTTCTATATATATACTTTTGTGATGTACCTGTTCAATCTAGGACCGTGAGACGTTGCTTAGTGTCCGAACAAGATTCGCATGTCGACGTCGTACGCGGAGTCGTGTAACATCATTTAGAGAATTGATTCCACGATCCTATTTTTGCGTGCTTGCTTTACTAAGTACGTCATACCGTAGGACACTTGACACTATTTCATGTGACAGAATATTTCTTGAGTTATTCATGGTAATTTTGTATAGGATTACATGATTCGTGATATGAGACTTGCATATATAGAGATATCATTATTACTCGTTGTACTAGCTAGAGGTCATGATCTTGCGTGTTATAGACATGAGACATTGTGGACATGAGACGTGAGGTTAAATTGGGTGGGGAGAGACACACATGCTACATGCTGATTATATATATATATATATATATATATATATATATATATATATATATATATATATATATATATACTACTTGAGGTTCTTTAGTCTCTGTATCAGAGCTTGGCACATTTACTGGCCCTACGTGATTCCACTTGCTGCTATGGGCTCCCCAACACAGAGCCTGTAGTGGTCTCAGCCTGAGTACTAGTGATGCTCTCATTTGTATTTTACTTAGCTGGTTACATAGCTTGCCCTGAGGATCTATTTTTATTTTTTTTATTTTATTTGGCCTGAGTGTTTCTTGTACCTTGCTATGTCCCCTGGGGACCTGGATCCGGATTATGTCCCCATGTACAGCAGAGGAGGATTACCCCAAGGTTTATGGGATATGAGATAACGTTGGAGCAGTATTGGCACCAGAGGACGAGGTTGTGCCAGAGGATTTCTCCTGAGAACACAGTTACTTACTCAGTAATTTTTGCTTAGTGTTATTTCATACTTGGACTTGAACTTATGGAGATTTGTATTGGTGTTATTCTCTTTTTCTTATTTTGTCGGGTTGTTCCCCGAGATACTACTTATGTGGACTTGATGATGGACTATTTTCTTTTTATCTATTATCTTGACCGGTCTATCATATTGAATTGTGTTTACTTTATGTGGATGAGACTGGAATTATACTGTGATAGATGGTGTAGACTAAATTTATATTTGTTACAGCTTAAGTGCACCCTAACGGGTCCATTAAATTGGGTTTGCCCATTGTAGTTGTGCTGCTGGCCATTGCCACGTGGCTAGTCCCTCAGTATCTTGGGACTGGGGCGTAACATCTTCCCATTCCTATTAATCACAAGCACGATGTTGGTTATCCAGTCAGGGTATTATTTCTTGCGGATGAAACCACTAGCTATCAGCTTGTTGACTCCAACTTCGATGGAATCCATCACGTCTGGCCGGAACCGTCGTTGTTGTTGCTTGACTGGTTTGGCGTATAGCCGAATATTGAGTTTGTGGACCATAATTTGGGGATCCAATCCTGGCATGTCTTCGTAACTCCAAGCAAAGACATCGATGTATTCTCTGACGAGTTGTAATATGGATTTTCGGTCTTCGTCGGATAGACTTTTGCTGACAACTACATATTTTAGGCACTGGTGGAGGGTTGATGGTAGGATCCTGGGTTCATGTATCTACGGATGCCCTAATAAAATATTGTAGGATGTATCTACGTCTATGACATAGCAGGTGACTTTTGTTTTTAAGTCGTCGATCTGGCATTTTAAGAGGATTTTACCCAGAGGGTAGCTTCTCCCCTTGTTGAATCCACTGATGGCGGTATTGGTAGCCGCCAGACAATGCATCGGGATCCCCAGGGTCTGAAGCAAACTTTTTGGGATGATGCTGCTCGAGGATCCTGGGTCAATATGCATTCGGCCCACCTTAATATCGCCAATATTTCTTGTGTAGTACAGGGGCCGATCGTGCCGATTGTTCTAGAGAAACATGTCCTGTCACGAGAAGGTGATATTGGGTATCGCATCCATGGCATTGTTGCAATATGGACATGCAGCAGGATCTTCAGTTGGTGGCTTAACTTGCGCCAGGTAGACATCGACATTCTGCAGTGCCTCACTTAGGGCAGCCCGAGTGTCTTTAGAGAGCCGTGAATGCTCAAATAGTGATATTTTTGCCGGGGTGTGGGCTAATTGTTCTAAGATATCAAAATTATAGGGCCTTTCCATCCCTTGTGGTGCATCCCTGCGCAACGGTTTATCGAAGAGCGTCTCCTTCTGTTTAGACTTGTCCACCGGCGGGGGCTGATATGGTCCGAGACCAGTGGTGGTACGCACAACAACCAGGGGTGTCTCGTCGTGCATCAGTTGGTATATTGTGCCTGACCTTGTTGCACCTGCTGCCAGCTCTTTAGCTGAGGAGAAAACTGTGTAACATGTCTTAGATTTTCTGCCTTTGGGCTTGGCGGTGGAGGATGTCGCCGGCTGCGTCAAGTCTGGCACGAGGTCGGGATAGACCCATATGACCTCCCCACGTGGTGTGGTAAGAGGTATTAGCCCGGTCGTCTGGTCTCGAGCTGGTGGAAGGTTGACAACTTCCATAATCGCCTTAGGGATAGGGACTACTCCATCTTGGGCTTCCATCGGTGGAAAGTTGCCAAATTAGAGAGACACCATGTTGGCGGTGACTGTCATGTCATCAAAGTCCAGGGAAAGAGCCTTGGTATCTATCAGACGCTGGATCTACCGCTTCAGAGTATAACACTCCTGCGTCGGGTGATGGACGTAGTGGTGGAAGTGACAATACTTTGGGTTGGCAATCTCCGTCGCCTCACGCTGACGTCTACGTCGGAGAGCCTGATTTTGCCTCCCTGCATCAGCATGTCGAAGATGGGTTTGACATCAGCATCTTCGAAAGAGTAAGTCTCTCCTTTGGTTTTGGAGGCTCTACCGACTTTTGCTCAGGCTTCTTGGTCAAGGTAGCGACCATAGACTGTTTCTCCTTTTCGTCGCGGTTGTTATTTCTGTTGTTATTGTTGTTGTTGTTGCTGGGATGCTTGCCCTTTTCCTTAGAAATAGGAACATGGATCCCCAAGTACCGAGAGTCCTTGAGCTTCTTCTCAGTGTTGACAACACTTACAATGAACGTTGTCCAGTCTTTGAACTAGCTCTCTCCTATCCAGAGGCTGACTGCCGGGAGCATGTTCTTCTGGCATATCTCTATTAGTGTGGCATCAGGATTGCCAGGAGGCAACCTTAGCGCAGCCTGTCGGAACCGTTCGATATAGTTTCACATCAGTTCCTTTTTACCCTGGGCAACGTTCATCAGAGAAGACATCGTCATATCATTTCCTGGCTCATAGAACCTATTAAGGAACAGACATTTGAGGTCATTAAATGATAAGATACAGTTATCTTCGAGACTGCAGAACCAATCGAAAGCTACCCCTTCCAATGACCTGACGAAAAGCCTTGTAAGGATATCATCGCTGCGGGGTAAGTGTCCTGTGGTGATCTCGAAGTAGCTTATGAAGCAGCGAGGGAAGGACTTTCCGTCAAACATGTTTGTGTCGAAGGGCTTGTACTTGGGTGGATATGGTACATCCCTCCACTATATCGGGTATGGTTGCCGCACCGCGAGATCATGGAGTAAGTCCCAATTTCTCATGGAGTCTAGGCGAGCCCGAAGTTCTCGAACCTCCCTCCTTGCTTCCTTAGCTTTATCTCCTGTCGAAGGCGCCGACAAGCCTGGTAGGAGAGGATCGTCATCCGCTGGTAGAGCGGTCGTATTTGAATCTCCGTTTGTCCCGGGGTCTAGGTTTACTTGCCCAGAGGCCCTTGCCGGCTGGGAGGCCAGGTTTGCCTTAATTTCAAGCATTGTCTGGGTTAAAGCTTGCATTGATGCACTCATTGTATGCACTATGGATTCGAGAATCTCGAGGCGCTGCCGGTCACTGGGCCTTTATCGTCGTCTCCGGCCATGTATATTGTCCTCACACGGGAAGAAATTGAGGGGGCAGTGGATGTCGTACTCCCTATCTTATACCCTTTTAGTGAGTAGTATTCAAGGAGGGCGGGAGCCATTGTGTCTTCCTCATATTCGGAGGGGATACTACCCCCAGGGTAGAAGATTGTGTCGTCTAGGTGGGAGTAGCTACCCTCCGGGATCTCGGAGTCTGTTCCTTAAGAATCGTTGTCTCCTCGGAACGCTGGGTTGTCGCGTACGTCCATGGTGACACTGCCCCCAGCTTAGGCCACCCTTGGGGTTCTTAGGAAGAACTACCCCCAGGGACTGACAGCTTCTTCCTTGAGCAGGTACCTTGGAAGATGCCTTCAGCAGGTACCGTCGTCAGCCCTCTGGTTAGTCTCCTTCACGATGTAGTGGTAGAGAGCGCCGGACTGGAGGTATTTGACTTCTTTCTTCCCTCGGTGGCAAAAAGCTTTCTAGTTGAGTAGCATGAGGCGAAGGACAACTCCTCCTCCTCTGATACTTGCACCTGATCTCCTGGTTGCTGTCGGGTAGGTGCTTTCCGGTACAGTCTCTGAAAGGCTGATTGCATGTCTGTGAGTACTGCCGCTTTTTTGCAACAGCAGTTGATAATGATGTTGGCGCAGCTATGCCTCGGAGAGGGCACATCCCATGCCTTAGTTGTTTTCCTTACTTTATGCTTGTGAGTGATCACATTATGCAAATCATGTGAAGGGTGTTTTACCTTTGCATCCTCTTTGCCAGTGCGGGTATCCCGGGCACACGGATGTGCAGGTGCTGTATTTGCTCCCTAGTCTGGGGTTCGTACACGAACTTGCCTCGAGGTATCGGTAGAAGACTTTTGAAACTGGCCCTGTCCATTGGTCCCTGTGGGCTGGACGCATGGGTCAGTCTTGTACAACTGTCCGTCAGAGGTTCGCGTAATAATTTGCGATGCCGGTTGGCGGTCTGTCGTATGAGTAATTGCTTGAGCTTGACGGGCTCGCACTGCCCTGGACTTCTTCAGCTTAGCTACCGCAGGTGTGTAGCATAAAGGTTCCAACTTTGGGTTTTTACCATTCTCATTGGGTCGCATAGGATCTGCGCCACATGAGATACGATAAAAAATAGAGGTTCTGTTGCTAATGGGGTCGCATGTGGCCTGCTTTCTGCGACTGTGAGTTGATGTCACATGGACAGTCTTATGTGGCCTCCTCCTTGGCCGTATATAAGCTGCATCAGCACCAGGACGTCTGGCATTGTAGTATTTTTCTCTGCTAGTGTCTGGGTGCTGAACAGTTTCTGCGTCAGCCCGGGATGACGCATAGACATGGACGTTATGGGTGTTCATCCGACGACCGTCATCGGCAACAGAGTGAGAGGCTGGAAGCGTCTGCTCCGCATCTGGGTGAGGCACATCAGCCTTAGACACCCACGTTCTGCGGGTCTTATTAGGCTTGGCTATCCTTGGCAAAGGATAAGCGCTTTCTTCGGAGAGTATCTCCTCGAACACTTGCTGGTCGAAGCGGACAACCAGCATATTTTGCGTCGAGCCGAGCCTGGCCGCATCGGATTGTGTCACCGACTTCTCAACAGTAGAGAAGGATGTCCCTAGCAGTCGCCACCATGTTTCCTATTTAAATCAAATCGAGAACTGGAAGAACTGGATTTGATTAACAAACTAAGAAAGCACAAAAAAAGTCCTAGAAGATAATCTAAGTAGAAATTTATTTTTTGGGGGCGACAATAGAGTGTTAGGAGTATAGCAGCTCTCATTACTCCGTAGATGATCCGATACAGCAGCTCTTCTCTCTCCCTTCAGTGTTGATTCGTAAATAGCCAACCAGCCTTTTGCACGGGGGTGATACCCTGTTATTTATAGTCGCTTAGTGGCCGCGTGGATTTTGGTCCGCATGGACGTTGGGGGTTGCCACGTGTCTTCTCCTAATAGGAGGAGTTACAACTGTGCATAAATCGAGCTTCAGCTATCACGTGGATATTTGTTAAGATTTTTATTGCTGAATATCTGGATAGTTCTTATTTGTTGTAGGCACGACCTGATCAAGTGGACACGTGGCCGCTATTGGGTTGGAGAGAATCACTCAGTTGTAACAACAAGATTTGACCGATGTAGAATCTGGGACAGTGTGGCCAAAGACGTACGAGACGCATGGAGTCTGGAATGCATGGAGTCTGGAACGCATAGGTCAGAACCGCATGGAACACATGAAGACTGGGACGCATGGGCCAGAGCCGCATGGGACGCATGGGCCAGAGACGCATGGACCGCATGGAGTCTGGGAGGCATGGGCCAGAGCCGCATGGGATCTTTTATCGTGTTGTATACATGGATCTGCAGTATCCTCGGGACTTCTGTCTCTTAGTGTGTTATCATCATTCGAGGCGATCATAAAAATCCTTTTTGTTAGGATTTTGTGTCAGGCACCATCTTTGCTGTCAGGACGTCATGTTAGGTCAACCTGCGTCCAGTTGTCAGGACGCTTGTTTGGACTGCATGTGTGTCCCTTTTCTAGGCCGCATAGTGTCCATGCGGTCCATCATCTGTTGAGTTTTATTTTGGGGCGTATGGACGTTAGGCGCATGGATGCATCTTTTTCATGCTTCAAAATGGTAGAGAACATAGGTTCCATGTGGGGGTATTTTATTAGGATTAAAAAGGATTAACTCCTTCATGGAAGCTTTTAAGCTTTTTTGTCATGCTATTAAAATTTATTTCATAGAAGCTAAGCCCCAAAGGGACTTAGCGACTCAAACTCGGGCGAAAAGTGGCACTTTATTGGCATACTTTACATATAGCATGCAGGGCTATGCGCTGTTGTGCAGATGCTCTGCTGCTGAAGCAAGTCGGTTATGGAAAGATTGGGCCTTTAATTTAAATCCGATTTTGTGGGATTTGAATTAATTCCGATCTTATCTCTTTGTAAACCGACAATGTGGCCAGGTTCCTCTATAAATACTCTCCTTCGTTGCTCTTTTAGAGATTTATTATTAAGTTGAAAAAAGACAGATTCGAGAAAGAGAGAGAGATTTGGAGAGAGGTTCCAAACTGTAAGAGGAGTCCAAGAGTTCGTGCGAGTCCAGGAGGGAGGTGACGCGAGCATTCTAGAAATTCTTCGAGAACTTACTGGTTCCTGGGAGTAGATCGCGGATAGGACAAATCTTGCTTTGAGCACCTGTGGTTTTAATCACCCCAACAGGAGTTTTTTTCTGATATTTCTTCTTGTTCTCCTTGTTCTGTTCTATCTCATTATAGCGTCTGCGAACATAAAGAGAAGAATAATTTTTTTTGTAGTTTCCTTTTCTTCGTAGTTAGTTTGTAACATGTTCTTGGAGGTATGCTTCTTAGGAGTTGTGCATCACTTGAAGAGAGACTCTTGCGAGTTTTTAGTGAGCCAACTTCTCCATTGGTTTTGGTGATTCGTTGGAATCGAGTTCATCAGAGGACAAACTTATTTGCCGAAAGCTCTGTGTCTCGAAGATAACTTGGGTTTTTGTAGAGAGCGTACTTTCAAGTTTCGCTTGTAGCAATTCTATTGGCCCGTGTTCTACCATCTTTGATCCTCCTCAGGACAAACAATCTCAAAGCAAGATCTGAGTTAGATGGAGAACCGCTCAAACCTTCTCGATACTAGCTTTCACAAGCTTGAGAAGTTTGATGGCGAACACTACAACATTTGGAAGAGGAAGATCTCTCTGAATCTTCGTCTTGTCAAAGTTGCTTATGTGTTGGTTGATCCAGAATCTACCATTCCTGAAGATGGAGAAGAACTTGAAGTTGGTGTGGCACATGATGCACACTCCAAGTAAAAGGAGGACAACGACCTTTGCAGGCTATTGATCCTAATGCAATAGATGACTCTATGACAGAGTCCTACATCAAGAAAGAGAAAGCAAGAGACGTCTGGGAAGCTCTTGAGAAGAATTATAAAACTGACGAGAAAATCAAAAATCTATCTCGTCGAGAAATTCTTCACTATGCAATTTGAAGACGAGAAGGTGATGCTACAACAAGTCAAGAAACTTCTGAAGATGCAGTAGAAACTGGAGGAAGAAGGCATGAAACAAGAAGACAAGTTCATGGTAGGGCCTATAGTCATCAAGCTTCCTCCGGGCTGGATCAAGTTTAAGACTGACATGTACTGTAAGAAGATGGATATCCAGCTCAAAGATCTTCTTCACTGGATTCACATTGAAGATGAATCCAGGGGGCAACTGAACTTGGACTCCCTGTCCAAATAATTGGCAAAAGTCAACTTGGTGCATGTTGATGACTCCAAGGGGAAGCAGAAGGCTTCTCACAACAAGAAGAATAATTTCAACCATCTGAAGGTGAAGTCGACTTCGTTCAAACCAAGGCCCAAGCCCAAGTCATATGTGACTTGCTTTAATTGTGGCAAGAAGGGCCACTATCGGAAAGACTGCAGATCCAAGCCTAAACAAGCAGAGCAAGGTGAGCCTAACAAGGTTTCTATGATTGTGCAGACTATGACGAATGGTGTCGACACTGACTGGTGGGTGGACACTGACGCATCCTGCCATATTTACCCAAAGAGGGAGTTGTTCACCACATACAAGCCTACATCTGAGAAGGTTATGGTGGCGAACCAGGCACAAGCTGAAGTACTTGGGATCGGAATGGTGGTACTGAACCTGACTTTGTGGAAGTCGCTAATACTTTAGGATGTGAAGCACGTACGATAATAGCCATGAACCTAGTCTGGGGAAGTCTGCTATGCAACGCAGGCTTGAGGATGGACATCAATGTTGGACAGATGGTGATGTCCTACAAAGGAACATACTTCGGAAAAGCATTTTATACTAAAGGGATGTTTAAACTTCAACTTGTAACTCTGCATGAAATTATAAATGCAGTCGCTTCTTCTGGTTATTCTCTTGAGTTATGTAAAAATAGACTAGGACATGTTCATTATAAAAGAATAAACAAAATGTCTAGTCTAGGGCTTATCTCTAAATATTGGGATAAGAAGATGGAGAAGTGTGAGGTCTGTGCGCAGACAAAAATCAAAAGAAAATCATTCAAGCGGGTTAACCGAAGTACAGATCTTTTGGAGTTGGTGCACTCAGATATCTGTGACTTCAAATAGTTCTCCACAAAGGCCAAGATGAAGTATTTTATTACCTTCATCGATGACTACTCGAAGTATGCATTCGTCTATCTGCTCAAGTCAAAGGATGAAGCATTTGAGAAGTTCAAGGAGTTCAGGGTTGAGACTGAACGTCAAAAAAGGCAACAAATTAAGAGACTTAGAAGTAATTGAGGCAGAGAGTACATATCCATTAAATTCGTATCACATCCAATAAACTAAAATACTTGGACATCCTCGGCAACACTTATGGATAACCTATATGCTCGTGCACCCGGAATAGAATCTCGCTCACAACACTTATGTTTGCTTATGCAATTGCCCTTGGATTTTATTATGTATATGCTCGTGCTTGATTTAACTTGGTTTGCCTTTGACAGGGAAGGACAAATGGTAAGTTGGTAAGTCTCGTCGTGTTTCTTTTATATCACACGACGCACTGACACACGATTTAGGCTTTTCATAAATGCCATAAAACTGATCCTAAGGCAAGATTAGAAAAATAACTTAATAGATGTTGCACGAAACCTATATAACGTGTTTGGATTTATCGAGCGGACGAGAAGCCTCCCTACCAGTGCATTCATGTACTGATAACCCACCAGATTGCTTGCAGTTTGCGGGAGAACCTCGTTCAGTGCGGATGCCTCCTTCGTGCGTGCTAAGACGTAGAGTTCACTTTGGAGCCTTGGAGAATTACGTCCGGAACTGAAGCACATATACAGGACATAATGTTAGAATATTGCATATATATTATTCCACAAATGTAGCCACTTGGCACGCTTTTACTGTTTCAGAGAGAGAGGATTGAGCGACTTATAATCTCGGCCTAGTGCCACCTGTAACACTTGTTAAATATCAATAAGAGTTTGCTTTACTTCTATACTTGTGTTATTCAATGCTTTCGCTATTGACGACTTTGTGAACTTGTTACCAATCGCCTATACATTTATTATTCCACTGCACTCGGATAATCTGTGCAACTCTGTGGCTTAGACCTCTTACCGCATGTTCGAATCATGGCCTTGCACGGGTGCAGCTTACGCTCGTGCGGTATCACGCCCAGATGGGTCAAGCGATCATCCCGCAGGAGCGCTGGTGCAGTGATTCGTGCCAAGCGGGGACGACCGATTGCCTATGGGAGATCGGGGCGTGACATATTGGTATCAGAGCATGGCTATACGCCTTTGGATTTTGTTTTGATTTTCTCAGTTTCAAAAACTGGTTTATGGGTTATGTGCATACGCTTTCTCTCAATGTCCCATCGGAATATTCCAAACAATAAGTCTAAATACTTTTAAAAAAAAAGTTGCATGTGAATGATGTGATTGCTTGTACAAAATTGTGATACGAAGGCATTTCTGATGACCTGTGCTAAACTTGTGGGAATAGACCCTTGCTAGAATTTGTAAGTTATGTGCGAACTCGAATACCTATACATGATTACCCAACTGGTTAGTGTGCGAAATAAAATATCGCCCAAACGGTTAGCTATGCACACAGCTTTTCGGCTAAGTTGTGTTGAGTATCGCACGCCAATACCATTTTGGTGCAAGCAAGTTGCAAATGAGATTAGGATGAGTTCAGATAAGAAACAAGTCAGACTTAGAATAGAAACCAATAGAAACCTTATCAGTTTATCGCTTAGGCGAATCTTGAGAATCGTGCTTGGATTTTGGGAAATAGCTCGAACGATATTTCGTGTCGGAAGATACAAATCAAATATGGTTTACTTGGATGACTATCAACGGGATATATATACGAGACTAACATTTTATCAGGCGATGCTATGTACCGTGCAAGAATTCTAAGGAACGACTCGACGAATACGCTAGCAATTGATACGAACATCGATTGAGGATTTAATTGGGTGACTCGATTCTGAGTGGTGTTTGGATCATTTAGAAATGTCCAAACGGATTCATAGGTCTTATGCGATAGTCGGATTAAACGAATTGAGAAATATCTTGAATAAATGATAAGGCTTATATTAAATAGGGATTCATGGGAATGGTAATCGATATCTTGGTTAAGGAAACTTGTTGGAAACTTGAGGATTGTGCAAGCAATTTCAGACTGAAACAAAACGGATAAAAATTGAATACAATATCGCTCGAATAGAAATCGATATCTAGGTTAAGGAAATTTGTTAGAAACTTATGCAAGCGATTTTGGATTAAAACAAAACGGATGGAACTTGAATACAATATCGCTCGAGTAGAAGTTAGCCCAAAAAATGAATATTGTGTTTCGATGAAAGAGATAAGCAATAACGGATTTGACTTGGAGTTTGGAAGAACGATCTTGAAATCTAGTTCAAAAAGATAACCTTCAAAATCAGTCCCAACGAGAACGATTATATCCTGCGGGAGCGTCGGCATGGTGATTCACGCACGGCAGGGATGATCGAAATCACGGGAACATGTTCGATGATTATTCCAAACGAACTCGATAGATGGAACGTATCAAAAATGGATAGACTTTGGCTTGAATATTTGAACTTAGTTGTTTGAGAAATGCTAGAAGTAGACTATGGAATTATCGAACGGTAACATAGAAATTGGATGATGATGCTAGACAAATTATAATCTCTGCATGAACGGACAGGACTTGATAGATTTTATATATAACTTGTATGGAGCAAAGTGAAAGGATAAGGTATCTCGATTATTTCGAAGATAACCATAATGTTCAAATATTTTTGTCTTGTGCGAGTATAAATCTATGCTCGTACATGTGTCACGCCTGGATTAGGACGATTATCCAGTAGGAGCGTTAGCGTGGTGAACTCACGTCCAACGAGGGTGATCGAACTTGTGGGAGACCGGAGCGTGAAAACTAATGGATCGTCTTGACTTTTGGTTTGACACGATAAGGCGAGTTTGGGAATGCAAATGAATTGAAAGTATTTGATTGATAAGTTAGCCTATAACCTGGAACAAATCACGCTTGATGGTTTCGTGAACTGATACGTGAATCTTGTTGGACGACTTGGAATTATAATCTATGGTTTAGAATTAAATCTTGGCTTGGTAGTCTAGACTTGGAGTGGATATGGATTCTATTAAATATACTTGAGGAGATAGACTATGCAAATCACTAGGCTTGTCTTGCAACTTGGATATATCATGGATTTTACTGAACGGACTCGAACCCTATACAAACGTACGTGTTAATGAGAGTAGGAAAAATATGTGCTCGATATTTAGAAATCTGAGTAAAATAAGCTTGGATAGAATACCCTGTACAAATGAACAATGGTTTGACCTTAGGAATTGGCGCGAGCATCATGGGACAAATTTGTACTATGATTCGTGTGCTTGAACTTGTACCTATGACCTTGTGAGCTGACCTAGCAATTACGCAGATGACCCTGTACCGAGTGAATAAACTTGTGTGACCGACTTTAGCATATTGCTTGAATAAAGCTATAGAACTGGGGCAGCAAGACTTAGAGTTAGACTTGGAACGGTAATGTGTGCTATTTTGATCCGAACGGTTGGACGCTAGTCGATTAATCGGATAGATCGTGCTTAACGGCAGTACAAATTCTTGATTTTGAGTTGGAATAAAAAATGTTATGGAATTTGATTGACCCTGTCAGAGTATCCTTGTGATTTGTAAAATAAGAACCCTTGAGATTTTTGCAAAGTAGCTTGTCCGATTTTACGATCTCTAATTTGGTTGAATGCATATGTTTGAGGGACGTCTTGAACGTGTGCACGATCCAAGACTCAATAATATGTGAAACTCGAGTGCAAAGACTTAGCTCTCGCTAAGTTGGTTGACATGCATATGTTTGAGGGTCACTTCGAATATGTGCACAATCTAGACCCGCGATATACTGATCTCGAATGCTAGTACAAGCAAAAATATTAGACCCGCATGGACAAGTATAATAACTTGTATAAGTTTGCCTCAGCCTTAGATCATTATTTATGATAGATTATAATGTACCCCGCGTTAAGCGATATATGTTCCGCGCTAAGGCGCAAATGAAACCGACTCAGCATACACGCGACACGGCGTAAGGAGCAAGTAGGAGATTGTGTTCGAACGGATATAGTGGTACCGATTGCTACGCTTGGAATAGATTCAATAATGTGTTAGAACGGCCTGCGCTCAGGAAGTCTCGAGGACGAGACTTTTTCTGAGTGGTGTATAATGTGACGACCCGTTCCGCTCAAGCGGATAGCCAATTCAAACGGCAAAAGTACAACTACCCGACTTGCTTTACTCAGCGAGAAGACTCGTTTGAGGCAAAGGATTTCTCGACTTGGCCCTTCAGGAGTTCCGGCTTAGGCTTTCAGAAGCTTGCTTGGAGTATCGCTCGACCAAGGTGAATCATCGCTAAGGTGGGTGGCTACGATGAACTTGTCTTTGCTTAGCCAGCACACTTAAAATATGGACAATACATGCTAGTCTGTGGTGGCCCATGCAGGTCAGAGCTTATCGTTTTGGTTATGTTACTGTACCAAATAAGCCTGCAGTTTAGGATTTATTGTTGAATATGATCTCAATCCATAATCAATTTCTAAAACTCCCCTTGTAATTGATTATCACCCTTGGACTTCCAAATTATATTCGTTCATTTTTCATCAATATCGTTACCTTTGTTTCTCATCTCCTTTTATTAAGGAAAGACGAATGCTTTAGCCTGATGGTTCCCTCCAGAAGAAGATCGCAGTCCAAACGACAGAAGACAAGAATTGTGTGATATTCTCTGAGAAAATTGTTACCCCCAGTGGGGTAGGTTGATAGGTTCTTTTTAGATTCTGGAACTAGTGTAGAAGGTTAGCAAGAGAATTGGACCCAGTAGTATATTCTTAGAACAGGTAAAACCCTACCCTTACTTGAGATAACGGTAATTTGGGAAGTACTGGGAGCTAGAAAGATCGTTGATTCTAACCTTCTTGAATAATTTATGGAAATGCATAGCCAGATGCTAGGAAGTAGTTATAGCCCATGATGGCGATACCAGGAATGATATTATGAACTAGAGGAGATGGAATTTTAGGCTCTCACCTGGAAGATGACGATCTGATACCAGAAAATCTAGCATGTGCTTGGGTGATACCATTATTGCACTATGTGACTTGGAGAGATAAATAACGGAAAGAAGAAATTTGAGGAATACAATTGTAGGAAGAAATTTGATGAGAAGAGTAATTATACATTCGGGAAGGAAGAATTTTTTTGGAGGATTAGGGTTGTAAATAGAACGAAAGAATTTATTATGAGGTTAAATCTAGACTATGACATTGTCCTAGGCATAGATTGGTTGAGCCAATACCACGCAATGGTTGTCGACGTGGTTGTACTATATTTAGACCACCAGATCACCCTGAGTTTGAGTTTCTTCGGGGTGCCCGAGTGCATGGTATCCAACCTATCTTAGCGACACACATTTCAGAAGGTGAATCGATGTACCCTCACTTTATATCAAAGTTTGAGAATGTGTTTCCACAGAATCTTCCAAGCCTGCCACCTGACAGCGAGATAGAGTTTACTATAGAGTTGACACCCGGAGCCGAGCCAGTTACTTCCCCTGTCTATAGACTAGCACCGGAGGAATTGGTTGAGTTGAAAGTCCAAGTAGATGATCTCCTAGATAAGGGTTTCATTCGGGCTAGTGTTTCTCCATGGGGAGCACCCATCTTATTTGTGCCGAAGAAGGATGGGACGGTGCGCTTGTGTATCGATTATAGGGCGTTAAATGCTGTAACGATAAAGAACAAGTACCCACTGCCATGTATCGATGATTTATTTGACCAACTTAGTGGCGCATGTGTATTCTCGAAGATCAATCTCAGATCCGGCTATCATCAGATCAAGGTACGGAGAGAGGACGTTCCGAAGACGGCTTATCGGACAAAGTGTGGGCACTATGAGTTTCTAGTCATGCCATTTGGTTTAACCAACACGCCATCAGTATTTATGAGCTTGATGAATAATGATTTCCACTAGTACTTAGATAAGTTCGTGGTGGTGTTCATCGACGACATCTTGGTATATTCCAAGAGCCAGGAGGAGCACGAGGGACATCTCAGGATCGTGTTGGAGACGCTGAGACAGGAGAGGCTGTATGCCAAGCTCAGCAAATATGAGTTCTGCTTGGATAGAGTACCATTCCTGGGACACATAATCACCGGAGATAGACTATCAGTTGACCCGGTGTCACGACCCGCACCCGGTATAGGGGCACGAGAGCGTGGGTACGTCCAGCCTACGCCGCAGCATCGGCGGTAGAACGATGTCTAGGTCATGATACTATCTAATTAATCTCTCACGAATATCCAACTCCATAAGGAGACACAGATATCACAATATAATACGGAATATACTCAATCACATAAGCTAAAGCACGATGAGATATCGAAGCAAGCAATAAAATATAAGACAAGTCTAAACACAATAAATAGTCTAACCTGCAATCAATAACATCCAGTCTCCAAGTATGTTGGAAACAAATCCTCTATGTCACAGTCTGAAAAAATATCCAGTCAGGATTGGAACGAAATACACCTCTAACAGCAGTTCCACATATATTGACAAAACTATAACACAGTGTAAAGAAATACAAGACAGATATAAAAATTGGCAATAAGAAATACTGGAATAAGGGAATGCTGGAATAAAGAATACCGGAGCATGTCATCATCAATATACATCTAGCAATGAATAGAAATATAAGTACACACAAAAATAATGAACTGGTATGTAAGTGTGTACAAGCACAATAACTAAAATATATGGAAATGCAAGATCAATATACCAAGATACATGTCAAGAATCATCTAACTAAGTGTGTGAAACATCATCATATCATGTGATCAGCTTGGGACTGATAAGCCTCATTACATTGATTAGCGGTCATCCCCAACAAGTCAGGCTAACCATATGTAACAGCGATGAGGCATGTAAGGGTCAGGCTGCACCGACGTGAGGTGTGGGTGAGCTATGATGCATGTAAGCTTGGGTATGATCACATAAGCTACTAATATTTTCCCTTTTTTCCCAGCTAGCACGATGGATTCCAATCACGACTCCTCGTGACAGGTCTCAATGATGTCAACTCGTGTAAAGAACAGTGTCAGGGTCATGTACGCTATACAACAAGAATTATAGAGATAATCAACATAATGAAAACTGTCAAAGAATGTACTCGCCTGGGGTCCTGTTGCTGGTATGAATCAGAGTCCAAGTCACAGTCCAAATAGCCTATGTATTACAAATTGCCACGTCAAAAGATAATTTATTTTAATTTATTTAATTCTAAAATAATTACTCTAAAATCCTATTTTAATCTTATTATTCTGATTTTTAGGTTAATGTCTAAATTTTGTCCAAAGGAACTGAATTTTATCAACTCGAGACTCATGGCACACAAATCGAGGCGATATGTTGACAAAAAAGTCAACCAACACAAACTCAACTTTCATGCATGAATTCCTTTAGATTTTAGTGTCAAAAACATGCTAGAATTTATGGCTCGTCCGAATTCAAATTCGTTTGGGAATTATGGCACATACAAGTTTCGTATCGTGCAGCGATGGTTAAATTCTAACCTAGAAGTTCTAGAGAATTAAAAGTATAAAAATACTTCGAAATAAATTCTGGCAAAAATATATGTCAATGATCTCGACATTAGCTTTCCGAAACTTTAAACGGTTCATGATTTGGATTCCTGGTTCTCCCGGAATCGTGAAAACATCAAAACATGTCTATTTTCGGACATGCTATGCTCTACGATTTTTCCAGAATTTAATACTCATAATTTCGTAAAACAATTTATATAATTAGAAATCTAACCTCAATATCTTTCCAACACAAGAAATTATACCTCGTTTGGAGTCCGGAGCTATGCGCAATGGCTTCTGGAAGATGAAGGAACCCTAGATGGCAATTCTCCAAAAATCGGCTCAAGAAAAACCCTAGAAAATAACTTAAACTATTATATATATAGAGGAGAGAGAGTAGCTGCGGCTCGGATTTGACAAATGGCAGCCATCCGCGCTGCCGCGCCCAAATCGGACAGTTCGAATCTGACGCGGCTCGGCTCAGCTGAGTCCGAGTCGAACTCTGACTCGGCTCGGCTCGGCTCGGCTTCACCCCGCGGTCACTGACAGGCGGGCCTGCCACTGTTCGCTGCGGGAGGCTGACAGGTGGGCCCCCTGTTGGCTGACTGGGCAGAAATAATTACTTTTTGGATTTTTTTTCAGAAATTAGTTTTTAATTCAGTTTTTCATAATTAACTCAAAATAAATGATAAAAATAATCAGAAATTTTCCAAAAAATTCTAGAACATATATTTTATTATTTAGAACCTAAAATAAAAGTTTGGGATATTTTTAATTAAGTTTATCCCTAAAATAAATTCTTGAAATTTCTAGAAAATTAGGATTACTAGTTTTTAATTAACTAAAAATTATGGAAAAATCTCAATAGCCCCAAATTAACCTAATAACAATATTTAAGCTAGAATTTCAGGATACGGAGGTTACACCCAGAGAAGATCATTGTAGTAGAGACGTGGCCTACCCTACATCAGTTACAGAGATTAGGAGTTTTCTCGGACTTGCCGGATATTATCGGAGGTTTGTGGAAAACTTCTTGAGGATCGCTGCGCCTATGAAGCGACTACCGCATAAAGGCGAAGAGTTTATCTGGATCGAGGAGTGTCAGACAACTTTCGATAAACTGAAGAAGCGTCTGACATCAGCACCGATCTTGATACTTCCTTCAGGATTGGGAGAAATTATAGTGTACAGTGATGCGTCTGGGAGTGGATTAGGATGTGTACTAATGCAACACGGTAAGGTGATAGCCTACGCATCAAGACAACTGAGAGTTTATGAGAAGAACTATCCGACGCACGATCTAGAGCTAGCTGCAATGATATTTGTACTAAAGCTATGGCTGCACTACCTGTATGGAGAGCGTGTTGAGATTTACACAGATCAAAAAAGTTTGAAGTATGTCTACACTCAGAAGGAGCTCAACATGAGACAGAGACGATGGCTAGAGTTGATGACAGACTATGATATAGAGTTACAGTACCACCCTGGCAAGGCAAATATAGTATCAGATGCCTTAAGCAGGAAGCCCATGGCATACTTTTTGATGACTCAGCGGCAATTGTTAGAGGATCTTCAGGAGCTTGGGATAGAGATTGTATTACCAGGCATGGATGGAAAGATGGCCAGTCTCGAGGTTCAGTCTACATTGGTCGAGAGGATCAGGTAAGCCCTACCTACAGATGCAAGATTCTGACGACTGCGAGAGAGGACAGAGGCCGGCATGCAGACGGGACTCAGGATTCATGAAGACAGAACATTGAGGTATGGAGATCGCCTATATGTTTCGAGTGGCGAGCTACGCCAGGAGTTGATGACCGAGGCTCATAGCTCTATTTATGCTATTTATACCGGGGGTACCAAGATGTACCGAGATTTGAGACAACACTACTGGTGGCATGGGATAAAGAGAAAGATTGCAAGATTCGTAGCGAGATATTTGGTCTGTCAACAAGTCAAGGCTGAACATCTGAGGACTGCATGACTATTGCAGCCGCTTCCCATTCCCGAGTGGAAGTGGGAACACATTACCATGGACTTCGTCACAGGATTTCTAAGGAGCCCTAGCGGGAAGGATACAGTTTAGGTTATCGTAGACCGACTCACCAAGTCGGCATATTTCTTGCACTTCAGAGTTGGGCAGTCCACAGAGGTATTAGCTGACATGTATATGAGGCAGATAGTACGACTACATGGAGTGCCTGTCAGCATTGTACCGGATCGTGATTCCAGATTCATGTCATATTTTTGGCAGAGTATGCAGGAGAGTCTAGAAACTCGTCTCAAGTTCAGCACTGCATATCATCCACAGACTGATGGCTAGTCAGAGCGCACGATACAGATACTAGAGGATATGTTGAGAGCGTGCATGATCGACTTTGGAGGATCTTGGGAGGACCATCTACACCTGGTAGAATTTTCCTACAACAATAGCTACCAAGCCAACATACATATGGCACCTTATGAGGCACTGTACGGCAGGAAGTGCAGGTCACCGGTATGTTGGAGTGACGTGGGAGAGCGTCAGATACTTGGTCCAGAGTTGGTGACACAAACAGTAGAAAAAGTAAAACAGATTCAGAGCCACCTGCGTGAGTACAGGACAGACAGAAGCATTAGACAGATGCACACCGCAGACCTTTAGAGTTCAAGAAAGGTGACCATATATTTTTGAAGATATCGCCTACTCGTGGTACCATCAGATTTGGAGGCAGAGGCAAGCTGAGTCCGAGGTACATCGGACCTTTTGATATCTTGGAATGAGTTGGCAAAGTGTCTTATCGTCTTGCATTGCCTCCATCATTAGAAGGAGTGCATGACGTATTTCACGTATCGCAGTTGAGGAGATACGTGGGAGACCCTAGCCACGTGCTAGATCATTCAGAGATTACAATCAGACCCAGTTTATCGTATGTAGAGCAACCAGTAGGAATACTCGATCGCAGAGAAAAGACTTTGAGAGGTCAGACTATTTGACTGGTCAGAGTTGCATGGAAGCATCATTCGCCAGGCAAGTCTACCTGGGAGTGCGAGGATTCTATTCGGCAGTGTTTCTCGTATTTATTTGAGGACCAAGGTACGAATTTACGTACTGCATTTGATTACCAGTTTACTTTTAAAATTCTCATAGCTACTATCGTGCTTTACTTTTAATTTCGGGGACGAAATTTTTCTAAGTTGGGAAGGATGTAAACCCCCTCAAAATTTTATTTTAGGTAGACCAAATTTAGTTAGAAATATTGTTGTAGCGTCAGAGTAATTGAGGTTTAGAAATTTGTTGCAGTTGTTTAATTCATTATTTATAACCCTTGGTGCACCCTACCGTTGTTACAATATTCGGAGCCCAACCTTAGCCCATAACTTCCAACAAATTATTGCATTCTAGACTTGACACACCAACCTAGGCACTGAACTTTTCCGTCACTCAAAATCACAATCCCTTGTGCTCTAATTTAATTGCACAACTTTCTGTACCCAAAATCTATTCTTTAATCCTGTGTCGCGCACCTGTGTCGTTGCCATCAATTTTGAGATACCAACTCAACCCGTTTAGCCGCTCAACCCGTTTAGCCGGACCAATTAAAGGGTCCAAGAGTGACACCAAGCCTACACCTTTCATGACCTTTGTGTCACTCCAAATTAAGACCCCATGTGCCCCCATTTAATTTAAGAGCACACGATAATTTATTTTAATTAAATTAAGGATACCAACTTTGACTAATCCCAACTTAACCCCAATTTAATCCAATACCCCATTAATTAAGCCCATGCAAAACACACAACACTCCCTCACCTTACAAAATACCAAAAACCATTTTTCCCACCATATTTCTATTATTTCATGTATTGGTACAAATACCCAAAATTAAGGGGCTTATTTGCATATATTGTAATAGGTGTCATCACCTCATTGGTTCACACCAAATGAAGAAGCCCTCAACTCTTGACCGGTTCAACCATACCCTCTCCATTGTGTGAACACAATTCCCTCATGTTGAATCCTAACCACTCCTTCAAAATCAACTCCAATCCTCACCACACACTCCCCATCACCCTTCCATATTTAATGTCTCCTCACACCCTTCCCAAGAGCAGGCCCTAATCCCAACACCTTGGAAAAACCTTCCCACTTTCTCTCTCCTCCTACCTCACAAACCCACAGCTATTACAATTCTTCTTCCTTTCTTCTTCTTCTCCTCTTCTTTATCTTCTTCCTCTCCACTCCTCTTTCTTCACCAACGAACCGACCGACCTCCCCTCCGGCCGGCCGAGCATCCCACTACTTCTAGTCGACCACCACCCTTACTGCCTCCTCCGATAAGCCATCCACTCCGGCCACTGCTGTCGTTCCCCCACCCGCTGCTGTCGTTTCTCCACCCTCTGTCGTCTCCATCGGCCTACCACTCGACCGACGACCTCCCCTCGACCTTCTTCTCCGACTGCAACCTGGCCAGCCCCCTACTCCGGCTACCACCAGAACCGGCCGCCTCCCCCTCCCCCTCGAAGCACTCCCGCTGCCACGACATCCCCGGCGAGCAACTGCACCACCAACCTCGAAATCCACCCGCTCGCCTCCTCCTTTTCCAACTACTGCACACCACCACTACAGCTCCGGCCAACCACCAACCTCGACCTCCTCTCGTCGACATCATCTACACCACCTCGGCCGAGCTCCTCCACCCAACGTCCCCCCACGACACACCGCTGACCTCACAGCACCACCCCGACCATCAACCCCGAGCAACCACCACCACAGCCCACTCCGGCCAGAGATGACCACCTCACGACGCCAAGGTAACCTCTCCCCCATATACTTATTTAGTGTAATATTGTTATAGTTTAATATAACATAGTTAGGATTAGGGTTTAAGAAGTTTGATATGGGGTTTAGGGTGTTGAATGCATTAAGATAGGGTGTGGTGTTATGTACTATATGCACTTGATGGTTGAGAATGCTATAATATGGTTAGGGCTTATAAATGCTAGGTATGGAATTTTAGGGTATCTCTTTTAATTTATGCATATTATTTATTGATGATGATGCGATATTAAATATTATTGAGGTACAGATTTAATTGTCGTTGAATGATATTGTGATATTAAGCATTGATTATTATCAAAGAGAAGGTTAAATAAATATGAAATGGTGTGTGATATCATTGAGTTATTCATTGGTTGAGGATTTGAGTACTACTGACGAATTCGGTTGAGGAATATAAATATGTATCTGTGAGCTACGTATCTGGGAGAGAGTGTCTGAATAATAAAATGACGTTTATGAGGTTTAATAAATAAATTAAATTTACTCGAGGATAATTATTTTTGTTTGAGGATGATATGTGTAAACGTACATGATAACGTATGTGAAGACCAGGGTGAAATTTGAGGAATAAACGTACTTGAACTACTGAACCTCATGATGAATATAGTATGATTGAGGATTTGTTTGATGATATTGTACAGGTGATTAATCGGATTTGACGTAACGTACCTTTAGTCAACCTTGGTCAACCCTCTAGCTTCGTGTCTATGTGAGTTGTAACTAAGATTGAAATATATGCTAGACGTGTGTCACATCTTATTTTAGCCGTGTGATAGTCTATTGATTGAGCTTGTATCTTGTCTCTAGGTACTACGGGACCTGCGGACTTGGACGTTGTATCGGAGCCCCATCAGCAGCCGGATCCAGGCAAGTGTACCTTGCCACCCTGTATTTCAGTTACCAGATATTTAATGATTTATTATATGCATTGTGCACGTTTTCGATTAGAATCGTTACTTTGCGTCCGGGTCACAACCGGGTGCAGACGTTCGTCGGTAACATCTGGTAACGAGTGATAGATGTTCGCAACACCTTGATGTATGTACCTGTGTATATCATAACCCTAGGACACATTCAGATACTGTCTTCGTGCCAGATTTCCTGTATCTTGATACTGACATCATAACCGGAGACTGGGACGACCATAGGGTTGCGTTTGTTGATAGTTACTTCTGTACGACGAGACTGCTAGATAGAGGTTCAGGTTCAGCACACAATCGTTGACCGCTTGGGAAGGGAAAGACAGTTACTAGACATTTGGGTTCCTCTGCACGTGCTTCATATATGTATATGTCATGTTGATGTAGTGTTCTTGTATCTGGAGTAGTAGTATCACTCGTGTGACTCTTTGCCCGGAGTTGCGGTACGTCCCGTGTGTCTCCGTGTCCGGAGCTACGATTTTATTTTGGAGAGCCACGCGTCGAACATTGTCTTCAAACTGTGTCACACTTAGGTGGTTATGCTAGATTACACCATCGTTGTACTTGTACTTTCTGTTATACTTTGGCATGCTGTATTTTTGTACCTTGTTATATCCCTCTGAGGAACTGATCCCCTGCCAGTTTTGCAGCACAGACGATTACGGAGCATTTGGAGTTGCTGATGGAGTTGCTTGTCTTGCGGGCATTGGTACCAGGTACTCATATCACTTCTTCCGGTGTTATGATTATTTTACTCATATTATTATTCATCTGCTATTGTAGCCTAGTTTTTATAGACTCATATTCCTTCTCAAGTCTATTCGAGTTTGTGTGTTATTGGGCGGCCAACTTTAGCACATGCAGCTCTTTCTTGTATATTTCTATTCATTGTGGATTGAGACATAGATGCTTATATTTACTGGATTATTTAGTTAGTGATCTTTATTATACAGCTTATACGTATCCGAGTCGGACCAGAGTCTGGTCGAATGCGTAGCTGGCACGTTGTGTATTCCTGGTCCTACGTATTTTGGGACAGGGGCGTGACATAGTCAGTAGGTGAATCACCCCATGCATGCTAATAAAGAATACAATGCACCTAGCTAAGGAAATAATCCCAACTTGTATTCTTGTCTTAGAACATGGAAATGAAACTTTGCTTATATATTGATCATCGCATGCTCTATTTTGCCTTGTGCAACTAGACCCCGCTATGCCTCGAATAGAATGATATACGTATACTCTGTAGTGCATTATTCACTTGCTACACTGCACGACCCTAGATTATGTCGCTCGGCTTACCCTTAGGCCCGAGCCAACGTAAATGCTTATGTTTTTATAAAAATGCATGCTTGCCTACTTATATGTTAACTTGTAATGTTGTCTCGATCCAATACTTGCCACAATAAACTTATGCCACAAAATTAAGTAACACTATCGCATATAGTGCCTGCATCTTGTTAGCCAAAAGACTATCAAATAGTCCTTCTGTGTAATATGAACCTGCAAGTATTCGGGACCGTTAGGTCGCCAAGGCAATCCCCGAACTAGGGGAATGCTTCAAGGCAAGTTGTACACTGAACAAGAATCATGTCAAGCAAATCAAGTAACACAGATCGTGGAGCAATACTCGTTCAGAGCAAGAATCAAGATTTAAACATCTCGTGTATCTCATGCATCTCATGAATCTGAAATTACCCAAGACTTGTATGGTCACGGACAACTCGTGCACGAGGTATCTCATTCCTCGAACGATCACCGGGGTACCGGGTTCGTACCGCCTAGGAGGAATGCTTGGTGTATTACGAGCGCCAAAGATGGGTCCAGTATGCTACCCCGTCATTGTGGGTTGGCAATACACGATATTCGGCCTTGGTAAAGCATATTACCTTGGACTTTCCGTCTACCCAATAGTCAAATATTCTGGCGGGATGGCGTGCAATGGCTCATCTGTATCACCTGTTTGCCCTGAATTGCTTGTCTTGTACAAAGCGTTGCACCCCATTCCGCAATTGAGACTATACAAAGCCTGGTCCTTTATGGTTATGCCAGTGACCCATGTTCATATAGATCAGTCATCCTCGCTTAGCGACAATCTAGGTGCGAGTCATTGCATCGAATCCAATAAATTAAAATACATGAACATCCTCTGCAACACTTCTGGATGACATGTATGCTCGTGCACCCGGAATAGAATCTCGCTCACAACACTCATGTTTGCTTATGTAATTGCCCCTGGATTCCATTATGTATATGCTCATGCTTGATTTAACTTGGTTTGTCTTGGATAGGGAAGGACAAATGGTAAGTTGGTAAGTCTCGTTGTGTTTCCTTTATATCGCACGGCGCACTGCCACACGAGTTAGGCTTTTCATAAATGCCATAAAACTGATCCTAAAGTAAGATTAGAAAGATAACTTAATAGATGGTGCACGAAACCTATATAACGTGTTTGGATTTGTCGAGAGGGCGAGAAGCCTCCCCACCAGTACGTACATGTACTATTAACCCACCAGATTGTTTGTAGGGTGCGGGAGAACCTCGTTCGGTCCGGATACCTCCTTCGTGCGTACTAAGGCATGGAGTTCACTCTGGAGCCTTGGAGCATTGCGTCCGGAACTGAAATACATATACAGGACATAATATTGGAACATCGTCTATGTATCTGTAAAACCCCTAATTTTAAAAACCGTATTAATTATTTAATTAATTATTTAATTAATTAATTTATAGTAATTATTAGATAATTAAAAGAAATAAAATTTATGAAATTTTTATTTCTAGGTGTTTGTGCAATAGAGGATTTACGGAGCTATTATTAATTTACCTTTATTATTTTCATGTAGGTGACCCTGTGAACAGTTGATAGCTTTATTGTATGCACTAAAATAAATTCCTCGAATTATATATATATATATATATATATATATATATATATATATATATATATATATATATATTTATTTATTTATTTATTTATTTATTTATTTATTTATTTATTTATTTATTAATAGGAATGAAAAAGAAATAGAAAGAAAGAAAGAAAGAAAAGAATAAAAGAAAAATAAAATAAAATAAAATGGATCTAAACCCAAACCCTAACCCAATATCCACTAAACCTACCCGTTGCCTAACCTACCCGCACCCGCATTTAACAAGCAACAGCTGCAAACCCAGCAGCGCGCGCAGCTTAATCCCCTCCCCCCTCGCTATATATATACCATATGAGAAACTCATAAACCCTAACCCTACTCTTATCTTCCTCTAACTCGACCGCAGACTTCCCAGCCCCGACGTCGACCTAGCGCCGCTGTTCACCGCAGAGCCACCGTCGTCCTCCGTTCGAACCCGCGTAACCGCGCACCATGACAGCAGTTTGAACAACGACATACCCTTGTTCAGGACTCGATTCCCGCGCCATCGCTCGACCAAACTCGACTCCGTCTTCATCGGTACGTTCACGACCTATCCCCCTTCCAATATTGTGCATTAGTTTACCTCGAATAATGTGTAACCCTAGGCAAAAATAGAGGCCAGGTTGGCAAAAAACGACAACTTTTAGAACGCAGAAAACTACGGTAACCATCCATGTTTAAGGACTCGTATCTCCCACCACAGAGATCCGAATTTAGTTTTTCTTTTTGGTATGAGAAGACCACCTAACCGAGAATAATTTTTGTCAAATACAATATTTTATTTGTTGATGTAGGGTGAGTTTAATCAGATTAAAAATCATAAAAACCTACTTTTTCTAACTTCCAAAAATTAAGATACGGAGCGCGCTCCGCTAAATGGGACCGTCCCGTCGCGTACCAATTGTACCAAAAGGCGCGTATGGTATGTCCAGACATGTAGGCTTTTACGAAAACTGATTCGGACGTGTGTGCGCGTCGGAATCAGCCCGTATCCGCAAAAATTCTCCGTGTCGCGACTTTTACAAAATACTGTACCATTTAGTGTACGCTCATCAGAACGGGAAGAAAGTTGCGCCATTGGATTCGTGGTATCACGCTGGTCCTATGACCCAAGTTTTACGCGATTTTGAGACAGTTGACCAAGCTGCCTATTTGCGGGCCCCACGGTTGACTTTTTGGGCAAATCTGTGTTCGGCTCACTGGAATCCAAAATTGGACGTACCGTTGAGTTCGTATTGACATTTAGAATTGTTTTGACCTATAATTTATCCCATTTAGAGATCTTTACCCCTGGCACGCTTTTAGGTGCAAAGTGGGCCACATGTGGACCCCACTTTGACCCAAAATTACCGTTTTGCCCCTGTGTCCAAATTAGACGAAAGGGCAGTGTTTTCTAGCTATCTCGCTTATTCTGGGAACGTTGGTGATATTTATTTCAGCATCTGGAGACGTTCATTCTGAGGCCGTAGTTTCTGACTCTTGGTGTTTGATATCTGGACGTTACATTTTGCAGCTCTCTTGCCAGGCAAGTATACCTTACCAAATTATTTACAGTACTTTGCATGCTATTTACATTTATATTTTTGTATATTTATTGCATGTGTAGTTTCGTTCAGTCATTACTATATATTAGATATGTTGACACACACTTGACACCTAGTATCATGAGAGGACAATCATTAGGTGTATGGGCTTTAACCACTCTGGTAAACCGTAATATCTAGCTCGCACTACGGTAGTGTGTCGCGCTGGTCGCTACTCCCGCGGTATGTCGATTTCTGGAGTCACGCTGGTAGCTACCCCCGCGGTATATTAATTTCTGATGTTCTAGACGGGTGTGTGAGTTGTGAGATTTAGATCGAGTAGCCTACCCTTGCCCATACGTCAAAAAGTTGTTCTCATTTGCATTCATATAGATTGTCTTGTACAGTATACTTATATATTTTCAAACATTATGCATGTTTACTGTATTCAATTGGCTTGCTTCTATGTATCTTGTTATGTCCCTCTGAGAACCTGGTCCCTTGCCAGGTATAGACGACCAGGAGTACCCACAGGAGTACGGACCCGGACCTGACGCATTACTTTCTGCCGAGGAGATCTTACCCACTGAGTACCATTGATTATCTCTAGCGATGGATACTTTAGCTGACACTCTTATATCATCACCTTATTCTATATTGGAGATTTTACCCTGCTCTCTCATTTTAGTTGATATAGTCATTGGTAGTGGATTTGTCTCCACCCGACTATCATTTATGGATTATTCAGACTCTTTATTCTAGTTTAGTTATATTTTTTTCTGTGACTTGTTGTGTGGATGAGATTAGTATATCAGTGACTTGGGATACTATATATACCACATGTGAGTTTATATTCATATTACAGCGTACGTGTGTATTATGGTATCCATATATTGGAGTTGCCATATATATACGGCTGGGATGCTTATGTATTCTTAGTCCTACATATTTTGGGACTGGACATGACAGTATCATTCCACAAATGTAGCCACTTGGCACGTTTTTACTGTTTTAGAGAGAGAGAGAGAGGCTTGAGCGACTTGTAATCTCGGCCTAGCGCCACCTGTAACAGTTGTTAAATATCAATAAGAGTTTGCTTTACTTCTATACTTGTGCTATTCAATGCTTCCGCTATCGACGACTCTGTGAACTTGTTACCAATCGCCTATGCGTTTATTATTCCACTGCATTCGAATAATCTGTGCGACTCTGTGGCTTAGACCTCTTACCGCATGTTCGAATCATGGCCTTGCACGGGCGCGGCTTACGCTCTTGTGGCATCTCGCCCAGATGGGTCAAGCGATCGTCCCGCGGGAACGCTGTCGCGGTGATTCGTGCCTAGCAGGGATGGCCGATTGCCTACGGAAGATCGGGACGTGACAATGCTATAGTGATGCTCGGAGGTTTCTTGATATAGAATCAAATTTTATCATTGAATCTCGTGACGCAGAATTTTTTGAAGATAAATTTGCAAGTCACAAGAACATTGTTATCGCAGATATTCTAGAGAATAGTATTGGTGCACAGGAGGCTAACGCTTCCAATAAAGATGTAGTCCAATAAGAAGTTGTCATTCCAGAGACAACGTTCAAACCAGAACTAGCAGAACCAGTGTCTAAGTGAGTGAGAAGACCGAAGAACTTCGGAGAATATTTTGTTACCTATCACGTGGAAGAAGATCCGCTTACCTAATCTTAGGCGATGAAGACCAGAGACGTTGTCTTCTGGAGGAAGGCTATCAATGATCAGTATGACTCAATAACCTCTAACAATACTTAGGTGTTGGTCGATCTACCTGAAAATCAAATGCAAGTGGATCTTTAAAAAGAAGATGAAGGCTGATGGAACTGTTGACAAGTTCAAGGCAAGATTAGCTGCCAAAGGATTTTTCAGAAACGGGAGATCGACTACCTCGACACATATGCACCAGTAGCACAGATGACGACCATCAGGATGTTGATTTCTCTGAGTGCAATTCACAAGCTAGTTATTTATCAAATAAATATTAAAACAGCATTCCTGAATGTAGAGTTGACCGAAGAGATTTACATAAGACAGCCAGAAGGATTTTTTATCAAAGGGATTGAAGACAAAGTCTATAAGTTGGTAAAATTATTATACGGTCTCAAGCAAGCTCCCAAGATATGGCACAAGAAATTTGATAAAGTTATTAGATCAAACGGCTACAAGGTCAGCGAGACGGACAAGTGTGTTTACACAAAGTTCACTAACGGGAGATGAGTCATCGTTTGTCTATACATGGACGAAATATTGATCCTAGGCATGGATCTAGCATGAGTCACTGAGACAAAGAAGTTCCTCTTCCAAGTTCAGTATAAAGTAATTGGGGGAAGCTGATGTTATCCTCGAGATAAAGATCATCCGGACGGACACTGGAATGGCGCTGTCACAGTCTCATTATATTGAGAAGATGGTCACACACTATGGATATCAGGATCTTCCAGGGATCGATACTCCATGCAGGTATGACAAGAAGCTGAAGCCAAATCCTAAGGAAAGTGTCAAGCAGCTGGAGTACTCAAGCGTCATCAGAAGTTTGATGTATGAATCAACTGTCACAAGGCTTGACATAGCTTTCACAATGGGGATGCTGAGTCGGTTCATGAGCAACCCAGGTATGGAGCACTTGAAGGTTGTGAAGAGAGTGATGAGATATCTTAGGAAGACTCAGAAGTATACACTGCACTACAGCGGGTATCCGATAGTAGTGGAAGGCTTCAGTGATGCAAGCTGGTATTCAGAAGTAGAGAGCGAAAGATCCAGAAGTAGAGAGCGAAAGATCCACAGAACGATACGTCTTCTCCATGGATGAAGCTGTTATATTGTGGAAGTCGAAGAAGTAGACAATGCTCTTTCATTCCTCGATGGAATCTGAGTTTTATGTACTGGCGGCTGCAACAGATGAAGAATAATGGCTTCGAGAGCTCATGTATGATCTTCTAGTAGTTAGTACGTAGATTCCGGCGGTACCGACATACTGCGACAACCATACAACTATAGCGGTGGCATCAAATTAATGACCTCTTCAATGGTAAGAAGAGGACTGTGCATTTGAGGCACAGGGCAGTGAATGATCTGATAAAAACTGAAGTCATTATCGTGATTGACGTTCGGAGTTAGGAGAACCTAGTAGATCCGTTCACCAAAGGTCTCAAGCGCCAACTGGTCGAAGATACAACAATCAAAATAGGCTTGAAGATATCTTGATATTGTGTCTTTGTAATTCTACCATAAAGTTTTATGCTATTAGTTCAAAGTAAAATCTACTAGACATCTAGCTTTTGGTTCAAAGAAGGATCATTGACTGGAAGAATATCAGGAATATTGGGTAGTCCTTTGAGACATTAATGGGTTACGGACCCAGAATCACTGTTTTCTACTAATTGTTCTTTGTGTAGAACAAGTCCTTTGGGAGGATGGCTTAGATGCCTTAATAAGTTCTCTGGCATTTTGAATATCTGTTGTGTTTACAGGAAGCACGGTAGTGCAACACTATAAAGAAGCGTAAGGTCTCCATGATATAGTAGGTGACACCACTATGAGGTTCCTCGATAGGGTAATGCCTCAGCGTCGTGAGCCATATCACAGCGACGTAGCACCACACATAGGCAGGTAGCCTAATGTTGTATAATGAATAGTGGTAGGTAGCACTACAAAGAGGATGGTGAACTCTTGTTATAGTGGTATGACCCCACCAAGAGGTAAAAGATGTAAAGCATCGGCTTTAAGCCATGTCACAGCGATATAATACCGCAAGAAAGTGCAAGGATTCATGCTGGATAGTTTGGCACTATAAAGAGGCTGAGATCTCAAGCTACAGTGGATGACACCACGATAAGGTAGAGCCTTAGCTTTAGGCCATGTCATAAAGGCATAACACCACAAAGGAAGCTCAAGGCTTCATACCAATGACTCTTTAAAAGAACTCACCTAGAGTGTATGGAAAGAGATACAAGACGTATCCTAAGTTAAAACTTGTAGATGCCCAAAATACATACACCGAAACTAGGCGTACACAGGGCCTTTAATGTGCAACCGGAAGCACAACTGATCTCATTGTATGACTGGGAAAAATTGCAGCTATGGTGCATAATTTAAGGCTTAGCCATTCTTGTATCGTACTGTTATTTAATCCATGCGGGAAGATTCAAGTCGAAGCAACATCTATCCTAATGCATGATGGACAATCATTGTGGGGAACGCTCAACCCATATATTGAGATATGTGGGGATTGTTGGTATTTTTGCCTTTGGACTATGAAAGATAGTCCCTCATTGGCTACACCACCAAGTGGGTATCTCATTATAATGATTTTCTTTTGTTGAGGTGTGCACATGGGATGTGGTGGGGCACCATGTAGGGGTATTTAATTAGGATGAAAAAAGATTAACTCCTTCATGGAAGCTTTTAATCTTTTTGTCATACTCTTGAAATTTATTCCATATAAGCTAATCCCTAAAGGGACTTAACGACTCAGAATCGTACTCATACTCGGGCTCAAGGGCGCAAAGTGGCGCTTTATTTGCGCACTTTGCAATTAGTACGTCGGTATCGGCGTATGGCACTTATGCGCAATAGTTGTGCTCGTGTATTTATTTTATGCGTGAGTTGCATGCACTGTTGCAAGCGTGTTTGCATGTGCGAGTGCTTGAGCAGGGTGCTGAGTGGGTGTTGCACGGGTGCTTGTGCTGCCATGTGTGGCAATGTGCGGCCATGCACGGCCATGCGCGGCTATGCGTCGCTACGCTGATTTGCTGCAGTGCTATGGTACGTATGGACCTGCGCATAAAATGAATCAAGATCCTTTCCTCGTTCCCGCTTTTCGGGGAGCGCGAGTAAAAAATACTTGGTATCTGTCATGCCCTAGTACCGGAATACGGAGACGGACATGGCCAGCTCTCCCGAACAAGATATAGAACATCTTACGGCGGTCATGGTTGTAACTACACAAAGGGGTGCATACTACAAGCAAATCACTTAGGGTCACACAACATATCTATTGTCTCCATCGGTCAAGTGATAATAGTAAACATAGAACATATATGATAATGAAGTAAGGCGTCCCAAACGCCCTGCCATAATATTCTGGAAACCAGTTGTGCAAACAAAAAAAAAAGCTGACAGAGTATCAAAAGTACATAAACATGATCAGTTACAGTCTGATTAATTACAATCATGTAAAAAAACTAAATGTCCAAATTTACGGCTAACAAGTGCCGGTGGCTAAACGCCCAAAATAAGTAAAATGTACAATAACGAGCAGGAAAGAAGAAACCCACTCGTTTTATTCAACGGCCATTCGTCTGGTAGGCGTCATGGTTCAGGGGAGAGTACGCTTGATCCTCGGGTGCTGGTGCTAAACATGGCCATACAAAACCAGTGGGGTTGTCAGCCCCCTGATTTTTAAAATTTTTAAAAAACGATTTCACACAATTTTTTATAATTTTTGGAAATTAAAACGAAGGTATTTTATGATTAAAAGATTTTTAAATGATGTTAATTAATATTAAAATATTATAAAAATAATATTTTATGGTATAAAATGGAAAACCGGACATAGGATATTTTTTTGTGAATTTATTGGACTCCGAAAACATTTTAAAAGCCCTAGAAACTAAGTTGCAATTATTTAATTTAGGTGCCCTCACCCTATTGGCCATGACCAAATGGAGAGCCTACCTTGTGTTGACCGTAGTCAACATTTTTCTCCCCTCCTTTACATGAAGAAAATCAAGTCTTCATGAAAGATCTTAGCCCTCTATTTTAATTGGGTAAATCTACACCCTCCATCCAATGCACCCCTCCCTATAAAACCATCACCATCACCCTCACAACTCCCAAGCCGGCCCTAATCCCTAGGTGAGGAAACCCCCCCTCTCTCTCCTCCTCCATATTTTCTCCATACCAAAAACTTCTTCTTCCTATATTTTCTTCTTCCAAACCTCTTCTTCTTCATCATCCTTTCCTTCTTCCTGGGAGTTACTCCGGTCGGCCGACTGCCCCACTCCTCCGGCCGACTGATCCGGCCGACCCACTGCCCCACTTATACGACCCACCATGGCCGACCCCGTGGCTGATCCCACACCCCGCTCCGGCCAATCACAGCAGCCCGACTGTGCTGCTTCCCTCCGCGGCTGACTCCACCGCAGCCATCCCTCGCCTGTGCCCGACTATGCAGCAGCCGACTACTGCGCAATTCCGGCCGGCTGACCCGAGCAGCACCGGCGGTGCAGCTCCCCCTGACCGCCCGACCTGTGCACCCCCGCAGACAAATCCAGCCTACTGCCGGCGACTCCAGCACAGCGCTCCGGCTGAGCAGCTCCGGTCCCTCTCTGACTGTGCCGCTCCGGTCCTGCCCCGACGGTGCAGCACAGCCCCGACCCCGGCGGTGCACCCCCGCGCAGCCCGACGGTGCAGCCATCCCGTCCGTCCAGTTCATCAACAGCAGCTCCCCGACTTCAGTGGGCTACAGCAGTCGACTCGGCTGTGCACCTGACTCTGGCAGTGCATCCCAGCGACTGCTCCGCTGTGCAGCCCTTCAACCCGCTCGACTCGAACCCCGACCGCTC
The DNA here is from genome assembly GCA_036927795.1 of Iris macrosiphon. Taxonomy (NCBI): domain Eukaryota; kingdom Viridiplantae; phylum Streptophyta; class Magnoliopsida; order Asparagales; family Iridaceae; genus Iris; species Iris macrosiphon. The sequence goes on from JAYESA010000020.1 coordinate 41,310,691, forward strand.
GCCGCCCTCTCCCAGCTCGGCCATGACCCGCTGCCCTAGCCTCGGACATGGCCAACCTAGACACAGCAGCATCCTCGTGACCCGGACACGGCAGATTCGAACCAGGACACGAAATAGTCACCCGAACACGAGAAATTCTCTTTCCACGAAGCCCTGTTCAGGTAATCCGTTCTCTCTCCTCGTTATTCCATTTTCCGTTCTGTCAGTTGTGTCGCGTAGACTGTGTAACCCTCTCGACGCCCGTACAACCCGCTCGGTGCGTCGTGTCCTATGGTGATCGCAAACCGCGATCCAAAAACAGGAAAACCAACGCCCTGTTTCACCCCGGAACTGAGTACGCCCCGCCAAACGGGACGACTTGGTCTTGTGCGATCTTTACCTAAACGTGCGCATTGTCGATACGAACGTGTGGAATTTCGCAGAAGTTGATTTGGATGTGTGTGCACACCGAAATCAACGCGTATCCGCCGACAACGCCCTATATCCGCCTATTCTGGAACACGTTGTATCTTTGTGTACACACGTCGGATCGAGACAAAACTTACGCCATCGGACTCGTAGCAATACGCTGGTCCTGTGACCCAAGTTTGGTTCGATTCTGAGAACATTGATAAAATCGCGTATCGTGGGCCCCACAGGCTCCCGGAGTCCAATTTTAGAAGTTCCGTTGAGTTGTATTATCGTTCCTGACTTGTTGACACTAAATTTGACGAAATTGGAGAACTTTGACCCTGACACGCTTTTCGGTGTAAAGTGGCCCACATGTGGACCCCGCTTTGACCCGGAAATGTTATTTTTGCCCATGTGTCCAAATTGGACTTAAGGACAGGCATTTCTAGCTATTTGATATTTTTTTAGACTGTTGGTGATGTTTATTTCAGCTTTTGGAGGAGTACCTGCAGGATCCACTGATACAGGGACAACTGTTGGTATTCAAACCCCAGGCAAGTGTACCTTGCCAAACTTGTAGTTCTTGTTATTTATTCCCTTGACTGTATTTATATTATTGTACATGCTTGACCTAGGACCGTATGACTTACTTAGCGTCCGATTAATAGTCGGGTGCCAACCCCGTACGCGGAGTTGTGTAATGTCACCTAGACATGGATCTCAATACCCTTTTACATTCTCGTACTTGTCTTATCAAGTACATCGTAACCCAGGACACTTGACACTATTCATGAGACAGAATTTTCTTGAGATATTTATGGTGATTCTGTGTAGGATACAGGTTTTATGACATTAGCACATAGTCAGGTCTAACAGATGGTCACGTAGCTCGTACATTAGCAGTCGTTAAAATCACACATGGAATCCCAAAACTCAATAAAGCATCCAAACAAAGCAAAACAGTGAAACGTACAAAAAGGCCACATGAGGATCAGGGACGTATAGGGTCAGTAGGCATTAGGACATGTGCCGCATAGAAAGTCGGTCGCATATGGGTCAGGCCGCATGGGTCTCACGGGTCGGGCTGCATGGGCTCAGGCTGCATGGGTCACATGGGTCGGGCCGCATGGGCTCAAGCCGCATGGGTCACAAGAGTCGGGCCGTATGGGCTCAGGCAGCATGGGTCACATGATTCGCATGGGAAGTTCGTCTCCCCCAATAGTAGGTTCAGCCATGGCAAAAAGCTCCAAAAACTGAAATAATATTTTTTTCATAAAAACTTCTTTTAACTCCAAATCAAGTGAACCAAAAGCCAAAACACCTGAAATGGAATGCTCAATCACCCAAAAAAATTGGTTTTCTAAAATACCATATTTTAATAGATCAAAACCAAGAAAAACTTCTGGAACCCATGAAAACCTTAAACTTCAAATGTAGATCTACTCAAATCCACCCGTTAAACCCGAAAAACCCAAGTAATAAAAGTATAGTTGTGCTAGCAGACTAGCACGGGTGAGTCGAGGACTTGTGGCAGGACTTGCTATCCGCACCGCAAGGAGCACAGTCTACCCAGACTATAGTCCACAATGGTTTGTAATGACAGTAAAACTTATATATATTTAAAATGTGCAAGCTAAGTATGTCTTCTTGGCAGGGAAGGTCATGGTAAGATTTTTACAGGTGGTTCAGGCGGGCAGGTAAAGTCACCGAACTGTGGCATATTTATTTCAGTCATTTTAAATCTATTGCATGCTATAACTTGAACTAAGATAAGATATAAAGACCAAAATAATAATTTGTATGCTTCTTCACATAAATACTGTGTCAATTTGGTGGGTTGGGTTAGCTCGCCCTCACCGGTACTTCTCAAAGTACTGATCTCGTTGTAGCAGGTTTTTTGAGCCAAGGCGATGCGGCAAGGAGCTAAAGATCAAGCCAAATGACGTGCCAAAGTCAGCCTTTCGCACTCTCTATAGCTACTATAAATTCTTAGTTATGTCGTTTGGATTAACCAATGCCCCTGTCGCCTTCATAGATTTGATAAATTGAGTGTTCTGGTCATACCTTGACAAGTTTGTAGTAGTGTTCATTGATGATATCTTGGTGTATTCAAAGAACAGGAAGGAACATGATGAGCACTTGTGGACCGTGCTTCAGACTCTTCGGGGCAACAAACTATGCGCAAAATTGAGCAATTGTGAGCTTTGGCTAAGCAGTGTATCTTTCCTCCGGCATATCATTTCTGCGGGAGGCATCTCATTCAATCTGAAGAAAGTTGAAGCCATCGTCGAGTGGAAGCAACCTGCATCAGTCAGTGAAATTCAAAGCTTTTTTGGGTTAGAGGGCTACTACAGATGGGTCGTTAAGTACTTTTCTAAAATTGCTTCACCCTTGACTCGCCTCACTCAAAAAGGAGTCGCATTTGAGTGGACTGCCGACTATGAATCTTTGTTTCAGGAGTTCAAGCATCAGCTCGTCTTTACTCTGATACTTGCATTGCCAGACGAGAATATGGGATTCCAAATCTTTAGTGATGCCTCAGGCTAGGGCTTGGGAGTTGTGCTCATGTAACAAAATAAAGTGATAGCTTTTGCTTCGAGACAACTGAAGCCGCATGAGCATAACTATCTGACTCATGATCTATAACTTGTAGCGATTGTATATGCACTGAAGTTGTGGTGACACTACCTTTTTGGTGTAGCTTTTCAAATTTTTACTAACCACCAGAGCCTCAAGTATCTTTTCACACAGACGGACCTAAACCTACGGCAACGACGTTAGCTAGAACTGATCAAATAGTATGACTTGACAATCAACTATACTCTAGGAAAAGAGAATATTATAGCAGACGCATTGAGTCGAGTATTTACGGAATCTCTATCCATCAAACGTGTCACACCCCGATCTCCCGCAGGATTGGTAGTCCCCGCTAGGCGCGAATTACCATGCCAGCGCTCTCACAGGACCTGATATCGAGCGAGCACAAGCTGCGCCTGCGCAAGGCCATGATCCAAACATGCAGTAAAATGACTAAGCTACAGAGTTGCACAAATAGTCTCCAATGCAGCGGATACTTGAACGACACGAGTAAACGATCGTTCGATAACTAGTTCTCAAAGTCGATATAGCGAAATTATAGAATAAACACAAGTATGATACATAAACAAGCTCTTTATTGATAATGAATAAGGTTACAAGTGGCGCTGCGAGATTACAAGTCGCTCAAGCTCTCTCTCTCTCTCTCTCTCTCTCTCTCTCTCTCTCGAAACAATAAAGGCGTGTCAAGCAACTTACAACTTGGGATGATACATAGGCGATGTTCCAACATTATGTTCTGTATATATGCTTCAGCTCCGGACGTAAAACTTCAAGGCTCCAGAGCGAACTCCGCGTCATAGCGCTCACGAGGGGATACTCCGCACCGAACGAGGTTCTTCCGCACCCTGTAAGCAATCTGGTGGGTTATCAGTACATGAATGCACTAGTGGGGAGGCTTCTCGCCTGCTCGAAAAATCCAAACACGTTATATTAGTTTCGTGCATAATCTATTAAGTTTTCTTGCTAGTCTTGCTTTAGGATCAATTTTATGGCAAAAATATAAATCATAACTCGTGTGGCAGTGCTCCGTATGATATAAGAGAAACACGAAAAAACTTACTAACTTACCATTCGTCCATCCATGAACAAAGATAAAACCAAGTTAAACCAAGCATGAATATATATAATGAAATCAAAGATCGCATAAGCAAGCATGAATGTTACGGGCGTGTTTTGAATGAGGTGCATGATATTACTCGAATACCCAAGTGAATGTTATACTCAGATTACTCAGATATCTTATACTCAGATTGTTCAGAGGTGTTATACTCAAATTACACATATGTTTCAGTTTTCTTATTCAATGAAATGACTCGCACACGGATTGCCACAACCGAGCCAACTTAATCTGTATGAAGGTCACCGGTGTAATGCCTTGCTCCATGGAAAGGTATTAAGCTGGAATTATAGATGGATCAAACCGATGGAATACAAGTGGTGCAGAAAATCGAGATGCTTGGTGTGATGATGTCGTATTTCTTAACTTAGCCAGATGGGATATCTTATACGACGTGGCATGAAAACAATATTTATATAAGTGAGTAGATCTGTCCCTTCTTCTCTACTCCTTCATGCCCTAATAAAATGAATGCTAGTATTGCTTTGTTATATGTCATAACTTGTTACTACCACATTTTCTAGGAAAGGGTATTTTAGTCTTTTCCTATTTAATTAAATATTGTGCATGGTAAATAATTATTTGTTGTATTATTTAATTATTGTTAGATATTATTTAATTATTTTGGACTTGTATTAGTTGACCCAACTAGTTTAGTTTGGACCCATGGACCAACATGAATTAATTAGTTAGACTTGGCCCATTTAGAAAGCCCATTGTTAAGGAGATGGATTAAATTAATTAAATCATTAGACTAGAAGCTTCCTTCCTTGATTATTTCTTCATGAGAGGCCCCAAGGGTTATATTGGATATTTCATAATTGCTTGAGGAAGGGGTAGGGGCCGGCCTATTAAAAGAGGGGGGAAATTCTCTCTCCTCTCATTTTTATTCCAAATCTAGATCTAGAATTTTCTACTACCAATTTCCTTTCATTCCCATTCCATTTCCCTACCAAATTCATTCCAATTCCTTCCCAATTCACTATTAGAAAGTTGAGAAGCAAGGATCTAGAAGGAGGAAGCAAGGATCTATAAAGAGGAGAAAGGATCTACAATTTGAAAGCAATTTTATCTCAATTGGAGGTTTCATTGGGAATCCAACTCCCAATAGATATAATTCAGTTTTTTCCCTTAAAATAGATTCTAAATCTAAGATTTAATCATGTAAAATCAACCCATATGTATATACTACCCATAGGACTTTGTTTTGTGTTCATAGGAGACCCATGGAGAAAGTTATGGTACTTTTTGTGTCAATTTTGGGGGAATTTCGAATTGATATTTTGTTGTGTGTGTCAATTGATCCTATAGATCAATTGGGCATGTGCTTATGTGTTTGGGGCTAGTGTCGTGTCCACAATTGGGTACGTGTAGGTCGTATCCCAACAATTTGGTGATACGTGTTGTTTTGGGGGTTTTTCCTCCGACACGGGACTTTGTACATGTCGTATTTTGACACGGACACATAGATCTACATTTGACACTTTGACTTGTTCATAAATAATATTTGTGACTTGTTTGTCTCCTTCGGGGTGCAATTGGTTGTGTGTTGGACTCGTGTCGCATGCGTATCCTAGATCTAGTAGGATACGGTGTGATACTCTCCATTTATGTGTGTTTATGTGTAGATCTAATTATTGTGGTTTAATTCTTGAATTATAAATTAGTAAATATATATAGATGTTATATATTTATTATAGAGTATTTATTATGGTATTTATTGTAGCATAGATCTAAGTATTATATGTGTACTAATATAATGTATAAATATATATGTAGCTTTCTTTTACATGCATTTATATATGTTACAAATTATATTAGTAATATAAATTATATAAAAATGTTTTATAAAATATATATATGTGTTTAAATAAGTAATTATATTATTTATAATTATTATATGATTATTTATATAGATGAATGGATGTATTTTTATTAAACATATTTATGTATGTGTACTTTTAACCATGTTGTAATATGTACATTAGTACATAGGATGTGTATTATAGCTATTAATATTTATTTATATATATGTGTAGGATTATGTATATATAGAAGTATATATTTATTTAATTGATTTATATATATATATATATATATATATATATATATATATATATATATATATATATATATATATATATATATATATATATATTGATTTATATAATTATATTTTAATATATATATAGTTATATATATTTATCTTTGGCTACAGCGGCATTTAATGACAGTTTCTGTCATTAAATTACAGCAGCAGCCGCTGTAGCTTTAATAGGGCATTTAATGACAGTTCTGTCATTAATTGCAGCGGGCGGGATTTATTAAACAGCAGCAGCGACAGTCGTTTTTTGTGACAGTTGAACTGTCACCAATAATGTGACAGTAGTGCATTTACACAGCATATTTGGCGACGGCATTTTCAGTGACGGTTGGAACTGTCGCTGAAAGTCTGTTTACTGAAAAATCAGTATTTTACCACACTATTTTCAGTGACAGTTAGGCAGTTTAGTATATAGTTTTATATATTATATTTATATATATATATGTATATATATATATGTATATATATATATGTATTTATTGTGAGATATAATACTAGTATTATTATATTCTTAATTGTATAATATTAGTATATATATATATTATATTTTGTATAAGGATAAATACTATATCTAGGTATCTTGAGCATTACCTTGTGGAAACCAAGGTAAGTGGGATACTCAAGATACGGGATTGGGTATCGAGTTTGTGACTTTGTGTGGATACCAAGTTGGTTCAAAACCATAGTTCCTAATTGTTGTAATTAATATTCTATATTATTATACTTTATTGTTGATATATAGGTATTGTGAGGTTTACCTTGGATTCACGTATCCGAAGATACGGTATCCTAATATTTTAGGTTGTGGCTCCTATGACTTAGATTTTAGTATTTTGATCCAAGATTTTGGTGCTAGACTTCTGCAACCTAGAAATAGATAGTTGACCTTGGTTTGACCATAGTTGACTTTAATTAACTTTAGAGTTGAACATAGTTGACTTTTGACTTAGAATTGACTTATTGACCTAGAAGTTGACTAGTTTAACTTATTCTCTTTTCGGGACCTTGTATTGATGTTGTATTCCATATCTAGGTCTTCGAGGCACCGAGTCAGACATCTGTGAGACTGTTCATTGGACTTCAGGCGAGTACAATCTCTGATAGTTTCTCATTTATGATATTCTCTATGTTCACTGTATCTAGTGTAGATATCCATGTTCTTTTGACACTATGGTTACACGGATTGGTATATCCGGATCTCGTCATGAGATGTTATTCCTTGGTATATGGTATATATGGTACAAGTATTATTTTATTGGTTATCTTGTACATGTACAGACACCGATTCTCGGGAAGAGTCGCTATCTTCTTGGGTAATCTCGTGCCATAACATACCGTGGTTGGATCTATTATACCAATCGGGGGTGGAGAGTATTAGTATAGATATGTGATCAATATCCCTATTGAATAAAGTACAAATTATTGAATAGTGTTGATCATACACCGCACGTATGATTAGCCAGGCCGTATTGCATCTTGCCCAAGCCGATCACATGTTAAGCTAGTACTCACACACTTAGTCATTTAGTATTCTAGTTTCATTGGCATATTGTTCATTACTGTATTTATTTCTAATATTTCCTTATTGTATATATATCTTTAGTATCTATTGTGCATCTTGTTTATCCACAGCTATTTACTGTTACATAGTTTTTATCATTAATTAGAACTGCTGTTAGAGATGTACTCTGCTCCTTTCCTGACTGGATATATTTTTTCAGATGACACTGAGGAGTGGTACCCTACCTATTATGGACCCCAGGATGTTGTGGGTTTAGATTCTGAGACCCTGGCTTAAGAGGGACTTATCCCAACTGAGACAGTTGACCCTGAAGTTGTAGCTTCGTAGTATTCTTTTGTACTGGATTTGTCTCCAGCTTATTTCTGTATTTCTTCAGACTCATTGATGTATTATTTTAGACTCATGAGTTGTATTGTGACTATTCTATTCTTTATCTGATTCATGCTCATTCTATCTTAGTTCTGTGATTGAGTATACTATCATTATTGGTGGTTCATTATATTGTTAGATAGATTATCTAGACAGTATTCTACCACCGATTCTGCGGCGTAGGCTGGGCGTTGTTTCCGACTAGTACCCTTACCTCGGGTGCGGGTCGTGACACATTTTTGGTGGTGGCCCATGCAGGTCTAGCTTCACAAAGTATGTGATGTCGTGGTAGTGTAACAATTTAGTTGTACTACTGCGAGCCTGCGATAGGATATAGGAAATAGGCTGAGATACTCAATCACATCTAGGAAAATTCTTTTGATTCAACTATTCTCCTTTGATATTGATACTTGATCCCTTAAACTGTCTTTTCCTTGAATGTCTTTTATCATGTGCCATATTGATTCCTCATTCCGTCTTTTTATGAGACATATTTGGAGATACTTGCGGAGGCACGCAAGGTTGAGCGGGATTTGGGTTTGAAGACCAAGAGAGACCGTGATTCTTTTCTGGGAGCCAACGGTAGTGCAGTATCTGCCAAATGTCCTCATTTCCAGTCCAGACCTTTCCAACAGCCACAGCAGAACCAGACTCCAGCGAGAGCGCCTTTTCACCAGGCACCTCAGCAGCATAGACAGTTACAGCAAGCTCAATGCAACTACTGCAAGAAGCCCGACTACATCTGGGAAGTTTGCAGAAGGAGGCTAGGAGTTTGTTTGTATTGTGGTACTGAAGGGCATCAATCGAGGGAGTATCCTCGTCGTGTAATTCAGGGAGCAGCTCCAGCTCCGAGGGCACAGACGAGACCACCTGCAGCACAGCCGAGGGGACCGCTTCCGACACAGCAGCAGCATTTTATCCAGCATCAGCAGCAGGGAGGTGCTCGACAAGGACGAGCGTTTGCTATGACCGTCGAAGAGGAGGAACCCACCGGAGATGTCATCGCAGGTTCTATTCTTCTTAATTCCATTCCAGCTTTAGCTTTGTTTGATAGAGGTGCTTCACATAGTTTTGTATCTGTTTCTTTTGCTCTAAAGCATGGTTTGGTAGCTGAGTCTTTGCTTAGGACTTGCAAGATCATGACCGGGGGAGGCATTATCCTGGTCAATGATATTTGCAAGGATCGGAGAGTTACTCTGGGAGGCCGGGAGTTGAGTACGTGTCTACTTGTAATGCCACTTCTGAGCTGCGACATTATACTCGGGATGGATTGGTTAAGTAGGCACCGTGCTAGCATAGATTGTAGAGGAGGTAAAGTTTTGTTTGGTCCGCCAGGAGAGCCAGAGTTCGAGTTTGCTAGAGGAGCTGCAGAGCAAGGCGAAGGCATTATTTGTGGAGCTATGGTGGAAGACAAGGAGTTGCCACATCCGTTGATAGCAGAATTCTTGGATGTATTTCCAGAGGAATTGCCAGGTTGTCGCCAGATCGAGATGTTGAATTTTCTATAGACTTGGTGCCAGTAGCAGAACCAATTTCACAACATGTCTATAGAGTAAACAACAACGAGCTGATCGAGTTGAAGAAGCAGGTGGACGAATTGCAGGATAAGGGGTTTATCAGATCGAGTTCTTCACCATGGGGAGCCCCGGTATTGTTTGTGCCGAAGAAGGATGGATCGGTGCGCATGTGCATTGATTATAGGGCTTTGAATAATCTCACTATCAAGAATAAGTATCCTTTACCACGGATTGATGATCTATTTGATCAGTTGAGTGGTGCGAAGGTATTTTCTAAGATAGATTTGAGATCAGGCTACCATCAGGTGAAGGTGAAGTCGGAGGACATACCGAAGACTGCTTTTAGAACTCGGTATGGTCAGTATGAGTTTATGGTGATGCCGTTTGGTTTAACTAATGCACCAGCGGTCTTTATGAACTTGATGAACAAGGTGTTCCACCAGTACCTTGACAAGTTCGTGGTGGTGTTCATCGACGGCATACTCATATACTCGAGGACACCGGAGGAACATGAGGAGCATTTGAGGATTGTGTTGGATGTGCTGAGGCAGGAGAAGTTGTATGGGAAGTTTTCCAAGTGTGAGTTTTTCTTGGACAATGTGGAGTTCTTGGGGCATGTTGTGACTGGTGATGGTATTTCAGTAGATCCGAAGAAGATTTCAGCAGTGGAATCTTGGAAGACTCCGAGTTCGGTAGCAGAGATCAGGAGTTTCTTGGGATTGGCAGGCTACTACTGGAAGTTTGTGCAAAAATTTTTGAGGATTGCCGAGCCGATGACCAGACTCACAAGGAAGGATGTAGAGTTTGTTTTGACGGAGGATTGCCAGGTTGCTTTTGATGAGTTGAAGAAGAGGTTGACGTCTGCTCCTATTTTGACGTTGCCATCAGGGTCCGGAGGTTTCACTATTTATAGTGATGCATCGGAGATGGGTTTGGGTTGTGTTCTTCAGCAACATGGGAAAGTGATTGCCTATGCATCCAGGCATTTGCGTCCTCATGAAAAGAACTATCCTACCCATGATTTGGAGTTGGCAGTCGTCATATTCGCCCTGAAGTTGTGGAAACATTATTTGTACGGAGAGCGTGTGGTGATCTTCACAGACCACAAAAGCTTGAAGTACGTTTTCACGCAGAAGGAGTTGAACATGAGGCAGCGTCGGTGGTTGGAACTGATGAAGGATTTTGATATCGCTTTGCAATATCATCCTGGGAAAGCCAATGTAGTTGCCGATGCTTTGAGCAGGTATCCGGTAGCTATGTTCTTAATGTAGGATCGATATTTGTTGGAAGACTTGGAGAGCTTGGGCATTGAGGTAATTGTTTCTGGTGGTGCTATGTATATGTGGGGATTGCAGATACACTCAGATTTGAAGGACAGGATCAAGGCAGCACAGTATGATGATGTATCTCTGAGGAGTATCAGAGCTCAGGTGAGAGCAGGATTGGAGGATGATTTTACTATTGTAGAGGATGGATCTTTGAGGCATGGAGTTAGATTGTGTGTGCCTAGTGGGGAGTTGCGAGAGGAGGTGTTGCAGGAAGCGCATCGCTCTCAGTATTCCATACATCCAGGTGCTAACAAGATGTATCGGGATATGCGAGAGAGTGTGTGGTGGTATGGCATGAAGAGGGAAGTGGCACAGTCTGTATCCAGATGCTTAGTGTGCCAGCAGGTGAAAGCCGAGAGGCAGAGGCCAGGAGGTTTACTTCAGCCATTACCCATTCCAGAGTGGAAGTGGGAACACATTACGATGGATTTTGTGTCCGGACTTCCACGATCTCCAGGAGGGAAAGACGCGATTTGGGTCATTATTGATAGTTTGACCAAGTCGGCCCACTTTTTGCCTTTCAAGGTGGGTTTGTCTACGGAGAAGCTGGCAGAGATGTATGTGAGGCAGATCGTTAGGATACATGGAGTTTCCGTCAGCATAGTCTCGGATCGAGATAGTCGTTTCACTTCTCATTTCTGGAGGAGTTTGCAGGAGAGTTTGGGCACTCAGCTCAAGTTTAGTACTACATATCATCCCCAGATAAATGGGCAGTCAGAGAGGACTATCCAGACTCTCGAGGATATGTTGCGCACTTGTGTACTAGATTTTGGGGGTTCTTGGGAGGACCATCTCTATTTGGTAGAGTTTGCTTACAACAACACTTACCAGGCCAGTATAGAGATGTCACCTTTTGAAGCTCTGTATGGTCGGAGGTGTCGTACTCCTTTGTCTTGGGACGATGTTGGAGAGAGAGTTTTGCTTGGGCCAGAGATGGTTGTGGATGCAGCAGAGAAGGTTCAGTTGATCAGAGACAGACTTTTAGTGGCGCAGGACAGACAGCGGCATTGGGCCGATAGCCATCGGAGACCTTTGGAGTTCGAGGTATAGTTTAGATTTTGTTTGTGCTTTTTCTTGTTTGTTATAGATTAAGTTCTTAAGGTAGTATTTTGTTCTAGGTGGGTAGTTTGGTGTTTCTGAGGATTTCTCCGACACGAGGCACGATTCGCTTCGGTGGAGGCGGAAAGCTTAGTCCGCGATTCATCGGACCTTTCACTATTCTAGAGAGGGTCGGTGCAGTTGCTTATAGACTAGACTTGCCACCTGCATTGGAGGGAGTGCACAACGTGTTTCATGTGTCACAGTTGAGACGATACGTGGCAGATCCTAGTCATGTATTGGATCACTCGGAGATAGAGGTGGGCCCTACTCTTAGCTATCCAGAACAGCCAGTTGAGATTCTGGATCGGAGAGAGAAGGTGCTGAGGAACCAGACTATTCCTTTGTTGCGCGTCCCATGGAGGCATCACTCTCCGGGGGAGTCTACCTGGGAGAGAGAGGATGAAATGCAAGAGCGTTATCCATATTTGTTTGTACCTTGAGGTATGTTATTTTCTAGTTATGTTCTGTTCATTGTTATGTTCTTTCATAGTTAATTATGATTCTTTAGTTCTGTTCTATAATTTTCTGGGGGTAGTTTTCATCTTTGAATTTCGAGGACGAAATTATTTTAAGGAGGGTAGACTTGTCACTACCACATTTTCTAGGAAAGGGTATTTTAGTCTTTTCCTATTTAATTAAATATTGTGCATGGTAAATAATTATTTGTTGTATTATTTAATTGTTGTTAGATATTATTTAATTATTTTGGACTTATATTAGTTGACTCAACTAGTTTAGTTTGGACCCATGGACCAACATGAATTAATTAGTTAGACTTGGCACATTTAGAAAGCCCATTGTTAAGGAGATAGATTAAATTAATTAAATTATTAGACTAGAAGCTTCATTCCTTAATTATTTTTTCATGAGAGGCCCCAAGGGGTATATTGGACATTTCATAATTGCTTGAGGAAGGGGTAGGGGCCGGCCTATTAAAAGAGGGGGGAAATTCTCTCTCCTCTCATTTTTATTCCAAATCTAGATCTAGAATTTTCCACTACCAATTTTCTTTCATTCCTATTCCATTTTCCTACCAAATTAATTCTAATTCCTTCCCAATTCACCATTAGAAAGTTGAGAAGCAAGGATCTAGAAGGAGGAAGCAAGGATCTACAAAGAGGAACAAGGATCTACAATTTGGAAGCAATTTAATCTCAATTGGAGGTTTCATTGGGAATCCATCTCCCAATAGGTATAATTCAGTTTTTCTCTTAAAATAGCTTCTAAATCTAAGATTTAATCATGTAAAATCAACCCATATGTATATACTACCCATAGGACTTTGTTTTGTTTTCATAGGAGACCCATGGAGAAAGTTATGGTACTTTTTGTGTCAATTTTGGGGAAATTCCGAATTAACATTATGTTGTGTGTGTCAATTAATCCTATAGATCAATTGGGCATGTGCTTATGTGTTTGGGGCTAGTGTCGTGTCCATAATTGGGTACGTGTAGGTCGTATCCCAACAATTTGGTGATACGTGTTGTTTTGGGGGTTTTTCCTCCGACACGGGACTTTGTACATGTCGTATTTTGACATGGACACATAGATCTACATTTGATACTTTGATTTGTTCATAAATAATATCTGTGACTTATTTGTGTTCTTCGGGGTACAATTGGTTGTGTGTTGGACTCGTGTCGCATGCGTATCCTAGATCTAGTGGAATACGGTGTGATACTCTCCATTTGTGTGTGTTTATGTGTAGATCTAATTATTGTGGTTTAATTCTTGAATTATAAATTAGTAAATATATATAGATGTTATATATTTATTATTGTGTATTTATTATGGTATTTATTGTAGCATAGATCTATGTATTATATGTGTACTAATATAATGTATAAATATATATGTAGCTTTCTTTTACATGCATTTATATATGTTACAAATTATGTTAGTAATATAAATTATATGAAAATGTTTTATAAAATATATATATGTATTTAAATAAGTAATTATTTTATTTATAATTATTATATGATTATTTATATAGATGAATGGATGTATTTTTATTAAACATATTTATGCATGTGTACTTTTAACCATGTTGTAATATGTACATTAGTACATAGGATGTGTATTATAGTTATTAATATTTATTTATATATATGTGTAGGATTATGTATATATAGAAGTATATATTTATTTAATTGATTTATATATATATATATTGATTTATATATTTATATTTTAATATATATATAGTTATATATATTTATCTTTGGCGACAGCGGCATTTAATGACAGTTTCTGTCATTAAATTGCAGCAGCAGCCGCTGTAGGTTTAATAGGGCATTTAATGACAGTTCTGTCATTAATTGCAGCGGGCGGGATTTATTAAACAGCAGCAGCGACAGTCGTTTTCTGTGACAGTTGAACTGTCACCAATAATGTGACAGCAGTGCATTTGCACAGCATATTTGGCGACAGCGTTTTCAGTGACAGTTGGAACTGTCGCTGAAAGTCTGTTTACTGAAAAATTAGTGTTTTACCACACTGTTTTCAGTGACAGTTAGGCAGTTTAGTATATAGTTTTATATATTATATTTATATATATATATATATATGTATATATATATATGTATTTATTGTGAGATATAATACTAGTATTATTATATTCTTAATTGTATAATATTAGTATATATATATTATATTTTGTATAAGGATAAATACTATATCTAGGTATCTTGAGCATTACCTTGTGGAAACCAAGGTAAGTGGGATACTCAAGATACGGGGTTGGGTATCGAGTTTGTGACTTTGTGTGGATACCAAGTTGGTTCAAAACCATGGTTCCTAATTGTTGTAATTAATATTCTATATTTTTATACTTTATTGTTGATATATAGGTATTGTGAGGTTTACCTTGGATTCACGTATCCGAAGATACGGTATCCTAATATTTTAGGTTGTGGCTCCTATGACTTAGATTTTAGTATTTTGATCCAAGATTTTGGTGCTAGACTTCTGCAACCTAGAAATAGATAGTTGACCTTGGTTTGACCATAGTTGACTTTAGTTGACTTTAGAGTTGATCATAGTTGACTTTTGACTTAGAATTGACTTATTGACCTAGAAGTTGACTAGTTTAACTTATTCTCTTTTTGGGACCTTGTATTGATGTTGTATTCTATATCTAGGTCTTCGAGGCACCGAGTCAGACATCTGTGAGACTGTTCATTGGACTTCAGGCGAGTACATTCTCTGATAGTTTCTCATTTATGATATCCTCTATGTTCACTGTATCTAGTGTAGATATCCATGTTCTCTTGACCCTATGGTTACACGGATTGGTATATCCGGATCTCGTCATGAGATGTTATTCCTTGGTATATGGTGTATATGGTACAAGTATTATTTTATTGGTTATCTTGTACATGTACAGACACCGATTCTCGGGAAGAGTCGCTATCTTCTTGGGGAATCTCGTGCCATAACATACCGTGGTTGGATCTATTATACCAGTCGGGGTGGGGAGTATTAGTATAGATATGTGATCAATATCCCTATTGAATAAAGTACAGATTACTGAATAGTGTTGATCATACACCGCACGTATGATTAGCCAGGCCGTATTGCATCTTGCCCAAGCCGATCACATTTTAAGCTAGTACTCACACACTTAGTCATTTAGTATTCTTGTTTCATTGGCATATTGTTCATTACTGTATTTATTTCCAGTATTTTCTTATTGTATATATATCTTTAGTATCTATTGTGCATCTTGTTTATCCACAGCTATTTACTGTTACATAGTTTTTATCATTAATTAGAACTGCTGTTAGAGATGTACTCTGCTCCTTTCCTGACTGGATATATTTTTCCAGATGACACTGAGGAGTGGTACCCTACCTATTATGGACCCCGGGATGTTGTGGGTTTAGATTCTGAGACCCTGGCTCAAGAGGGACTTATCCCAACTGAGACAGTTGACCCTGAAGTTGTAACTTCGTAGTATTCTTTTGTACTGGATTTGTCTCCAGCTTATTTCTATATTTCTTCAGACTCATCGATGTATTATTTTAGACTCATGAGTTATATTGTGACTATTCTATTCTTTATCTGATTCGTGCTCATTCTATCTTAGTTATGTGATTGAGTATACTATCATTATTGGTGGTTCAATATATTATTAGATAGATTATCTAGACAGCGTTCTACCGCCGATTCTGTGGCGTAGGCTGGGCATTGTTTCCGACTAGTACCCTTACCTCGGGTGCGGGTCATGACACATTTTTGGTGGTGGCCCATGCAGGTCTAGCTTCACAAAGTATGTGATGTTGTGGTAGTACAACAATTTAGTTGTACTACTGCGAGTCTACGATAGGATATAGGAAATAGGCTGAGATACTCAATCACATCTAGGAAAATTCTTTTGATTCAACTATTCTCCTTTGATATTGATACTTGATCCCTTAAACCGTCCTTTCCTTGAATGTCTTTTATCATGTGTCATATTGATTCCTCATTCCGTCTTTTTATGAGACATATTCGGAGATACTTGCGGAGGCACGTAAGGTTGAGCGGGATTTGGGTTTGAAGACCAAGAGAGACCGTGATTCTTTTCTGGGGGCCAACGGTAGTGCAGTATCTGCCAAACGTCCTCATTTCCAGTCCAGACCTTTCCAGCAGCCACAGCAGAACCAGACTCCAGCGAGAGCGCCTTTTCACCAGGCACCTCAGCAGTAGAGACAGTTACAGCAAGCTCAATGCAACTACTGCAAGAAGCCCGGCCACATCTGGGAAGTTTGCAGGAGGAGGCTAGGAGTTTGTTTGTATTATGGTACTGAAGGGCATCAATCGAGGGAGTGTCCTCGTCGTGTAGTTCATGGAGCAGCTCCAGCTCCGAGGGCACAGACGAGACCACCTGCAGCACAGCCGAGGGGACCGCTTCCGACACAGCAGCAGCATTTTGTCCAGCATCAGTAACAGGGAGGTGCTCGACAAGGATGAGCGTTTGCTATGACCGTCGAAGAGGAGGAACCCACCGGAGATGTCATCGCAGGTTCTATTCTTCTTGATTCCATTCCAGCTTTAGCTTTGTTTGATAGTGGTGCTTCCCATAGTTTTGTATCTATTTTTTTTGCTCTAAAGCATGGTTTGGTAGCTGAGTCTTTGCTTAGGACTTGCAAGATCATGACCGGGGGAGGCATTATCCTGGTCAATAATATTTTCAAGGATCGAAGAGTTACTCTGGGAGGCCGGGAGTTGAGTGTGTGTCTACTTGTAATGCCACTTCCGAGCTACGATATTATACTCGGGATGGATTGGTTGTGTAGGCACCGTGCTAGCATAGATTGTAGAGGAGGTAAAGTTTTGTTTTGTCCGCCAGGAGAGCCAGAGTTCGAGTTTGCTAGAGGAGCTGCGGAGCAAGGCGAAGGCATTATTTGTGGAGCTATGGTGGAAGACAAGGAGTTGCCACATCCGTTGATAGCAGAATTCTTGGATGTGTTTCCTGAGAAATTGCCAGGATTGTCGCCAGATCGAGATGTTAAATTTTTTATAGACTTGGTGCCAGGTGCAGAACCAATTTCGTAACATGTCTATAGAGTAAACAACTACGAGCTGGTCGAGTTGAAGAAGCAGGTGGACGAATTACAGGATAAGGGGTTTATCCGATCGAGTTCTTCACCATGGGGAGCCCCGGTATTATTTGTGCCGTAGAAGGATGGATCGATGCGCATGTGTATTGATTACAGGGCTTTGAATAATCTCACTATCAAGAATAAGTATCCTTTACCATGGATTGATGATCTATTTGATCAGTTGAGTGGTGCGAAGGTATTTTCTAAGATAGATTTAAGATTAGGCTACCATCAGGTGAAGGTGAAGTCGGAGGACATACCGAAGACTGCTTTTAGAACTCGGTATGGTCAGTACGAGTTTATGGTGATGCCGTTTGGTTTGACTAATGCACCAGCGGTCTTTATGAACTTGATGAACAAGGTGTTCCACCAGTACCTTGACAAGTTCGTGGTGGTGTTCATCGACGACATACTCATATACTCGAGGACACCGGAGAAACATGGGGAGCATTTGAGGATTGTGTTGGATGTGTTGAGGAAGAAGAAGTTGTATGGGAAGTTGTCCAAGTATGAGTTTTTCTTGGACAAGGTGGAGTTCTTGGGGCATGTTGTGACTGGTGATGGTATTTCAGTAGATCCGAAGAAGATTTCAGCAGTAGAATCTTGGAAGACTCCGAGTTCGGTAGCAGAGATCAGGAGTTTCTTGGGATTGGCAGGCTACTACAGGAAGTTTGTGCAAGATTTTTCGAGGATTGCCGAGCCGATGACCAGACTCATAAGGAAGGATGTGGAGTTTGTTTGGACGGAGGATTGCCGGGTTACTTTTGATGAGTTGAAGAAGAGGTTGACGTCTGCTCCTATTTTGACGTTGCCATCAGGGTCCGGAGGTTTCACTATTTATAGTGATGCATCGGGGAAGGGTTTGGGTTGTGTTCTTCAGCAGCATGGAAAAGTGATTGCCTATGCATCCAGGCAATTGTGTCCTCATGAAAAGAACTATCCTACCCATGATTTGGAGTTGGCAGCCGTCATATTCGCCCTGAAGTTGTGGAAACATTATTTGTACGGAGAGCGTGTGAAGATCTTTACAGACCACAAAAGCTTGAAGTACGTTTTCACGCAGAAGGAGTTGAACATGAGGCAGCGTCGGTGGATGGAACTGATGAAGGATTTTGATATCGCTTTGCAATATCATCCTGGGAAAGCCAATGTAGTTGCCCATACTTTGAGCAGGTATCCGATAGCTATGTTCTTGACGCAGGATCGATATTTTTTGGAAGACTTGGAGAGCTTGGGCATTGAGGTAATTGTTCCTGGTGGTGCTATGTAGATGTGGGGATTGCAGATACACTCAGATTTGAAGGACAGGATCAAGGCAGCACAGTATGATGATGTATCTCTGAGGAGTATCAGAGCTCAGGTGAGAGCAGGATTGGAGGATGATTTCACTATTGTAGAGGATGGATCTTTGAGGCATGGAGTTAGATTGTGTGTGCCTAGTGGGGAGTTGCGAGAGGAGGTGTTGCAGGAAGCGCATCGCTCTCAGTATTCCATACATCCAGGTGCTAACAAGATGTATCGGGATATGCGAGAGAGTGTGTGGTGGTATGGCATGAAGAGGGAAGTGGCACAGTTTGTATCCAGATGCTTAGTGTGCCAGCAGGTGAAAGCCGAGAGGCAGAGGCCAGGAGGTTTACTTCAGCCATTACATATTCCAGAGTGGAAGTGGGAACACATTACGATGGATTTTGTGTCCGGACTTCTACGATCTCCAGGAAGGAAAGACGCGATTTGGGTCATTGTTGATAGGTTAACCAAGTCGGCCCACTTTTTGCCTTTCAAGGTGGGTTTGTCTACGGAGAAGCTGGCAGAGATGTATATGAGGCAGATCGTTAGGATACATGGAGTTCCCGTCAGCATAGTCTCAGATCAAGTTAGTCGTTTCACTTTTCATTTCTGGAGGAGTTTGCAGGAGAGTTTGGGCACTCAGCTCAAGTTCAGTACTACATATCATCCCCAGACAGATGGGCAGTCATAGAGGACTATCCAGACTCTCGAGGAAATATTGCGCACTTGTGTACTAGATTTTGGGGGTTCTTGGGAGGACCATCTCCATTTGGTAGAGTTTGCTTGCAACAACAGTTACCAGGCCAGTATAGAGATGTCACCTTTTGAAGCTCTGTATGGTCGGAGGTGTCGTACTCCTTTGTCTTGGGACGATGGTGGAGAGAGAGTTTTGCTTGGGCCAGAGATGGTTGTGGATGCAGCAGAGAAGGTTCAGTTGATCAGAGACAGACTTCGAGTGGCGCAGGACAGACAGCGGCATTGGGCCGATAGCCATCGGAGACCTTTGGAGTTTGAGGTATAGTTTAGATTTTGTTTGTGCTTGTTCTTGTTTGTTATAGATTAAGTTCTTAAGGTAGTATTTTGTTCTAGGTGGGTAGTTTGGTGTTTCTGAGAATTTCTCCGACACGAGGCACGATTCGCTTCGGTGGAGGCGGAAAGCTTAGTCCGCGATTCATCGGACCTTTCACTATTCTAGAGAGGGTCGGTGCAGTTGCTTATAGACTAGACTTGCCACCTGCATTGGAGGGAGTACACAACGTGTTTCATGTGTCGCAGTTGAGACGATACGTGACAGATCCTAGTCATGTATTGGATCACTCGAAGATAGAGGTGGGCCCTACTCTTAGCTATCCAGAGCAGCCAGTTGAGATTTTGGATCGGAGAGAGAAGGTGCTGAGGAAACAGACTATTCCTTTGGTGCGCGTCGCATGGAGGCATCACTCTCCGGGGGAGTCTACCTGGGAGAGAGAGGATGAAATACGAGAGCGTTATCCATATTTGTTTGTACCTTGAGGTATGTTATTTTCTAGTTATGTTCTGTTCATTGTTATGTTCTTTCATAGTTAATTATGATTCTTTAGTTCTGTTCTATGATTTTCTGGGGGTAGTTTTCATCTTTGAATTTCGAGGACAAAATTATTTTAAGGAGGGTAGACTTATCACTACCACATTTTCTAGGAAAGGGTATTTTAGTCTTTTTCTATTTAATTAAATATTGTACATGGTAAATAATTATTTGTTGTATTATTTAATTATTTTTAGATATTATTTAATTATTTTGGACTTGTATTAGTTGACCCAACTAGTTTAGTTTGGACCCATGGACCAACATGAATTAATTAGTTAGACTTGGCCCATTTAGAAAGCCCATTGTTAAGGAGATGGATTAAATTAATTAAATCATTAGACTAGAAGCTTCATTCCTTAATTATTTCTTCATGAGAGGCCCCAAGGGGTATATTGGATATTTCATAATTGTTTGAGGAAGGGGTAGGGGCCGGCCTATTAAAAGAGGGGGGAAATTCTCTCTCCTCTCATTTTCATTCCAAATCTAGATCTAGAATTTCCCACTACCAATTTCCTTTCATTCCCATTCCATTTTCCAACCAAATTCATTCCAATTCCTTTCCAATTCACCATTAGAAAGTTGATAAGCAAGGATCTAGAAGGATGAAGCAAAGATCTACAAAGAGGAGCAAGGATCTACAATTTGGAAGCAATTTTATCTCAATTGGAGGTTTCATTGGGAATCCATCTCCCAATAGGTATAATTCAGTTTTTTCCCTTAAAATAGCTTCTAAATCTAAGATTTAATCATTTAAAATCAACCCATATGTATATACTACCCATAGGACTTTGTTTTGTGTTCATAGGAGACCCATGAAAAAAGTTATGGTGCTTTTTGTGTCAATTTTGGGAGAATTTCGAACAATATGCTACTCTAGTTCAAACAATTATAATGATGCCTTATGTTCAATGTTGTTATAATTAATGAAACATATGAATAATGAACGACTAGTACTATTGATACAAGAATGCTATAAAGTAAGTATGCCATTAGAAAGAAGTAACATTATGCAATCTACTTCACCTGTTGGTAATACTGAGGATGGAATATTGAATATCTATACAGGTATAAGTGCATCAATGCACAGTATCTATGAAGAAAATGCTTCATATGCGAGTATAATTGTGGTTTGGTACCACCGGACCACGAGAAGGTCTATAAGTTGGGACATACGGGTCACCAACCGATATGAGAATGAACAAAACAAGAAGGATCAATAATGCGAGGCTTTACTAATATTTCTTTATCATGCAATTTATGCTTAGTATTTTATTTTCATAGACGTTACATGGTCATGGACAACTTGTGCACAAGGTTTGGTAAGTTTTCTCGAACGAGATATACCAGGACACCAAGATCGTTCGGCCTAGGAGAAAACATAGTACTTTGGGAGCACCGGGTATAAACGAGACATTCATTGGGGATCGCAACCTCATGATTGACGCTTCGTATGCCCTTCGAAGTCCTATATGGCATGTCCCTCGTGGTGCGAAGCATATCACCAATAACCCTCATGTATAGGCTGCATACTAACGATAATATTTATGCAGGCTTAATATTATCTCTGTAAGAAAATTTTTATTAATTATGTTGTGGCTAATCCTTGTTTTACAGGGATACGATGAGTGGACTGTTGGTAAGAATTGCTGTTAAGCGCTATGTACATATTTCATATATATTCAATGTATACTGTTGTTTCCAAAGTATGTTTCATTATGCTGCTGAATACACTGATCATTGAAATGAACCTTGTTCCTAATAGAAAGATCACTAAATTAATAATCATGCTTTTTACATGAATATTTAGTACTGTTTTAGGTGAGTGGGCTAGTTTTTGCTCACCAGTATGCGATATATACTGACCCATGTTTGTGGGCATCCCCAGGTACTCAACAATGGTGAGTGGCTGGAACGGTTTCGAGGTACCAAAGCATT
This sequence comes from Iris macrosiphon, assembly GCA_036927795.1. Lineage (NCBI taxonomy): Eukaryota > Viridiplantae > Streptophyta > Magnoliopsida > Asparagales > Iridaceae > Iris > Iris macrosiphon. The sequence goes on from JAYESA010000020.1 coordinate 41,333,114, forward strand.
GTTGGGGCGCACAGAAGCTCTTCTTCCATTGGAGGCATCTTCTGTTATAAAGGGCATAATCTATGGAACAATATAATTCAGTTGTATCAGTAAGATTGTAAGCCAAGACGACAAATATTAATGTAAGCCAATTGGCCAAGTATCAGTTGTATTTGAGAGCTTTATAAAATCTTTTATAAGCCATGTACTCGATTATCATTATCAATAAAGAGAAGCTTTTCATTATATTCTTTGTGACTTCAATTTTTTGGCTTAATTTCGCTGGGATGTTGTTGTTTCTGAGATATACCATGCCTTATCTATCTTCTTGCATTGTACAAGTGCAATCTAGGCTTGTACGATATCACGCCCATTTCTGCTTTTGGTTCTTTGAAATTGGGGCATGATAAATTGGTATCAGAGTACGGTTTATGCGTCCTTGGACTCAGCAAGTTCTAAATCAAAGTTGCTTCAACAATTACTCAAAGATGCCTCTGCGGAAACTCAAAGTTTTGCTAGTGACTATTCAAATCTCTTCTGCGATTAGTCACAGTCGCCTCAGTGTGTATTCAAAGTCACCTTCTACGAGTATTCAAAGTTGCTTCTACGAGTATTAAATTTGTATATGTTATCATTTTGTGTTGCTTTCACTAGCTATTGTTCGAATGTGCTTCCACAATCGAGAATATTTGACCGCTTGGTTACGCTCACTGGATGTTCCATACAATGAGCCTAAATATTATGATGCCCTCGTTGTTGTAATTCTTAATTTGTAAATGATACCAAAAATCCAACAATGATTCGATGCCATAGATAACTAACTTTTTATTAATATTTTGTATGTGAAAATAAAAGAAATTAATATGTGTGTTGTGATCAATGAGAATTTTTCATGAGCAATTTCAATAGAGAAAATCAACAGTAAAGCTGAGTTGATTCATGTGCGATGGCGAGATTGTGTTTTATATCTGAATATGAGAATCATGTTATAGCATGCAATGCTACCATACGAAGGTAATGCGGGATGGATGTTAGATCAAAGTAATAATGGTGTGATAGTTAGGAAATGGCTTCATTTTGAGTGGTATATGCCTCTACCCTCTTAGTTATACATGTGCAGTGACCTTTCCATAAGTGATAGTATTGAGCCTAATAGTAAGAATGGGGTAGTGCCGAGACTTAGTCGGGAATAATGTCTTATTGTATGTGGTGCGAGTATCCCTTGAGTATTTCGGATTGTGTATCAACATCGGACCCTTGATAGTTGGATTTGAGTTGTCAACATTAGACCCTCGATTACCTAATGTTACATGGGATAGCAAGAAAGTGAGAAGGTATGAGATGGACGTCTTAGCTGGGAACAACGAGTTGGATTATATGGTTAGATGGTGGCTTAAATGGGCTGGGTAAAAGTTTTAAATTTTAGCATCGATGATCAAATGTTACTATCGATAAACAAGTTGGATCGTATATCCAGTGAGATTAGTTGGAACTGATTGGAAATCACAAGCGGGATATTATATTTGGTTACCTGAGTTTGTAAGTTCTTGAAATCAATTAAAAATAGACCGAGTATATGGAAAACTAATTTCTTTGAACTTCGGTGTGTAGCATTTACTACATGCCTAACTTAAAAAGGGTAGAAGCTGTAAAGTGAGAATACTTGAACCTAGCGATTGGCGAATAATATTTAATAACCATATGAACTTGTGGGATTGTAAGTAACTAATCGATGACCATTATTATCTGGCAATATATGGAAGTTCGTCAAGAGGCTTCGATGGATGGAATCACTACTAGAAAAAGCGGGATTAGCGACGTATTTTAGCGACGTCAAAATAAACGTCGCTAATAATATATAAATTAGCGACTCCTTATAAAAACGTCGCTAGACGTCGCTAAATGGCGACATTTAGCGACATTTAGCGATGTTTAGCGACTTTTATTAAGATTTTAAAAGATAAGTCGCTATAAGTTCAATTAAGGTCGCTAAACGTCGCTAATATGTCTAATTTAGCGACGTTTAGCGACGTATATAGCGACCTTTATATTAAAAATATTTAGCAACGTGTTTAGCGACGTCCTTGACGTCGCTAAAATTTAATTTAGCGACGTTTTTATTGGACGTCGCTAAACGTCGCTAAAATTTCGTTAATTAGGGCTCGGTTTCATTTTTCCCCATCTGTTGAAATTTTAAAAAGAAACAAAATCCCCCCCCCCCGCTTCGTCGACCGGCTCTCCACCGCGACTACTCCGGTAAACCCTACTCTCTCTCTCTCTCTCTCACAGGACACATGTGACATTGACACAAATACGACACACACAGACACTGACACAGACACAGACACGGCACACACACACACACTGACACAGACACTGTTCAGGACGTAGGTTTAGGGTTAGGGTTAGGGTTAGGGTTAGGGTTAGGGCCGACTGGCCCAAGTCGACGAGAGAGGTAACAGTAGCATTGAGCACTGCTTACTAGCAGTGAGCAGGGGGAGACTTTAGGCACATCATCCCAATGTGCAACCGGTAACTTGGGGAGGCACTGCACAGCTGAACATAGTGTGCATTAAGGTTTAGGTGCATTGTAGTTGGTTGTTAGCTTCTGCAGGCAGGTGTAAGGGGGTCCTAATACAGTGTAAACACTGCATCCTTGTGCAGCAACTTACTGAGCCAGTCAGCAACTAGTGCAAGACAGGATGTGGATGTGTTTGAGATGGGGTTTGAACTCGTATGATTTGAAGGACATTAGGGCAAGTGTCAGAAATCTGCCAGTAATTATGAGTGAGTACAGCCACAATGCATGGGGTTATCCATTTCATAGAGCAATAGCCCGTGTACTTGGGAAACTTTTGATGCAAAAATTGTTCAAGCACCAGGTGCCTTAGTGCAATGCCATGACTGAGCAGTAGCTCCCTGGAACCTACTGCAAGTTGCAGATGTTAGGATTAGTGATGTGTTCAGCTAAGGGATGTATGCAACTGTGTACAGTGCACTAGAAGTTAGGTGATAAACTATTGTATGTAATGATTTATATGATACATACTGTCAATTTTACAGAAGTTTCTAGAAATGGATATAAATTACTATCTGCGTCATCGTTCGTGGATGTACAACCGTCATCCTGATGACATGTGCGGTGTGCGGGATGAATTTATTGAGGGTGTACAGCAGTTCCTGCAGTTCGCCAAGGCGTTCCCTCAGTACATGGACGGTACCAAAATTAAGTGTCCGTGTGTGAGATGTCACAACAGGAAATATCATCCAGAAGTGGAAGTTACATATCATTTATACTCGAAGGGCTTTACGCCGAATTACTATCAGTGGACCGCGCACGGAGAACTTGTATCTCTAGCATCGGAGTCGGAGCCCTATGTGGAGCCGTATATGGATGTCCAAGACCACGATACTTACGACGACGGGTTGGTGAACATGGTTTATGATGCGGCGGGGCCTAGTTTCAATCCTGACAATTATGATACGGCGGGACCTAGTTTCAATCCGGACAATTATGATGCAGCTGAGGAGGCACCGAATGTCGATGCTGCAAAGTTTATGGAGTTGCTTGAGAATGCAAGGACTCCACTATATCCTGGTTGTGAGGATCATTCACCGTTGGAGGTGGTTACAAGATTATTGAGCATCAAGTCCGATTTTAACATGTCGCAAGAATGCTATAATCGACTGCTCGATTTGATTATAGAGATCTTGCCCGAGGGTGCAAAGTTGCCTAAAGACTTCTATCGATCTAAGAGGATGGTGAGATCGCTTTGGATGGAATACGAGAAAATTGATGCATGTCGCAACGGGTGCATGTTGTACTACAAAGACGACAAGGATGAAGATGCATGCAGATTCTGTGGTACTGATCGCTACAAGGCCACTGTTAAAGGAAAGCATGTCGGTGCAAGGAAGCCTACCGATTCGATGCACTACTTGCCTTTGATGCCGCGGTTGCAGCGGTTGTTTATGGTTAAGGAGACTGCAGAAAACATGAGTTGGCACAGGCGAAAACATATCGAAGGAGTATTGGATCATCCATCCGATGGAGAAGCATGGAAGCACTTTGATCGAGAGTATCCACATTTTGCCGAGAAAGCGCGTAATGTCAGATTGGGGCTCTGCTCTGACGGTTTTACACCATTCGGACTTTCGGGCTCCCAGTATTCGTGTTGGCCTGTGATCGTCACTCCGTACAATCTACCGCCTTAGATGTGCATGAAGACTCCGTATATGTTCCTAACCGTTATTATCCCGGGTCCGAACAATCCGAAAAGAAATATCGATGTGTATTTACAGCCTTTGATAGATGAGTTGAATCAGCTGTGGGAAGTAGGTGCCAACACGTACGATGTTTCTAGGAAGCAGAATTTTTAGATGAGGCCAGCACTTATGTGGACCATCAACGACTTTCCGGCCTATGGAATGTTATCGGGATGGAGCACCCATGGTCGTCTCTCATGTCCGTATTGCATGGACCGTTCTCAGGCTTTCCGTTTAAAACACGGAGGCAAACCGTGCTTCTTCGATTGTCATCGACAATTTTTGCCGAAGGATCATCCGTACCGGAGGAATCGGAATACTTTTCGTGCGGGAGTTGTAGAGAAGGCCAATCCACCGCCAAGGTGGCCCGGATGCACGATATGGGAAGAGGTAAAAGATTTACCAAGTGCTATCGAAGAGCCTGCTAAGGGGTACAAGTGTGACGGATTTGGTCGCACCCATAACTGGACGAAGAGGAGTATATTCTGGGATCTGCCATATTGGAGCACCAATCTGATCAGACATAATCTTGATGTCATGCATATCGAGAAGAATGTGTTTGATAACATAATTAATACTGTAATGGATGTAAAGGGAAAGACGAAAGATAATCCGAAGGCCAGGTTGGACTTAGAAGACATATGTAGACGTCCTGCATTGCATTTGATAGAGGAGGGGAATGGAAAGTTAAAGCAACCTAAGTCAGTTTTCTCACTGGATAAAGAGGATAAAGGTAGACTTTGTAGGTGGATTCAGGGTCTAAAGTTTCCAGACGGGTACGTGTCGAACTTGAGAAGATGCGTCGACCTCAAGGAGAACAAACTAGTAGGTATGAAGAGCCACGATTGTCACGTATTCATGGAGAGGTTAATTCTGATTGCATTTCGGGAATTCTTACCGCAGGTCGTTTGGGACCCATTGACAGAGCTGAGCATATTCTTCAGAGATCTTTGTTGTACTAAGTTGCTCGTCGATCGTCTAGAAAAGCAAGAGAGGGACATTGCGGTAACACTATGTAAGCTCGAGAAGGTGTTTCCTCCAGGATTCTTCGACTCTATGGAGCATTTGCCAATTCATCTTTCCTATGAGGCACGTGTTGGTGGTCCTGTCGGTTATCGGTGGATGTACCCCTTCGAGCGTCATCTGAATCACCTAAAGAGAAAGGTGAAAAATAAGGCACGGGTTGAAGGATCTATTTATGAAGCTGATGTTCTCGAGGAGATTACAAACTTTTGCTCGACGTATTTCAAACCGCATGTTGCTACTAATAGGACGAAAGCTCCCAGAAACGACGATGCATATCAAGAATCTAATGATGCAATACTCAAAGTATTCAATGCATCCGGAAAGCCTTCGGGAAAAATGAAGAAGAGATATTTGAATGACGATGAGCTAAGGGCTGCTCAATTATATATATTACTCAATTGCGACGAGGATGAAGTGGAGAAGCTAGAGGGGTAAGTAATTAATACGTCCACGTTTACATCATCTCAATGTAATAGTATAAGATACTATTATGCTACTAATCAGCAGTTGCTTCATTGTTTTTCAGCACATATAATGATGAGTTGAGGTCAGTTAGACCCTACATAACAGACGAAGAAGTAGAACAAGATATGAGATGCCATTTTCCTTCTTGGTTGAGCGCATATGTAAGATACTTGGTAATTACTTTTTATTTCTGCACTTGCAAAACAAATAACTTACTATCGCTACTTTGGTATTTAGGTCGATCGTCTAATATCACCCGAGAATGAATCTATTAGGACTCTAGCCAAGGGACCAATTACTGTCGTAAAAATATGGCCAAGTTTCTGTGTGAATGGGTTCAGGTTCAAGTCAACAAATGCTCCTATCAGAGACAGCTTTCTGGATCTTGATTCCACGAAAAATAGTGGTTTGTGTATCAAATCTTCAAACTACAAAGACGTCAATCCGGGCAATGATTTTTTTGGCATCTTACGAGAGATTGTGGAGTTGACATATAATTTTGGCACAGAACCTGCTAATATCATGCTATTCAGGTGTGAATGGTTCGATCCGATTCAAGATCAAGGTTGGAAAATTGACAAGCATGGCCTTGTAGATATAAACTACAAGCGTAGATATCAAGGCTATGAACCATTTGTCCTATCAAGTCAGGCTCAGCTCGTGTACTTCACAACTTATCCTAGACGGGGGACAACGAGGTCGGATTGGTGGGCAGTATGCAAGACTAAAGCTAGAAATACCTTTGACATTGACGAAATAGCTTATCAGGAGGACGATCTACCTCTTGTAACAAATATTGTAGATGTGGACTCAACGGAAGTTACTCATTACACGAGTAATAATGTAGAAGATGTAGAATTATTCGAAAAGGACGACGAAGTAGATGAAAGTGAAGACGAGGAAGAGGAAGAGCAGGACGACGAAGGCGAACAAGATAAATTTTTCTGAAGATGATTGAAATTAAAAAATATTGCATGTAGAATGTAACTATATTATGACTGTAGAATATAGATCAATGTTGGAAAATTAACAAAGTAGATGTACCCATTAACGAATATATGTATTATATTTTGACTGTATAATGCTTTGAGATATGTATCATATTTCGACTGTAGAATGTAGTATATATTTGTGTTTCTCTATATTCATCATATGTTGTTATCAGATATGACAGGACGACGCGGAGGATTCGGCAGGTCCCGAGGTAGATCGAGTGCCACTCCGGTACTGCCTACTGTTGGTTCCGGATCATCGTCGCCCAGTACTCCTGTATATCGATCACTCACATCTCCGACTGTTGGGACGAGTAGTTCCTGGCGTGATAGTACACCCTCGTCCAGCGTTCCTCCTGCTGACGGAACCATGGGGACAGATGAGCATGTCGAAGAGGTCGTGCCCACGTTGTCCCAGCATCAGCAAGATCCTCCATGTGCACCTCCGGAGGAGACGAGGACAGAGATTTGGGCCGACGGTACAAAGTAAGTCAATTAGATGGTTTAGTATATATTTGTGTTTCTCTTTATTCATCGTATATTGACCGGCTCAGTAATTTAAATTATTATCTCTCTATAGATATCGTCCATCGTCGGTTCAGAGACGCCTGGGCCAATTTCTGAGGAACAACTACGGTGGCCCTTGGATCAACTACTCCGAGGCTCCGGAGGAGAGGAAGGCGTTCTGGTTTGCGCACTTCCAGGTAAAGTATATTAAATAAATCCTCTAATTTATGCATATTATATAACTTATTCGTGCTACTAACTTAATGAATTATTTATTGTAGCAAACGTATTTTTATCCTCCGCACCGGGCCGAGTTGATTGAGCGGCTCTTTCCTACCGTTGCCGCCAAGCTTATCCGAGATGCTCTGGATGACCAGAAGGCTCGTGATCGTGCTGGAAAACCGATCCAAGGTTGGATCACGCCTGAGCAGTGGACTGCGATGAGGGCTAGATTCGACGATCCGAGCTACATGGAAAGGTCTAAGAAGGCCAAGGCGGCTAGGCAGAATGCTGCCAAGTGGTGTGGTAGCTCGATTCTGATGACGGAACATTTCCGTCGTTTGGTATGTTTTTTCTCTTAAAATATATTATTTTAATACAATTACCATAAAATGGTACTTGGAAAAAATATTTAAGTTTAGTAATAAATAATATATTTTTAACAGGTACAGAGGGGTGAGGATGCAAACTTGGTGACCGTCTTCTTGGCCACCCATCGCAAGGACGGAAATCTCATTGATGAGAGGGCCTCACAGACCTACGTAAGTATTACTTTACTTTGTGTTTATTTTAATATAACTTAGGCAATTATCGAGTTTCCAAACCTTTTCTAGGCCGAGTATCTTAGGCTGCGTGAGCGGGCGACTGCTAGTGCACCTACACCTGGAGAGGCTGGTACTTCGTCGCAGCCCGCTCTATCTCCGTCGGCGGATGACCTGTGGGTGACCGCAGCTGGTGGTCTCCAGAGGGGTATGTACTACGGTACGGGCTCCTATGGCGCCCTGGTTGCGACGCAGTCATCTAGGGCCTCCCAGACAGCTGCGTATTCCACACACCCCTCGCAGTCGCAGCCCTCGCAATCGTCAACCCGAGTCCAGGAGGCCGTCCAGGAGGCCGTTAACCGTCAGATTGCGTCTCTCCGTGATGACTTGCTGCGAAGTATGGAGGAGCAGCCCCGGTCCCAGCCGCAGGCGGACGATCCGATGCTCATCGCACGATTGGATATGCTCGACCGCAGCATGACGGAGCTACGGGACCTGACAAATGATATTAGAGCCTCCAATGACCGCAACATCATGGAGCTGCAGGCGTCACAGCTATCGATGGACGAGAAGCTAACGAGGATGCAGGATTCAATGGATGATAGCAGTACGAGGCTGTTATCTACCCTGGATTCTTACAACCAGCGACTCGCAGAATTGGAGCAGGCACGGCCTCCACCGACGTCACTGCCTTATCCATCGACATCGGTGTCGATTTCACGGGACGAGTATGAGGAGTTCTTATCCTTCAAGCGCGCCGGTGGTCAGCCTCCTGCAGATCCGCAGTAGTATAGTCATTTTTATTATTATTTATGATGCGATTATATATTATGAATTATTGATACTTCAACAATAGGCATGATGTATGATGCTTCTTGTGGTATTTAATTTTTTAGTTAATTTAATTGGATTGATACTTCAACAATGCTTCTTATGGTCTTTAATTTAATTGGATTATATAGTGGAGATGGAGGAGTCGAAGAACGGTGGTTCTTGTGGTGTCAAGAAGAGGAGATGGAGGAGGAGGAGGACTAGAACTGCAGGGAATCACCAATCTGGATAATTTTTTTTTTAATTTTTTTTAAAATTAGCGACGGTTTTAGCGACGTTTAGCGACGTTAACTTAAGTCGCTAAATGCGTCGCTAATTAGTGATGCTGTAACACATCGCTAAATACGTCGCTAATGACGTCGCTATACGTCGCCAAATGCTGACATGGCAGTATAGCCAGGTCATTAAAGACGTCGGTGTAACGTCGCTATAGACGTCGCTAATTAGCGACGTTTAGCGACTTTACCGAACGTCGCTACTTAGTGACGCGGCGTCGCTAAACGTCGCAAAAATTTGCGACACATTAAAGTCGCTAAAAACGTCGGTATAGCGACGTTTAGCGACGATTTTTTTTTTGCGACTTGATTTTTTGTGACAACTTTAGAACGTCGCTAATTACGTCGCTAAACTAATTTAGCGACATTTTTTGGTTATTTAGCGACATTTTTAGACGTCGCTAATTTGACTAATTCTGGTAGTGAATACTAATAAAGCTTGAGGTCTATCACGTTGGGATAAATACTATCGACGGAAAGTTTTGTCGCATCAATAACAGTTGATTGATAGATATAATTGATCAAATTATTAATATGGGATAATGTCACGCCCTAGTCCCAAAATGCGTGGGACTATGACACGTAAGCATGCCAGCCGCATGTAGATGGCAACTCCAATATATGGACCATAACACATGCGTATGCTGTATTATGAACAATAATTCTTTAGTGGTATAAAATATCTCAAGTCACAGGCATGATCTAAATCTCATCCATAGAATCAATAAAAATGAATAACCACTATCTATAACTAGATCTCCATATAACGTATCTAAAGATGACAGTCGGATGGAAACAAATCCACTACCGAACCAGAATATAGATAAACAAGATAAATGCAATATAAGAATATCAACTAACAATCACGGGCTCGAAGAGAAGACTCCCTCGGAATATACGTAGCAAGTCCAGATCTGCGCTCCTGCGAATACTCATGAACAATATACCTGGAAAGGGCCAGGTCCTCAGAGGGACATAACAAGATACATAAAAGTATGCCATAAAGTAAATACTGAATAAATAAAATGGTGCGCTAACCATCTAAGTGGATGCAATGTGAGGACAACTTTAATACGTATGGGTAGGCGTAGGCATAACGTCCAACGTCCTCTAGAGTGTGGTATCTGTAACGTCCATTATTCCGAGGAATAAGGTATCTGTATATATATAACGTCCAACACTCTAAGAAACGTGGTATCTGCAAAAATATATACGTCTGTATTACTCTGAAGAGTGCGATATCTGCAATAAAGGAGGTGGGTGTCCCATACGCCTACTAGTCGTCCTCCCCGTCCAATGCAAATGTACAAGTCATGAACACAACATGGACATCTCGTACTATAATACAAGTCTCTAAAGAAATAAGCAACTAAGCTAATTACCATGACACGTGTTGCTCACACCGATGGCCAATCGAGTATGAGACACGTGTCCCTACATGAACTCACTTTGTGACGTATAATGATATGTGTCAAGGCCTGGGAGTCATATCGATAACTCTACAACTTTAGGTGGGTCTACTAGACTCTAGGTCAGACACAAGTCCTAACGTCAACGTCTTCGTTGACTGCACCCGAGTCTCTCTCGGACGCGCACAGTTATATAACCTAAAATAATAAACATGCAACTAACAATATAACTGAATTTAAACAGTACAACAAGGCAAGGTATACTTACCTGGCAAGCGGCTATGTAGTCCCAATAACCTGCTCCTGAAGTCGCGCAGAATGATCCAATGGTCCTCGGGGTCAACGTGCACATGCACGAGAATCGAGGGTGTCTGCTGCGGGTTGTCTAGCAAGGGTGACGGGTTCATGATGAACACGAGGATGAGGGTAATGACGATGTGATGATTAGGTTATGGTTAAGGTGATAATTTGGCCAATGGTGGTGGTTATATTGATGATGGGGGGTTTATAATGGTGATGATGATTACAATGGTGATGATTATGGTAATGACGATGAAAATAATGATAATGGTGGTGATGTGGATGATGACTGGGATGATGGTGATAAATTGGATGATAATAGTGAAGGGGTGATGATGTGGTGATTGATGTGGATGATGGATGGATGACTAGGATGATGATGTAGATGATGGTGATGACAAGGATGAGATATTGATGATGGGGTGATATTGATGATGGGGTGATATTGATGATACGACAATGATTAAGGTTAGATGATGATGCTAACGACGATGATAATGACGACGATGACGATGATAGTTAAGGTGATGACGATAACGACGATGGCAATGGTGATGGTGAAGGTGATGACGACGACGACGATGGCGATGGTGAAGGTGGTGGTAATGGTGGTAATAATGTGATGATGATGGTGAGGGGCTGCTGACTGTACTCCTGCCGGGGGAAGGTCCGGCCAGTGGGGAAGGTGGAAGAGGAGGAGTTCGTGGTGGTGCCGGTGGTGTGGGGTGCTGGAGTTAATGGTGGTGGTGATGAAGGCAATGATGGATGGCCGGAGGCTGATGACAGTGGGCAGTGGTGGTGGTCGGGGACAGGGAAGAAATCGGAGGGGGTGGAGGCAGGCTGCTCAGGTGAAGGGCTGGCCGGGGAAGCGGCCGGAGAAGGAGAGGGAAGTTGGAGGTGCAGTGGTGTCGGGGTGCAGTGGGGTCGAGTTCATCGAGGTGTTAATGGTGGAGTCGGGAAGAGGATAGGGCTTCAGGCGATGGTGGGTGGATCGGGTCGACCATCAGTTATCGGGGGAGAGGAAGATCCGGCGAGGTCGAAGTCAGGCGGTGTCGTGCAGTCAGGTGGCTCTGAGCAGTAGGGTCTCCGACGGAGGACGAGGCGGGTGAGGAAGATCGAGACGGGATCAGGATGGTCGGACACTGCGGCTGTCGTCGATTTGCAGGCGGCAGGTCGAACCGGGAAGAAGGTGAAGAGGAGATGGGAAGGGGATGAATAGTATTCGGCTGGGTGAAAATAGGTTTAGGTGATTTTGGGAAAAATAAAGGAACATATGATATATTTATATGTAAAATTTTGGTTTGGGTTGACCTAGGAATAGTTTGACTTGGTCAACATCCTCTTGGGTTGGGCCTTGGGCTCACATGAGGATGTTTGGGAGGGCTACAAATTTATATTGTTTAAATGCAAGGATAGGTTTAAAATAAATGGGGCGATGTTGCGCGTTGTACATTCCAAAAATTATGGGAAAATTCATGTGAAGGGAAAATTGGATTTCTTCATGTATTGTCCAATGGTGTGGACACCTCAATGCATTTTTGCATAAAAATGCCCAACAATTGGGAAAATTGTACAAAGATGGAAATTAGGTTTTAATTAATTATATTACCGTGTACGGTGTTCTAGAATTAATTAGAAGTACATGGGATTAAAATTAGGTGGGACACAAGTATCATGAACATAGAGAATTCAGTGTAGAATATTATCATATTTTGGGTTGCACAAAATGGGTCAAGATTGTGTCTCCAATTTCGATTGGAACGCACAAGGGTACCAAGTTAGAATTTTATTTAGAATAATTGTAAACGTCTGCGATGATTGTTGTGCGACTAAAATGTAGCACAAGAAAGCATATTTATAAGTTACACAAAGGTCAGAATAGTAGGCGGACATGTCTAGGACAAGGTTGTGAAATTTGTAGGAAGACATTGGCTGGTGTAGTGCTCCTATTATCGAAGCAACGGTAAGGTGCGCTACGTGTCATAAACAATACAAGATTAAATAAATACCGTATTCTATTTCTATTTGGATTCAAACTAGCCCTAGTTTCTCCATTTATACCAAGTAGACCTAATTTTGGGTGAGGGGGTTTACAGGTGATCCCTAGCTTGGTGGGTTGACCAATATATCGAGTACGTGAGTAATTATCAAATGTAGGTAAGCGTGATAAAATTCTGTAAGGCATTGATAAGGTAATGCAATTAAGTTGATGGTTAATGTGAATGAAAGTTGACCCTATCAAAATAAAGTTGATAAAAAGTATGTTCGATGGAATGAATCGAAAGAAAGAAAATTTTAATAGATAAATCAGACGCACGAAAAGTCAAGAATGATATTGGGTTAGACGCACGAGCAAGGATCATGAATAATATAGTAGTAAATGTGAGCGATCAGAATTTAATTTTGGGTTAGTTGCCTTGTCTTATAGATAAATCAAACGCACGGGAAGTCAAGAATGATATTTTAGTACAACTAGAGGATGACTATGAAATCAGAAATAAAATAATATGTTGGAGAAATTCGGATTTTAAATGTTGGTGATTTACTTGATGGTTATGAGATTTTACCATGTAGCTCTAAATTGACCTTGTCGGTTTGGAATAAGTCTAGAATGAATCTTTGTTTGAGGTAGACCCTTAAAAAATTGACCGTGAGTAGATAGACCTGACCCAGACTGTTGGATGTCCTTTATTTGTGGGTAGGTCAATGGTAGTGCATTCGTGGTATGAGTTGGTAATAAGATTTGGGTAGAAGTCCTTTAGATTTATCGAATTACGGTTGGCCTTAAGAATAGTGATGGGTATGGTCCCTATCAGCTGCCTATTATGAGAAGGGTTGCCTATGAACACTAGGTTTAGCTGACTGTATAGCTAACCATAGAGACTTGACCGAAAAATTATATTGGTTGTCGAAGACCCATATGATGACCCTATTAATGTTGTATGGGGAATGTAACATCATGTGAGACTCGAATAGTGTATATTATCACTCGGCCTATGTTCAGTCGGTGTTTGGATAGTTTATTACGAGATTTGTGTATGAGTATTTTAGGATAACAAGTCATGTCGGAATGGTTAAACTGTTGGATGGATAAGTTTGGGAATTGACGGTTACTAGAGTTGGATTTGATTGCTTCGTCTGGAATGGAAATCAAAAGTGGGTTGGGTTGGATGTATTATCTTGGAATGGTTTCTCTTGGAATCAAGTTGGAATGAGAAATAAATCATAATAAAAGATAGAAATGCCGCTTGAGAATTTTGATGAAAATTTTATACGTTTGGAAGAAAAACTTGATATATGATGTAGCTAATACGACTATTGAACGAGACAGATTATGATCATTAAACTATAATAGAATTTTATGGCTTGGACAGTGACATGACCAAAGGGAACTTTGGATTCATGAGAATTTTGATGCTACTAATGTTGGAAAAAAGATTGCTAGAAGTTTGAATGAAAGAAATTACAAAATTGAGGAAACGGTCAGAACGATTATAAATACACTTGGGTCATAATAAAGAGATGACGGATGATATTCTTAATGTAATCAATCAAAGTTGGATGGATCAAAAAAAATGTGACAATAGGTAAAATTATTCATAAGAGGTGGGAATGACGAAATTGACATTGAAAGAAGGAATATTGCAACTCGAAATTAATAAAAAAAATTATTGTGGTCGGTTTGTTCAAAATAATTAAAGTATCATTCTTGGGTTAATGGACTAACCTGGGCAGTCCTTAAGAATTTTATATTTTGGCAGAATTGGAAGATAACGATTGTGGCAAATAGTTATACGAAGGAACACTGTGATCGAGATAAAAGATTTGTATATATGCCGGACCGAGATGATGGTGAATATTGAGAAGTACTTAGATCGGAATTTGATTGCAACGTGTTGGAAAGATATTGACAAGATTGATCGAATAAGTGTCGCAAGAAATTAGAGTTTTGGGAAATCGATGTTAAAGAACATCTTGGCCGAAAGTATTAAATGATCAGTAATGAGAAATAGAATTTCCTCTGTAGCTGTTTGGTTTATCTAACCATTAGCATTAGTTGAGTGTATTATATTTCGGGGACGCCTGGAATGTATGTACGATCCAGGCGAAGTGGTGAACGGAATTCAAATGGAGCTGCAGGAGTGTATTAATGAATGGAAGAACATGAATAAATTATTTGGAAAGAAAAGAGATAGTTGGAATGGATAAGTATACAAGATTCATGAATGAGAAATATTGACAAGGGATGGAAATATGGTATTGAGTTATAGCTGGCATAGACATTTTTGTGGGATGACTTAAGTGATATGGTGAAATAAGTTATTTCTTTAAGTTTCGAGGATGAAACTTTTTATGAGTGGTATATTTGGTAATGCCCCGCTCCGCGAAAAGGTATTGCGCTGGAATTATAGATGGATCAGACTGATGGAATACAAGTGGTACAAAAAATCGAGATGCTAGGTGTGATGATGCCGTATTTCTTAACTTGGCCGGATGGGATATCTTATGCGACGTGGCATGGAAACAATACTTATATAAGTGAGTGAACTTGTCCCTTCTCCTCTACTCCTTCATGCCCTAATAAAATGAATGCTAGTGTTGCTTTTTTGTATGTCATAACTATATGCTGCTCTAGTCCACACAATAATAATTATGCCTTATGTTCAATGCTGATATAATTAATGAAACACATGAATAATAAACTGCTAGTACTATTGATACAAGAATCCTATAAAGTAAGTCTTTATGAGAAAGAAGTAATATTATGCAATCTACTTCACATTCTAGTAACACTGAGAATGAAACATTGAATATCTGTATAGGTATAAGTGCATAATTTCACAATATCTATGAAGAAAATGCTTCATATGCGAGTATAATTGTGGTTTGGTACCACCGGACCACGAGAAGGTCAGTAAGTTGGCAGCTACGGGTCACCAACCGATATGAGAATGAACAAAACAAGAAGGATCAATAATGCGAGGCTTTACTTAAAATTCATTACCATGAAATTTATGCTTATTATTTTATTTGCATATACGTTTTATGGTCATGGACAACTTTTGCACAAGGTTTGGTAAGTTTTATCGAACAAGATACATCGGGACACCGAGATCATTCGACCTAGGGATAAACATAGTACTTTGGTAGCACCGAGAATAAATGAGACATTCATTGCGGATAACAACCTCATGAATGACACTTCGTACGCCCTTCAATGGCATGTCCCTCTTGGTGCGAAAGCATATCGTCAATGACCCTCTTGTAGTTAGGCTGCATACTAACGAAAATATTTATGCAGGCTTAACATTATCTCTGTAATAATGATTCATATTAATTTTGATGTGGCTAATCCTTGTTTTACAGGGATACGATGAGTGGGTTGTTGGTAAGAATCACTGTTAAGCGATATGTACATATATCATATATATTCAATGTATATTGTTGTTTCCAAAGTATTTTCATTATGCTGCTGAATACAATGATCATTGAAATAAACCTAGTTCATAATAGAAAGATCAATAAGTTAATATGCATGCTTTTCACATGAATACTTAGTGTCGGTTTAGGCGAGTGGGCTAGTTAATGCTCATTAGTACGCGATATGTACTCACCCACGTTTGTGGGCATCCCCAGGTACTCAGTATTGGGGATTAGCTGGAACGGTTCCGAGGCATCGAAGCATTGTTGGGGCGCGCAAAATCTTTTCTTCCAATAGAGGTATTTTCTGTTATAAAGGACATAATGTATGGAACAATATAATTTAGTTGTATCAGTGAGATTGTAAGCAAAGACGGCAAATATCAATGTAAGCCAATTGGCCAAGTATCAGTTGTATTTTAGAGCTTTGTAAAATCTTTTGTAAGCCATGCACTCAATTATCACTATCAATAAAGGGAAGATTTTTATTATATTCTTTGTGACTTTAATTTGTCTGCTTAATTTTGTTGTGATGTCGTTATTTCTGAGATATACCATGCCTTGTCTATCTTCTTGCCTTGTACAAGTACAATCTAGACTTGTATGGCATCACGCCCTTGGCTACTTTCAGTTCTTCAGAATCGGGGTGTGACAACTGGCATAGCCATACAGGATAAGACTCTCTCAAAAACCGAGACTACCGCTGAGATAAATGGGTAAACCAAGTGTACGATGCCATACTTTGGGCCCTCTACCGATATTTGTGTCACCCCAAGCCGGCGGAGCATCCTATAACCGTTTAGTCGCACAAATACCCTTTTATTCCTCCTAGACCGGCACGATCCCGGTGTCCCGATGTTCGTCCGAGGAATTCACATACCTCGTGCACGAGTTATCCGTGACCATTTTATGATTCTTTTCTTTTCTTTATCTTTTCTTTACCTTTTCTTTATCAGGGCAACGATGATGGTTGTAGACGTGGTAGGATATTACCCACTAGAAGCCATCCCGAGCGATTCTTGGATTATCGACTAGGTTGGCGGTGCTCCATGCAGCGCGGATAGCGAGCCCCGCTACACGTCCCCGACATAATTGTCTATAATCTATCTTCACTCTCAATCTTGCTTATCAATTCTTTATCTTTTCAATCTTGCATTATGTTGTTCCCAGTACGGGAAACCGTCTTAGTGAGCACTTCTATGTTTCCATTACTTGGCTCGAAAATGACTATTTTGATAGTCTTCTTGCCTCCAGTGAGTAAAAAATAATTAAGTAAAGTACATCGATTCGTGGGATGAATCTATATGACAAGCATTGAAATAAGACGAGCGAGTACTAGTTAGCACATAAAGCAGGCAAGTATTACATCAATATGAAACATAAGTATTATAAGAAACATGAGACATACTCTACTAGAAACATCATCCGTTATACTAGCACGGTCTAAAGGGAAGTGCGAGGAACCATCTATAATCCAAGTTTCATGTCCATGTTCTACACAAGCAATACAAGATGGGATTATTTCCTTAGCTAGGTGTGTTATATTCTTTTATTAGCATGCAAAGGGTGATTCACCTAGCGACTAGCATGTATCATCCATATTTTATGTGTACAGGCTAAGCAAAGACAGGTTCATCATAGCCACCCACCTTAGCTATGATTCGCCTCAGCCGAACGATACTCTGAACGCATATTTGAAAGTCAAAGTCTGAACTCCTGAAGGGCCAAGTTTGAATTATTTCCCTCAAGTGAGTCTTCTCGTCGAGCAAGGCAGGTTGGGCCGTCATACTTGCGTCATTTGAATAGGCTCTCCGCATTGACGCAGAGCAGGTCATTACAAACCGTAGTCTATAAAAGAAATTAGAGAGTATGGGTATTGAGCTGCAAATTCGATATCGAGACGGACAGATTGGGGGATCACTAGCTTAGTTACTCCTTGAACCGAGCCTGATAGAACAGGTCAAGTCCGCTCAAACAAACAATCTATTCCAGTTGAAGACGTGTGAGAAGATTTCAACGGGAAATATAACCGAGTTTGCAGTAGATGAAAGCAAAACATTGCGGGTAAGAGGAAGACTATGCGTGTCCAACGATGTAGAACTCAGAAAGAAGATCCTCACGGAAGCTCACTATGCGGCCTATGTATCACATCTTGGAAGTACAAAGATATATCAGGACCTCCACATAATCTTCTGGTGGCACGACATAAAGAAAGATGTGGCGCTCTTCGTGCACATTACTTGTCTTGTTAGAGGGTAAAGGCCGAGCACCAGAGGACGAGCGGAGATATGCAGAACCTTGCTATCCCAGAGTGAAAATAGGACCATATCACGATGGACTTTATTGTTGGCTTGTCAAAGGTGCAACGGGAAAATGATGTCGTCTGGGTCATCGTCGACCGATTAACCAAGTCAGCATGCTTCATTGGCATCAAAGTTACTTGAAGCGTTGATCACCTGGCTCAGATATACCATGATGAGATAGTTCGACTCACGGTATGCCAGAGTCTATCGTTTCATATTAGGATTGACAGTTCTTATCATATTTCGGGGAAAGCCTTCAGTCAGCTAAGGGGACCAAGTTGAAGTTCAGTTCAGTGTACCATCCTCAGACCGACGGCCAAACAGAGCGGGTGAACTAGATCCTTGAAGACATGTTACGCTTCTGTTCGATCGACTCGAAGTCAAGTTGGGACGTCCATCTACCATAGATAGAATTTGCATACAATAATAGTTACCAGTCCCGAATTTAGATGGCTCCATACGAGATTTTTTATGGGCGAAAGTGCAAATTGCCTATCTATTGGGATAAAGTTGGCGAGCGACAGATCCTCGGCCCAGAGCTAGTAGAGCGGACCATTCAGAAGGTTCGGCAGATCCGATAGCGATTAAAGGTGGCACAAAGCAGACATAAGAGTTATGCGAATATCCACAAATGACCCCTTGAATTTACAGTTGGTGATCACGTGTTTCTCAAGGTCACGCCGATGCGAGGAGTTACCAAATTTGGAGTAAAGGGGAATCTAAGTCCATAATTTGTTGGTCTATTCAAGATTCTCAGGCGAGTTGCCCCAGTTATATATTAAATAGCCCTACCACCGAGCCTATCAGACGTGCATAATATCTTTCACGTGTCACAGCTGTGGAAGTACGTGCATGATCCGAGTCGCGTGGTAGATTTTGGTCAGTTGGGTTTGCAGGTAGACTTGTTCTATGTAGAAGAACCTGCGCAGATCATCGATCGAAAGGATAAGCATATCTGAAATCTTCCAGTCCCGCTCGTACGTGTACTCTGGTGGAACCATGCGGTCGAGGAGTCGACCTGGGAACTCAAATCGAATATGAAGGAAAAGTTTCCCTCATTATTTTTTTAGGGGTAGGTTTCATTCCTAAGTTTTGAGTATGAATTTATTATTAGTTTGTTAAGATATAGTGCCATGTTTCCCCTTTTTGGGGAGCGCGGCTAAGAAATACTTGGTATCGTTCGATCGGGACAGATTGAATCAAGATTCTTTTCTCGTTATGGATTGGTTTCTTCGAAATCAAGTCCCACATTTAGTAGATCGTGCCTCAAGGAAGGACTCGGTGGCTGAGTCACGAGGGGCCTTTCCGATGTGTTGGTTTCTTTGCCCATTTTGACGCCTCTTGGTTGCTTTCTTGTTGATTTTGTGACTTGCATGTTCTTGAACGGTTTTGATGGATTTCATTGTCTTTGTTCGTTGAAATTCGTATTTCGTATCGAACTCTGGAAGACCGAGGCAGGAGATATTGATCATTTGTTGATGCCTGCAGGTGATCGTGTAGGCGATGCGCGAGCGGAGTCTTGAAGATCTTTTATTCCTTTTCCCTGTTTCACCAACTAGTGAGTGGCCTTACTTTCGATTAGCTCTCTTACTCCAAGTCTTCACTCCCAATAATCTGACTCAATACTCCAAGTCTTCACTCCCAATAATCTGACTCGTCATGCGTTCCGATCATCGATACCATAATAATAATAACCGAGTCAAGATAATAAAAAGTAAACCCGAAATACTTGCTTGTCACACAAAATCACTAAATGATCATATTGTGCTTGCTTGTCCGCTATGCATGTATCTATTTTATATTTTAGTTGTAGCTAGAACTTATTCATCTATAACTTTAAAATGTATAGAACATAATTTACAATGTGATTACTTAAACAGATAGACTATGACATCGTACTGTGCTAAAGTAGTTATGTTCATTATGATGTCTTGAAATGCTTCCTATGTTAACTTAGTTTCGAGACGTAGTATGGCCATGGACAACTTGTGCACAAGGTTTAGTTCTTGCAAATGGTCGCCGGGGCACTGTGACCGATTCATCCCGGACGAAACAATAGTATAGCTGTGCTAGCAGACTTGCACATGTGAGTCGAAGACTTTTTACGGGACTTGCTACCCCCACCGCAAGGAGCATCATCTACCAAGACTATAGTCCACGATGGCTTGTAATGATAGTAAACCTTATGTATATTTAAACTGTGTAAGCTAACTATATCTTATTGGCAGGGAAGGTCATGGTAAAATTTGTGCAGGTGGTTCAGACGGGCAGGTAAAGTCACCAAACAGTGGCATATTTACTTTCAGTCCTTTCAGATCTATTGCATGCTATAAATTAAACTAAGACAAGATAGAAAGACCACAATAATAATTTGTATGCTTCTTTACATGAATACTGTATCGATTTGGTGGGTTGTGTTTGCTCGCCCACACCGGTATTTTTCAAAGTACTGACCATCGTTGCATCAGGTTTCCCGAGCCAAGGAGACGTGGCGAGGAGCTGATGCTTTCCACCAACCAGTCCATCAGACTTTGACGTGCTCGTGTTTGTGATTTTAGAGAGCATGTACAAATTTTCCGGAGTTCGTGCACACTCTTTTTGTAGCTCTGAGGCAAGATGATAGCTTCGCCCGTAGGTCTATTATCATTTGAAGTTCTATTAAGGGATGCAATGCATGGAACGACAATCTTATTTTGTGTCCATCTTGTAAGCCCGAGCAACACCCATTTACTTTTGAGTCAAAAGTTTGTAACAGGTGTATATTATCAATAAAGAAAAATTTTCTTCATTTCAATGTGTTCTTTAGCTTCTGCATTTTGTTGTTGTGTTTTTTTATATATATCATTCTGATAGGCCTTGTACGGGAGCACCTTACGCTCTCACGACATCACGTCCGGGGGACAATAGCAATTCTGTAGAGTTTGGGTGTGATTGTAGTTTCCTTTTCTTCATAGTCAGTTTGTAGGTGTGCTTGGAGGTGTGTTTCTTAGGAGTTGTGCATCACTTGAAGAGAGACTCTTATGAGTTTTTGGTGAGCCAACTTCTCCATTGGTTTTGGTGATTCATTGAAATCGAGTTCATCAGAGGAAAAACTTGTTTGCCGGAAGCTCTGTGTCTCGACGACAACTTAGGTTCTAGTAGAGAACGAACTTTCGGGTTTTGCTTGTAGCTCTGCTATTTGCCCGTGTTCTACCATCTTTGATCCGCCTCTGACTAACATGGTTCAGTAAAAAATGGAAGACGACTGAAACGAGATTGATCAATATAATAAGAGTCCATTTTTGTTCACCCATCAAAACCATTGTATTTGTTCACCCTCCACTAAAAAATAACACATGTCAATTCGGCCAACATAAAATTACTTTGGAAGTAGTTTTATTCACCCACCAAAGTGGTTTTTCCCTTTAATTTGACACTTCTCATTTTTTTAGTGAAGGGTGAATAAACATCATGGTTTTGGTGGGTGAACAAAAATGGACTCTAACAAAGGGGTTCCATTTCCATTTACTTTACTTACCTTCGCTTTCTCGGCAACCTAATCCCATGGTATGATAATTAATCGTCGTTTCTGATGATCAAGGGCAGAACTACTCAAGAGCAGCCAAACAATCAGAGCCGGCTCCAAGACGAGGTGGACTAGACAGTCGCCTAGGACCTCCTCCCCCTAAGGGGCCCCAATTTTTTGAAAATTTAATAGCTAGAAAATATAAATTCAGGTTCTATTAAAACTAAACTATTATCGCATAGGATATTACTTTAGTACTGCACTTCACGCTTCGTTTACGACACTACCAAAATATGATGAAATAGCGACGTTTTTAGCGACGTCGTAAGTAATCATCGCTAATGTTAAAGAATTTAGTGACTTCGTAAGTAAACATCGATGTATGCCGCTGTTTGCGACGAATAGCGACTAGTTGCGATGGTACTTTAATTTTTTGAAAGAATAGTCGCTAAATATTTTTTTAATGTCGCTAAACGTCGCTAAATTTTTATTTAGCGACGTTTAGCGACTTTTTTACCGACAATTTTAATTTTTTAATTAGCGACATTTATAAATGTAGCAAAACGTTGTTGAATTTTTTTATTCGCGACGTTTAGCGACATCTAAGTAGTCGCTAATATTTTTAGAATTAGCGATGTGTAGCGACGATTAGCGACGTGTTTAAAAGACGTCTTTAATATTTTTTATTAGCGACATTTAGCGACGTCTAAGTAGTCGCTAATATTTTCAAAATTAGTGTCGTGTAGCGACTATATAAATGTCGCTAATAACGACGATTAGCGACATATTTAAGAGACGTAGCTAATATTTTTTAATATAGCGATCCAGTTTCACTTTTGCCCCATTCTCACTCGAAAATATTCTAAATTTTCTTCTTTCCCCCCACCTCCGTGACCCAACCCCTCGCCGATGACCCCCACTGTCAACCTCCGCCGACGACCGTGCTCCCCCTCCGATCGTGCTCCCCCTCCGACCCTCGGCCCCCCTCCTCCTCCTCTACCGAGATCCCCCTCCTCCACCCCGGGCTCCTCCTCCTCATCCACCGAGCTCCTCCTCCTCCTCTCCGGTGTCCTCCTCCTCAACGGAGTCCTCCTCCTCTCCTCCACCCCTCCTCGGTCAACCCCCTCCTCTCCGGCCACCCATTCCTTAGGTAAATCCTAATCCTAACTCGGACACACATACACACACACACACACACACACGGTCACTAACACTAACCCAAACTCGAACACGCGGACACACTAACATGCATACACTAACCCTAACACGGACACGAACACATACACATGTTTGTATCATGTCATCTCATGATACGTATGGTCAAATTATATGACACATGGATATGAAAGGTTAGGATACGATATCGAGGATAAGGTTGTAAGCATTTTATCGGACACGAACACACGCATACATTGGTTATCAATCATGCATGGTTATAAGCATTATTATTGTTTTAGAAAATTAAGTAGGAAAACTGAATGACTTGATTATGTGTGGTTAAAGAAATTACTACAATCATGTATCCTAGTTTAGAGCTATACAAGGTGACCCAAAAATATAGCATAGTGTGCATGTGTATGATGTGTATGTGCTAAAGGGGGGAGTGTAACTTAGTGCTGCAGGAAAGGGTGATATGTGCATAGCAGTACACTGCAATGCACTTGGGGAGGAGGTCGAGTGATATCAAGTGAGGTATTGTGTAGTGCACACTTGTGCACAGTGTTGTGAGGGTGTTTGTGTGTGTGTGTGTGTGTGTGTGTGTGTGTGTGTGTGTGTGTGTGTGTGTGTATTTTAGTCAAGATATTGTGTTTGGGCCCACACTTGACATTTACAATATCAATATAAATAATATCTACCAAGCCTAAACTCTCTTTATTTTTTGTTTCATAATCTATATTGGGTTGACATTATATATCTACCTGTGTAAATGTCAAGTGTGGATATCCAGGAGTGTATCAGTGAGTGTCAACTCTGTATCCTAGACAAAAAAAAATTATACTGGATATCCATGACTTGACTTTTCAATTAGAAAGTCATGACCTAAACAAAAGTCAAGTGTAGATATCCAAGATACAGAGTTGACACTCACTGACACACTGCAATATGAGTATCCAAGATACATAGTTGACACTGCAATGTCAATATAAATAATATCTACCGGTGTAAATGTCAAGTGGGTAATACCTGGAGTGTATTTTTTAACTCAACAGACCCTACAATAGTTTGGGGCATTCTTATGTGTGTGTAGACGAGTAGGTATACAACATAATTGGGTATTACTAAGTATCAATGCTAGGACTAGGAGTATCAGTACATGTACTATATTTAAACGAAGAAGATGAATTTTTATAAGAGGATTAAAAATATCAATATAAAATCCATTTAGAGTTGTGACATGTACTATAATTTAAACTATTTTCTTGAACGATGTCTATTCATCTTTGCATATCTGGAGTGAGTGTCATTTGGATAATATACACTACTAAATATTCACATAAGTATATACTTGAATAATGTCTATTCATCTTTGCAGAAGTATCTAAAAATAAATCTGAATTACTATCTGCATCATCGTTCGTGGATGTACAACCGTCATCCTGATGACATGTGCAGTATGCAAAATAAATTTATAGAGGGTGTACATCATTTCTTGTAGTTCGCCAAGGCATCCCCTCAGTACATAGACGGTACCAAAATTAAGTGTCTGTGTGTGAGATATCACAACTTAAAATATCATCCAAAAGTGGAAGTCACATATCATTTGTACTCGAAGGATTTCACACTGAATTACTATCAGTGGACCGTGCACGGAGAACTTGTGTCTTTAGCATCGAAGTCGGAGCCTTATGTGGAGCCGTATATGGATGTTCACGATTTAAGAACAAGGTTAGAAAATTGACAAGCATGGTCTTGTGGATATAAACTACAAGCATAGATATCAAGACTATGAACCATTTGTCCTATCAAATTAGGCTCAGCTCGTGTACTTTACAACTTATCATAGACGGGGGACAGCGAGGTCGGATTGGTGGGCAGTATGCAAGACTAAAGCTAGAAATATCTTTGACGTTGACGAAATAGCTTATCAGGAGGACGAGCTACCTCTTGTAACAAATATTGTAGATGTGAACTCAACGAAAGTTACTCATTATACGACTAATAATGTAGAAGAGGTAGAATTATCCGAAGAGAAAGATGAATATGAAGACGAAGTAGATGAAAGTGAAGATGAGGAGGAAGACGAAGAGGAGGACGAGAAAGGCGAACAAGATAAATTTTCTGAAGATGATTGAAAATAAAATAAATACATTTGGACTTGTAAAATATATTATATTTTGACTGTAGAATGTACTATCCATTTAGACTTATGACACTACTAGTTATTTACTGTGAAATTCTATTAATACTGTGAGATAAGCATAACATTTTGATTGTAGAATATACTATATATCTGTTTATTTGTTCTATCATTATATGTTGTTATCAGGTATGACAGGACGACGCGGAGCGTTCGGTAGGTCGCGAGGTAGACTGAGTGCTCCTCCGGTACTGCCTACTGTTGGTTATGGATCATCGTCGCCAAGTACTCTAGTATATCGACCAGTCACATCTCTGACTACGGCGACGTTACGTGGCAGCACTCCTGGGACGAGTAGTTCCAAGCCTGAGACTACTCCCTCGTCCAGCGTTCCTCCTGCTGACGGAACCATGGAGATAGATGAGCATATGGTGGAGATTGAGCCGACATCGTTCCAGCATCAGCGAGATCCTCCATGCGCACCTTCGGACGAGACGAGGACGAAGATTTGGGCCGACGGTACAAAGTAAGTCAATTAGTTGGTTTATCATCATATAAATCGTGTATTTCTTTATTCATCATATATTCACTTTTTTGATAAAAATAATTATCTCTGTATAGATATCGTCCCTCGTCGGTACAGAGAAGCCTGGGCCACTTTCTGAGGTACAACTATGGTGTCCCTTGTATCAACTACTCTGATTCTCTGAATGAGAGGAAGGCGTTCTGGTTTGCGCACTTCAAGGTAAAAGTATATTTGGTTTTAATATCAATCATCTCATTTATGCATATTATATAACTTACTAAATTACTTATTGTAGCAAACATATTTCAATCCACCGCACCGGGACGAGTTGATCGAGCAGATATTTTCTGTCGTTGCCGCCATGCTGATCCATGATGCTCTGGATGACCAGAGGGCTAGTGATCGCGAAGAAAAATCGATCCAATATTGGATCACGCCTGAGCAGTGGACTGCGATGAGGGCTAGATTCGATGATCCAAGGTACAAGGAAAGGTCTGAGAAGGCCAAGGCGGCTAGAAAGAAGGCAGCAAAGTGGGTGGTGGCTCGATCCTGATGACGGAATATTTCTGTCGTTTGGTATATTTTTTATTTTAGATATATTATTTTAATGCAAGTACGATAAAATGGTAGTGGGTGACCGCCGCTGGTGGTCTCCAGAGGGGTACATACTACGGTACGGGATTCTATGGTGCCCTTGTTGCGACGCAGTCCTCTAGGACCTTCACAGCAAGTGTGTATTCCCCACGGCCCTCGCAGGCGTCAGCCCGAGTCCAGAAGACCGTTGATCGTCAGATTGCGTCTCTCCGTGACGAGTTGCTGCGAAGGATGGAGGAGCAGCCCATGTCCCAGCCGCAGGCGGGCGATGCGACGCTCATCACACGATTTGATACGCTCGAGCGCAGCATCATGGAGCTCAAGGATATGACAGCTGATCTTAGAGCGTCAACAGAGCGCAGCATGACAGAGCTGCAGGCATCACAGATGTCCATGGGCGAGAGGCTGACGATGATGCAGGATTCAATGGTTCATAGCAGTATGAGGCTGTTATCTACCATTGGGTCATACAACCATCGATTAGCAGCGTTGGAGCAGATACGTCCTGCTGGTTCGCCTTCATCGACACCGACTCCACCGATGTCACTGTCTTCTTCATTGATATATGTATCGATTTCACTGGAGCAGAATGATTTGTTCTTATCCCTGATGCGCATCGGTGGTTATTCTCCCACTACTAGAATAAGCGGGATTAGCGACGTATTTTAGCGACTCCTAGTAAAAACGTCGCTAAATTAGCGACTCGGTAAAAATCGTCGCTAGGCGTCGCTAAATGGCGACATTTAGCGACGTTTAGCGACTTTTATTAAGATTTTAAAAGAATAGTCGCTATAAGTTCAATTAAGGTCGCTAAACGTCGCTAATATTTCTGTTTTAGCGACGTTTAGTGTCGTAATTAGCGACGTATCTATCAAAAATATTTAGCGACGTATTTAGCGACGTCTTTGGCGTCGCTAATTTTTATTTTAGCGACGTTTTTATTTGACGTCGCTAAACGTCACTAAATTTTGGTTAATTAGGGCTCAGTTCTCTTTTCTCCATCTGTCGAAAATTTTGAAATCGTTTCGATTTCCTCCGCCCCTCCCCCCCCCTCCGGTGACCGGGTCTCCACGGCTGCGCCCCCCCTCTCCAGCGACCGGGTCTCCACGGCATCCCCCTCCTCCTCCTCGAGCTCTAGGTAATCTCTCTCTCTCTCTCTCTCTCTCTCTCTCTCTCTCTCATGTAACACTGACACAAGACACACTTGACAGACACGACACACAAACAGACGCAGACATACACACACGACACACACACAGACGCAGACACACACACTACACACACACACGACACACACACAGACGCAGACACACACACGACACACACACACGACACACACACACAGACGCAGACATACATACACAGACGCAGATTAGGGTTAGGGTTAGGGTTAGGTTTAGGGTTAGGGTTAGGGTTAGGGTTAGGGTTAAGGTTAGGGTTAGGGTTAGGGTTAGGGTTAGGTTTAGGGTTAGGGTTAGGGTTAGGGTTAGTACATTCCATTATGTGATTTCTTGTCTTCCATATATATAGATAATTTGATATGATTTGCAACATAGTATACAGAGTACCAGAAAATCTCCCTTGACTAGTTTCCAAATCGAGTTACTTCTACATATTCAACAAATAACAAAAGATATTGTCGAATATGAGAAGTGATCAAATATGGTCGAATATGAGAAGTGATCAAATATTGTCGAATATGGTTGCTTTCCAAATGGGACCAAAGAAAATTAGCAACAACTGAATTTTATTAGAATATAGATCAAATCTAATCAAAAGAGCAAGTCCATCTTTCATTGATGCTAGACATAGTCACATATATAGTAAAAATTCACAAGACATGCACGCGAAGAATAATGTACAAGCAACTGAGAGAGAATTGAATACCTGATTAGTTAGCTTACATTAATAGCAAGGACACTCAATTTCTTCGAACCCGTCCTTAATAGGTTCTGCAACTTCTGTTGTTTCTCAACTCAGTAACATATATCAAAATTTAAAATGTATATGCAATTGGTAAATAAGGCTCCTTGCATTCAAAATAAAAACATAGTACCTTCAAGTACTTGTTAACTTCAGGCTCACTGATTACTAAAGCAAAACTGAGCTCATGCTCTACTAAAAATGTCTGTCTCAACACTGTAAAACTACAAGTTGGAATTAAATAACTAGACAGGTCTATAACACTAAAAATGTCTGTCTCAACACAACACACATGGTTCATAATTCAATTTCAATTTCAATTACAATCATATAATTTAATATTGGATCATATTTTCAAACTAGTTCAATAAATCGGTCATTTTATTTTGTGACACGTAGGATATAAATAAGATATTATGGTATCATTATTATACTGCAACAAACAGCTAATTCTTTGTGAGTCATCTAATTCTTTCGTTCCGGTCCAATAGCTAATTCTTTGCTAATTCTTTGTTTTTATCTATCTTACCAGATGGCACCCAAGAGAGCGACACCTCCTACTGTTAAGGAGGAAGTGATGCCTCCTACTGTTAAGGAGGAAGTGATGCCTCCTACTGTTAAGGAGGAAGAGATACCACCTGCGGGGAGTTCCAGTCACCCAACACCTATCGCGGCTGTATCTCAGACGGGGAGTTCCAGTCACCCAGCACCCATAGCGGAGCTTGATAACATAAACGCTGTTTATGCGCAGTATTTGAGGGACTGGTATCTGCCCCATTTTGGAAATCCTCGAGATTGATACTATAATGTTTCATATACTTATATATTATGCATTTTGTGTTACTGTGATACTCTGATACTTATATATTATGTATTTTGTGATACTGTTTATGCCCATTTTGTGTGACTGTGATACTGTGATACTTTTATGACTGTGATACTTTTATTGTCTGTCTATAATATTTGTGTGTATTAATTGTATGACTGTGATACTCTGATACTTCATATTAAATATTATTAATCCGGTGTTGAGTGTTCCACCGAAGGGGTCGACGAACCCATAGAATTCAACGGAGGGTTGCTCCGGGTCTATTTTTAATTAAAAATTTATAAATTGCAGGAATAATAGTTTAGAACATTTCAGTTTTTTTTATTTTTTTTGTAAATTTAGCGACGTATTTAGCGACGTTTAGCGACGTCTAGCGACGTTTTTATAAGTCGCTAAACAAGTCGCTAATTAGCGACGTGTCAGTAGCCGTCGCTAACGACGTCGCTAAACGTCGCTAAATATGTCGTTGTACGTCACAAATTGCTGACATGGCAGTACTGCCAGGTCATTAAAGACGTCGCTGTTACGTCGCTATATAAGTCGCTAATGAGCGACGTTTAGCGACTTTAATAAACGTCGCTATTTAGTGACACAGCGTCGCTAAACGTCGCTAAATTTAGCGACTCAATAAAGTCGCTAAAAAACGTCGGCATAGCGACGTTTAGCGACGTTTTTTTCGTTCAGCGACTTGGTATCTTCCGACTGCGTTAAAACGTCGCTAATTACGTCGCTAAACGTTTTTAGCGACGTTTTTTTGTCATTTGGCGACGTTTTTGGGCGTCGCTAATTTGACTTTTTTTGGTAGTGTCCGGCAGATCTGCAATAGTCATAGTTATGATAGTTTACTGATTGTTTGTGTTTTGACCCATAATATTGGGTCATTTATGAATATTATACATTTTTGAGGCTTTCAGACTTTATTTCTTATACTCAGTTGTGTGGATATTTATTGTATTCTTTACGACAAAATTTTCTCCAGACTCGGTTTGTAATTCCAATGTTTCATTTTCTTTAAATTTTACTTTATTATTCATATTAAATGTATATGAATTTATCGGTGTTGAGTGTTCCACCGAAGGGGTCGGCGAACCCAAAGAATTCAACGAAGGGTTGCTCGTGATCTATTTATATTAATTATGAATTCATAAACTACAGAAAGATTGGTTTGAAAACCATTTTATATTCTATTTTTTATTTTTTTTACTGAAAATTTAGCAATGTTTAGCGACTATTAGCGACGTTTATATACATCGCTAAATATGTCGCTAAATACGTTGCTAATTATGTCGCTAAATATGTCGCTAAATAAGTCGTTGTATGTCGCTAAATTGCTGACATGGCAGTATTTGCCAGGTCAACAAAACGTCGATAAATGTGTTACAAAACGTCGCTAAATAGAAAAATATTAGCGACGTTTAGCGACACACAACACGTCGCTACTATAGCTATGTTGCGTCGTTTAACGTCGCTAATATGATAAATATTAATACGTCGCTAGAAAATGTCACTATAGCGACGTTTTGTGATATTTTTTCTGTCAGCGACTAGCTTAAACGCGACTTCATTGAAATGTCGCTAATTACGTCGCTAAAAAAATTTAGCGACATTTTTATGCCATTTAGCGACGTTTTCAGATGTCGCTAATTTGACTTATTCTGGTAGAGCGATAACGATCCGCAATCGGCAACCCGTCACCGTTCATCACCTTGACTCGTCATCGGACGGGTATGATAATTAATCGCTTTCTGATGATCAAGGGCGAAACTACTCAAGAGAACCCAAACAATCAAAGCTGACTCCAAGACGAGGCGGACTAGATAGTCGCCTAGGACCTCCTCCCCCTAAGGGGCCTCAATTTTCTAAATTTTTAATAATTAGAAAATATAAATTCAGGTTCTATTAAAACTAAACCATTATCACGTAGGAATTTCTTCCGTACTCCACTTCACTTTTCGTTTACGATCAACGATCAGTAATCGGCAATCCGTCATCGTTCGTCGCCTCGACTCGTCGTCGGATGCCATCGACCTGAAGCAGTAAGAAACTGTCGACTTCTAATTATTGAACTATTTTGGTATCTTTTAATGCTATTTTTAGGTTCTTTCAATATATAATCATTATCATCTTTTCGTTTCTTAATTTATTGGATCTTGGTGATAATTTATGCGTATTCAGAAACTAATTATATTTTATTTTGAATTTTTTGGATTTTTGATTTATTAAAAAAAAATTATATAGAGAATGAAGGCCTCGTATTCGGAACTTTTCCAAAATGCTGTAGTCGCTCCTACAAAAAATACATTTTTTTTCATTTACTCTTTTTTTTTTCTTTTTTTTTCTTTTTTTTGTATTAGTCAGTTCACACCTCAGTCCATTCCAGCCTGCATCCTAATTCAGCTTAACTCAAAATTCTGATTCCGTCCTTACCGACGTAATCTGAACGTAGCAGTTACTGCTTAACTGTGAAAGAGACGGGGACAGCTATATACGCGACTTACTGCTGAAATGACCACATCAAACTGAGAGGGATTGCACTATACAATATGACACACACAACACAACATTGGTTGGTTGATTGCTCATGAATCTCTAATTCTTACATCACTCCGGTTCCCTAAAGCTACGTTAGGAGAGTCATGATCCATGCAAACTAGTGCATGCATGCATGCGCTCAAGGGACAGCTAGCCCCAACGACTATATATCTACTTTGATAGATCCAAGTCACCAAGCAGACCAAGCTTATAAACTAACAAGATCTTGATGCATTTTGAAAATTCCAGAGAAACCTTAAGGGGATGTTACCACGCATGTCACACACAGGAGTTTGTTGTCATATAATATATAGTTCCTAACATTTTTTAAGTACATATGTCTGTGTGGCGATCATGAGAAGAAAGTGTGATGACAATGAAACCACCAATTCTTAACAATAAAGAACTATGACATTTGTGACAAAGACTCTGGTCAGGCATATATATAATCACGTACATGAGACTAAGAATATTGCATATGCGAGCCATGTGCTCAAGATACTATACACCATCAACAACTAATCTATAGCATCAATAGATAATGATAGCGCCTCTAAACTTTGGTCACCAATGTCACCAATGAAGTTATTAAAAGTAGAGGCTTTGTTGACTAACAGATTAGATAGATCGATGCATCTAAAGAAAGGGACTTGTTAGCTAGCTAGGGGGTAGAACATGCAATTAGGTCATAAACTAAACTAGTGGTTAGTCGAAGCATTGCATTGCTTGATCAGGGAATGAATTGAACTCGATCGGACCATTCAAGTGTCCAATATTAAGTGTTTGGTGTAGTTTGAACTAATATTAAACCAAGTGCTGCTACATGGACTGCAGCCATTGACAGATAACCGAGGTCAATTTAGTGTTTTCCTATTGAACCACTTCCCACTAGGTGAAGGAAAAGCTAAACTTAGTCTCGCATTGATCTTTATAATTATACTTATCCGCTTCTTGTCTGAAATTATTGTATGTGCTGGCGTTACTGTATCTTTTTCATGATAACTTTTAGATTGTTATCTAATGATTAGAGAGAGAAAAAATACACTGAAATCGGTATATACAATAATTTTTTTGTTATTTGACATGTCATATAAATTTAGGATTATGCTATTTTAATAGTCTCCAGGGAGACAGTGTTGACCAGCGCCCACGTGGCGGCTAATCATTGGCTCCTTCCGTCTGGGTGGATCCGAGCTAGCAGGGGAGGACTAATGGCTGGCGGCCACTGGAGGACCGCGCTAATAAATTTAAGTCTTCAAATAACTTTGTCATGCAGGAAAATCAGGGACATATCCAAGCATAGATTAGGGTCAAGGTGTCTAAATGGTCGGTCCGATCCGGAATCCGTCACGGACTCGGTCCAATCAAATCCGGTCCGGGCCGGTACGGACCTTGTCAACGACCCGGGCCGACTGTGCCCACCTCCTCCGCGGGTCCAGACTGGGTCAGCAAAATCGGCACGTAAGTCCGGCCCGGCCGGGTGTGCAACGTTTATTTTTTTTATTTTTTTTGGAAAGGGTCACATTGGCTCAGGTAATTAATTATTTCCACGTCCACACTAGGGCTCGAACTCCTGACCTTCCGGATCGCATGTCTCCTCTACCACTAGGCTAGAGGCACATTGGCACCGGCACAATTTTTTTATTTACTTATATATATATATATATATATATATATATATATATATATATATATATATATATATATAAGGTTAAAAAAAAATTTGCAATATTTTTTATTGTACAACCCTTTCATAAAAAATTTTATATATATATATATATATATATATATATATATATATATATATATATAATGGAAATGGTACAACCCGTTCAATAAATTTTTTTTTTTTTTTGAAATGTGGATGCAGTTGAGTTGGAATCTCATTTCTTTATATACAATTACCATTTCCAAAAAAACAAAAAGAAACAATATATATATATATATATATATATATAAACCGAGTCGGTCCGATCCGATCAGACCGGTCCTGATCAAGACCGGTTCGGTCCGGTCCTACCTTGACCGGATCATGGGTCCGGACTGGGTCGGATTATTTATTGACCGGGCCGGACCGGCCCTCCGCTCTCTTCGGATTGAGTCCGAACCGGATCGGATCCGGTCAAACCCGGTTGACCTGGACCCCGGGCCAGCTCGCACCGGCCCAATACAGACCTTGAGATTTGGGTGAACTGAAACCCATTAAAAAAATTATTTTTTTAATCCATATATTATTTATTTATTTATATCTATTATTTATATAGGTTAGCGTACTTCTAATCTAACCAAATTTATGATGGCCAACCCAAACTATAATTTATGGATCCGCCCTTGAAAATCAACTTAGGATTCAACACTCCTTTCTTCGCATGCTGCACACACAAACTCAGGACCTGACACACACATCTAGTAAAAATATACGATTTTTTTTAAATAAAATAATATATTTATATATAATTGCAAGAAAGGGGAGGAGTTTGGTGAAATTATAGGGAAGGGGAGAACTCGCCAACTGAGTTGGCGAGTTGTTGGGACCCGCCAATTCAGTTGACGGGTGGGAGTTGGGACCGCCAATTCAGTTGGCGGTGGTAGTTTTATATATATATATATATATATATATATATATATATATATATATATATATATATATATATATATATATATACATCAATTAAAATTTGTAAATAGATAATAACAAATTATCTATTATAATATTACAAAACATTTACATTGATAATACCAAAACAAAAATATTTATTAAAAAATTTAAATCTAAAAATTTAAATAATACCAAAAAATATCAAATAAATAGTATTATGGGATATTTTAGCAAATGTTCCTACAGATAATGTCAAAAGTAGTATATACCCTAGTAAAAAAAAAACTAGCAAATCCTCCAAAAAGTAGTATAT
This sequence comes from Iris macrosiphon, assembly GCA_036927795.1. NCBI lineage: Eukaryota > Viridiplantae > Streptophyta > Magnoliopsida > Asparagales > Iridaceae > Iris > Iris macrosiphon. The sequence continues at coordinate 41,367,768 of JAYESA010000020.1, forward strand.
ATTATTTCTTTCTAAAGAATTTCACTTTTTTATATATATATATATATATATATATATATATATATATATTTGTTAACATATGTTTTTGTTAGATATTTGTATATATCTACATAATTATCTAACAAAAAATATGTTAGATAATTGTTAGATAATTTTTGTTTAACAGATAATATAGATAATATATATTAGATAATTTTCACTAATATACAATTATCTAATATATATTAGGTATCAGATAATTTCACTTTTTTGTTTAACAGATAATATTAGATAATTGTATACAGATAATATAGATTCTAAATATATACAAATATCTATATACAATTATCTATCTATATATATCTACATAATTAGTGAAATTCTAAATATATATAGATAATTGTATATATATCTATATAAATCTATAAAAGTGAAAATTTATCTATACAAATATATATAGATAAAATTTTAAGATATGTTCGCACTTTTTTAACCGATTTGTTTTTTTTTGGAGGATTTGCTAGTTTTTTTTTTACTAGGGTATATACTACTTTTGACATAGGAGCATTTGCTAAAATATCCCATAATACTATTTATTTGATATTTTTTGGTATTATTTAAATTTTTAGATTTAAATTTTTTTGTTTTGGTATTATCAATGTAAATTTTTTGTAATATTATAATAAATAATTTGTTATTATCCATTTACAAAATTTAATTGATTTAGAAAAAAAAAAAATATATATATATATATATATATATATATATATATATATATATATATATATATATAACTTCCACCGCCAACTGAGTTGGCGGTCCCAACTCACACCCGCCAACTCAGTTGGCGGGTCCCAACAACTCGCCAACTCAGTTGGCGAGTTCTTCCCTTCCCTATAATTTTATCAAACTCCTACTCTTTCTTACAATTATATATAAATATATTACTTTATTTAAAAAAAATCGTAATAGTGAAAGAAAAAATATATTCCCATGCATGCGCTCTGATAGCACACCCTAGAATCCATAGATGATAGATCTGTATCAATTGAAATGGTAGGCCTTCCTTTATCTCATCTCCATAATATTCTGTTCTGTATTTCTGTTCTCTCTCTATCTCTCTCTTCGATTTTTTAATATCCATTAAAATCCATATATAATAAACAATGGACAGAAATATAGAACATAATATATAAGAAAGCTGATTTGCTCCCCAAAGGAGCCACTACCCAATTCAGTGACAGCCATTTTTGACTTCAAAGTTCAGTGCACTAAAAAGTGGATTGCTAAAGGAGTAACTACGTCTTTGATATAGGTCTAAGCCTAACAAAAGCTAAAGAGCACAGGCATTGTTAGTTACCTATGCCATCAAATGGTAGCGCTAACCATCAAATTTGACAAGTTCTGCATCCAAAAGGAAAGTCAGAATTTTAGTTTACCACAAACTAAATTTAAAATATTCTAAAAAAATTTAATATAAAAATATTTATTTAATTTTTTAGAATGTCATCATAATCCAAATGGGTGAATAAAATATTATTTTTGGACAAAAAATAGTAATCAAAATAACATAAAATAAAATTTATAAGTAAACATGTTGCAGAAGACAATTTGAAAAAATCAAAACATTATCTTCATATATAAGATGAGAAATAAAAAAAATAAAAATAAAAACTCTTGCGAATAAAGAAAAGAGCAAATGAAAAACTACAAAGAATTTTTCTCTAATCTAGTAACTCGAGAATTCAATTTAATTTTAATTTTCATATAGCATGTACCATTCCACCTTGAATTTGAACAAAGAAGTAAAACACAATTCAGATTTAAACAATCCATAAAACTAGAATCCAAAGCCTCAAACTTCATTGCAGAACATTGTCACTAAGACCATTAGAAAAAGTCAAAACATCATCTTCATATATAAGATGAAAAATGCCAAAAAAAAAAGTAACTCTTGAGAATAAAGAAAAGAGCAGGTGAAAAACTAAAAAGATTTTTTCTCTAATCTAGTAAGTCAAAAACTCAATTTAATTTCAATTTTCATATAGTATGTACCATTCCATCTTGAATTTGAACAAAAAAATGTAAAACACAAATGCAGATTTAGACAATCCATAAAACTAGAACCCAAAGCCGCAAACTTCATTGCAGAACATTGTTATTATATATACAAGTTAAATAAAACTCAACCAAGAGAAATTTGTACAAGAACTCCAAAAAATATTGTTCTTTTACTGTAAATTAAACAACAATCCAGAAATAATCATTAAAGAAATAAGTGGAGATCACGGGGTGTCATGCCCCAGTACCGAAATACGGAGACAGACATGGTCAGCTCCCCCGTACAAGGTATAAAATGTCGTATGGCGGTCACGGCTATAACTAGACAAGGGGGTGCATTGTAAACACCCGGATTTTTCAGAAATTAAAATATAATTTTTGAGAATTTTCTGTGATTTTTAAATAATTAAAATAAATGTTCTTCTGGATTAAATATTTTAAGTACTAAATTAAATATTAAAATAATATTAAAATAATATTTTTGAGTGTAAAATAAATAATTAGACATACTGTAATTTTTTGGAATTTATTGGACCCAAAAAACTATTTTTAAAGACCTAAAAATAATATTTTTAATTAAACCAAAATGAACCAGTTTAAACCATCCTGAACCGAATCGAACCAAAGCCTAGAATAAACCGAACCCTAAATAAACCAAACCAACCCTAGCGGGTCGGATTCGGATCTGAACCCGCTAGCCCGACCCGTAGCTACAGTAACTATCCCCATTTCTTCTCGGCGGTTTCCCCGACTCTCCGTCTACCCAACCGCCCTGGCGCCTTCCCTAACGGCCGCCCCCTATCCCTTCATCTCTCCAACGCTTCACCGCTCCGTACCGGCCATCGCCTCCTATAAAACCCCCATCGAACCCCCGCTCCTCTCCACCAACGACTCCCCAGCCACCCCTCTCCGCCATTTTAGACTTTCTGAAAACTGTCCCGAACCCACAAGTTCACGACCGTTTTACGTGCAACTTGTTAACTATTTCTAATTTCTGTTTGAACAGTTATTAAGACCATATAACCAAGTTTTAAAATCCTACTTTAGTTTAATTTATGTTATTGTAGATTGTAATTTATTGTAGATTGTAATTTATTGGAGGGTGAAATTGACCAAAAAACTTAATTAGTTAAACCTGATTTTTTCGGAACTGGGTGCGTCCCGCTAAACGAGGTGACATGGTAGTGTGTGAATTTTATCGAAAGGTGCACACCGTCAATACGAACGTGTGGGATTTTGCGAAAGTTGATTTGGATGTGCGTGCACACCGGAATCAACGCGTATCCGTCGAAATCGTCCCGTATCGGCCCTATTCTGAAACTCGTTGTAACTTTGTGTGTGCTCATCGTTTCAAAACAAAACTTGTGCCATCGGACTCGTAGTGTTATGCTAGTCCTGTGACCCAAGTTTGGTTCGATTCTGAGAACGTTGACAAAATCCCGTACGTGGGCCTCACGGCTTCACTTGACGGGCGATTTTGTGATCGGCTTATCGGAATCCAGTTATGGACATTCCGTTGGGTTCGTATCGTTGTTCTGGACTTGTAAACACTAAGTTTGAAGAATTTGGAGAACTTTATCTTTGGCACATTTTTCGGTGCGAAGTGGACCATATGTGGACCCCGCTTTGACCAGAAACTGTCAATTTTGCCCCTGTGTCCAAATTGGACTTATGGATAGGCAATCCTAGCTATTTTATATCTTTTGAGAATGATATTAGTGTTTATTTCAGCATCCGGAGGAGTACCTGAAGATCTTGCTGTTACTGGAGCAACAGTTGGAAACCAAACCCCAGGCAAGTGTACATTGCCAAACTTGCAGTACTTGCTTCATATTATTCTCTTAATTTATTTATATGATATATCTATTCAACCTAGGACCGTGTGATATTGCTTAGCGTCCGAATAAGATTCGGGTGTCAACGCCGTACACGGAGTCGTGTAACGTCACTTAGAGAATTGATATTGCGATCCTATATATTTTCGTGCTTGCATTATCAAGTACGTCATACCTTAGGACACTTGACATTATTCATGAGACAGAATCTTCCTGAGTTATTCATGGTGAATCTGTATAGGATTACAGGATTCGTGACATAGATCTTACATATGCATAGCTATCTTTATGACTTGCTGCATTAGTTAGAGGTCATGATCTTGCGTGTTATGGACATGAGACATCGTGGACATGAGACGTGTGATTACATTGGATGGGGAGAGACACACAGGCTACAGGCTAATTTTATATATATATTTATTATTGTGAGGCCGTAGACTCTACATCAGAGCTAGGTACATTACGTGATATTACTGCTACCGGCTCCCCGACACAGAGCTTGTAGTGGTCTCAGCCTGAGTTCTAGTGATGCTCTCATTTTGCATATCACTTAGCTGGTTACTTAGTTTGCCCTATTGATACATTTTTATATACTGCATTTATTTGGCTTAAGTTATTCTTGTACCTTGCTATATCCTCTAAGGACCTGGAATCCAGATTATGTCCCCATGTATAGCAGAAGAGATCTACCCCGAGATATATGTGACAGGAGCAGATATTAGAGCAGTACCAGTACTAGAGGACGAGGTGATGCCAGAAGATTTCTTCTGAGCATTTGCTTTATATACTCAGTCATTTTTGTTCTTGATACTCTATTTCATGTCTCGTGGATTAATGTATTAAACTCATTATCGGGTTGTTCCCCGAGACATTTACTGAGACTTATTGATTATTATTTCATCTTGATTATTCTGATATTGATTATGTTTATCTTCTGTGGATGAGATTAGAATTAGAAATATGACATGAAACATAGACCCCTATTATTGTTTTACAGCTTAAGTACACCTTAATGGGTCCATTAAATTGGGTTTGCCCATTGGAGTATGCTGCTGGCCATTGCCACGTGTCTAGTCCCTTGGTATTTTGGGACTGGGACGTGACATGGATTTTTGTGGTGGCCCATGCAGGTCAACGACTAAATTGTTTCGATTTTAACTAAGGAACTGAGCAAGCCCGTGATAAGGATAGGATAAGTTATAGGATCTCATCCACTTGATTGAATCGTTCTTGATCTCTATATCGGATTCGAAATAATTTCTTGACTTGCATCCTGCCTTAATTCTCCTGTGCGCCTTTTATAGTTTATTTTGGATGCAGAGTAATGGATTCACAAGCAAACAACGAGACTCCCGCAGGAACACCACAAGTTGCAGTTGTCACCTCCGACGATGAAGTGACACCAGTTGGTGGAGGACAATCAACCAAACAAAGCAATCAAGCAGATCAGCTCGTCTCGAGGTTCCAGCGAGACGATATTCCACCATCGTCGCAGTTTATTCCACCGATGCCTATTTTCCCACCAGGACACCCTATGGATGGCCAACAGATGTTCCAAATATTCTACACAATAATGCAAACCCAACAGCAGGTTTATCAAGAGGCCCAACAACAGCAGAGGACACCACCACAAGGACGCGGACAAGCTTTTACGATGACAATGGAGAACGCACAGACTCGTGGAGTAGTGAATACGCGTAAGATTTAAGTTTTATCATAGCTATCTATTCTTAGTAATGCTCTAGCACATGCTTGTTAATTCCATTCCCTAGCCTAAGCCTAGTATTATGAACTTGTTAGTACTTGATACCCAAGTTTTCCTAAGTCGTAGTTGATCTCTAACCAGATTCCTTTACTCTTGAATTACTTAACTCTCATTTGCTTAGGGAAATGTTTTTATTCCTTCCCTACGTATTCTGCTTAAGCCTCACACTTTCTCTCGATTTCTCCTTATTCATGATTCTTTCTTTGTGTCATGCTTTCAAACATGTCTTGCAACCGTGTCATCTCTTTTGACCGGTTATGTTTCATTCTTTTTAATTGCGAGGACGTAATTCTTTTAAGGAGGGTAGATTGTAAACACACGGATTTTTTAAAAATTAAAATATAATTTTTGGGAATTTTTTGTGATTTTTAAATAATTAAAATAAATGTTCTTTTGGATTAAATATTATTAAGTATTAAATTAAATATTAAAATATTATAAAAATAATATTTTTGAGTGTAAAATAAATAATTAGACATACTGGAATTTTTCTGAAATTTATTGGACCCAAAAACTATTTTTAAAGACCTAAAAATAATATTTTTAATTAAACCAAAATGAACTGGTTTAAACCATCCTGAACCGAACCGAACCAAAGCCTAGAATAAATCGAACCCTAAATAAACCAAACCAACCCTAGCGGGTCGGATTCGAATCTGAACCCGCTAGCCCGACCCGTAGCTACAGTAACTATCCCTATTTCTTCCTGACGGTTTCCCCGACTCTCCGTCTACCCCACCGCCCTGGCGCCTTCCCTAACGGTCGCCCCTATCCCTTCATCTCTCTGAAGCTTCACCGCCCCGTACCGGCCATCTCCTCCTATAAAACCCCCATCGAACCCCGGCTCCTCTCCACCATCGACTCCCCAGCCACCCGTCTCCGCCACTCTCGGCCGCCACTCGATTCCTAGCTCCCCGGCCACCTCCATCCACCCAACCTCCGACGATCCGCATCTCCCCTCCGGCCGACGATCTTCCCCGGCGATCTCCCCCGTAAGCCCGATCTCCGACATCACAGTAGCCGCAGCATCCAGAGCTCCCCGTAGCATCCAGAGCTCCCCGCAGCAGCCCGAGCCTCCGGCGACCATCCTCCGGCCAACCCCGTCCTCTCCGACGACCTCCGCCGCCGCCAGCGACGACCACCAGCAGCCAGAGCAGCCACAGCAGCGCCGCCACCTGCCGCCGAGCCATCGTGTGTACACGACTTATAGTCGTTTCCGACCCGCTATTCAGGTAAGAATTTCTCTCTCCTCATCGCGCCGATGTTTGAACGGTCTGTCACGACCCGCACCCGGTTTAGGGGCACGAGTGCGTGGGTACGTCCAGCCTACGCCGCAGCATCGGCGGTAGAACGCTGTCTAGGTCATGTAACTATCTAGTCAATCTCACATGAATACCCAACTCCATAAGGAGACGTGGATATCATAAAATAATGTTAGAAATACTCAATCACCTAAACTAAAGCACGATGAGATATCAAGGCAAACAAGAAATACAAGACATCAAAAACAAATATCCATACCTGCAATCAGTAACATCCAATCCTCAAGGGAGTCAGAAACAAGTCCACTAAGGTCACGGTCTGGAAAATATTTTCCAGTCAGGAAGGAGCAAAGTACATCTCTAAATAGCAGTTCTATATTAATGATATAAACTATGTAGCAGTTCTAGATGGAAATATACGAGATGCATGTATAGGTACGAGAAATGTACCATAAAAGAAATACTGAAAATACTGTAAGTAAATGCAGGAAAAGAAACAATATGTCAATGAGCAAGAAACCTATGACTAAGTGTGTGAGTACTAGCTTTAACATGTGATCGGCTTGGGAACTTGATCAGGCTGGTTACATGTGATTAGCTATGATTCATGTAAGGTCAGGCTAACCGTTGGTTAGCTATGATGCATGTAGAGGTCAGGCTAATCACACGTAACAGCTATGAAGCATGTAAATGGTCAGGCCGCACCCGACGTGAGATGTGGGGTGAGCTATGATGCATGTAAAGTTGGGTATGATCACATATCTACAATAAAATACTCCCCACCCCCGACTGGTATAGTAGATCCAATCATGGTACGCTATGGCACAGGATTCCCTAGGGAGGTAGCAAGTCTCCCCGGAAATCAGTGTCTGTACATGCACAAGATAACAAGGAAACAAGTCTTGTACAAGCTACACCATGAATAAGGAATAACATCTCATGACGAGATCCGTGTATACCAATCCGTGTAACCAACGTGTCAAGAGCATGGATATCTACACTAGATACAGTGAACATAGGAGATATCATAAATTAGAAATTAATCAGAGAATGTACTCGCCTTGGGTCCTTAGCTGTCAATACCAATGTCCTGTCCCAGAGTATCGTCTGGAGAATCCGACAGTCCTATAAACATATAATAATATCACTTGTATCAGATGCTACACTAACACACAATAGAAATACACTGGCCTCAGGGCTATGCCAGGCATGGCTCTAGTCAACTAGGGTCATCTAGTAGGGATACATATATAATACACATTTACACTCAGAGTATATACCAATAAAAACGTATATAATATATATATAAGTGTCTATTAGTAATTGTACAAAATACGTATATGTGTATATACACTAAATAGATGTATATAAATATATACTTATATACCAAAATACATATTTGTATATATATCAATCAACTATTTTTATATATGTATATTAACAAATCAAGGAATGTACATAATGCCACCCTCCTCAAGGTGATCCCAAATGAAGTAGCAGTTAGTTCCAATGGGTCCGGAGCAGTCCAAATAGCTAGAAACTATATAAAGAAGTCCAAGATCGGAGTTCGGTACGAAAATTGAGATAAGGATACCAGGCTAATAGGGGAAAGGGTCGTTTGTTTGTAATTAAGGTAACACCTTAATTTAATGAAAATTATTTCGAATTTATTTTGAACAATAATTTCAAATAAAAGTTTATTTATAAAAATCTAGAATTTATGTAAAAGTCATCATATATTTTTATATCTATAGTAAAACTGGTCACCAGCCCAAATAAACAAATTTTGAACAAATTTATTATTGAAACTATTTCTTAAATAATAATATAAACCCCAACAAATTATTATATTTTTGCATAATCAAAACCCTTATAATTATTACGCAACTACTAATTACATAAAAACTAACTAATTGCATATTAATATAACCAAATCCTTATATATAATACATAACTAAATTTTACACATAATAAATAACTAAATTCATACATTATAAACAATAAACAAATTATATTTTAATTACTAAACTAATTACATAAAATTACTAAACTAATTACATGAAATTACTCAACTAATTACATGAAATTTCTAAACTAATTATATGAAATTACTAAACTAATTATATTAATTACTAACTAATTATAAATAAACTAAACTAATTATATAATAAACTAAACGAATTATATAAAACCGTAACTTAACTATACACAGAACAAAAGAGGGAAAAGGGAAGTCAGAAGTCGGGCTCACGTTGGGAGAGGGGTTTCCCGGCGTCGACGCGGGGAAGGTCCGCCGGGGTCACGCAGGCAAGGCGTCGGCGGTCGACGACTGCTGTGGCGGCGGCGGTGCTCGGCTCGACGGATCTGCTGTAGCTGCGGCGGTCGAAGCTCGGCGGTGGTCGACGGATCCAAGGCGGCCACGGCTCGACGACGATGAGGGGATCTGCGGCGGCCTCCGGCGGTCGAGATCTAGGTTAGGGTTTTGGGTTCTGTGAACGAGTCGGGGTTGGAGCGTGTCCGGGGCTGGACACGATGGATTCGAGGTACTGTGGACGTGTCCGGGTGTTGGACACAGGGGTTTGAATGTAATGTGGTGTGGGGGTTGTGTCCAGGTGGTGTCGGACACGAAAATCTGGTTGTAATATTGTAAATCTGGACGCATGAAATGAATGGATACGGTAGGACACCCGGGGTCGGACCCGAGGCCAACACGGCTGACACGGTAATGCTGGACACACGGACACGAGCACACAAATCAATGGTGATGGCTTGTTGGCTTGTGGGAATTTGTGAGGGCTAGCTAGGGTTTCTTGGGAATGGTGTGGTGAGAGACTTTAAATAGGGAGAGAGGTTGTGGGATAAAGGGTGAGGATTGGCCCAATTAATGAATGGCCCAGATTATACATGAATGAGTTTTTCATGTGGGAAATGAGGGTGTGAAAGGGAGATGGTAAACTTGTAAATTTTTAATAGAAAAAGATTATAATTTAAGAAAATATTTTAAGAGCTTCCAAGGCTAACTGATTTCCAATTAGCTACTAATTAAATCCATATTCCACAACCTTAGAAAGTATGTAATTTATTTATTTACTATCCCAAATGGATATAAAAATTTTATGAACTATCAACTAGTCCTTCAAATAATTTTATTAAACAATAATTTCATGATTTCAAACCAATAAATATTCGAAGCTAGAGTATTATATATACATATTATTATTTATCTATTCCATTTATAATAAATCGACATTTAAGAAAAATGATTTTGATAAAAGATTTTAAATCACCTTCTAAAATCAAACATTGCTCAAAATCTAATACTAGAACTCAAGGAGAAAATATTTTATAAACTTGATATTTTAAAATAAATTAAAATCTAAATATTTCGGGAATTTGGAAATCGGAGGTTACAAGTCTATCCACCTTAGAAAAATTTCGTCCTCGAAATTTAAGATCCTCAATAATTGCCTTTACTCATCATATTATTTCTATCAAAATTTAAATTTCAAACCAAATAATCATGAAGTAATTTCATATTGTTATTTCACAACCTTTCAAAATTATATAACATCATATTCCTGAAAATCTTCAAGTTTAAAATCAAATTCAAATTTTTATCATAATCTCCTCCAAAATTTAAGTTCGTATCTAAATACTCAAGGATTTTAATATCCAATCCTCCAATTGAAATCCAATCAATGCATATTAAAAAATCATATCCCAAAATTTGAATTTAAACACTAATCCGTTAATCATCTTACTCCTCTAACTCAATTTCAATTGATGCTTATTCAAAATCTATATCCTATCCTGAGAATTGAATTCGACACTATTCCATTAACGATTTTACTTCCTGATTTCCTTTTTCTTCAAAATACTCAACGATGCGATACTTACGGAATCTTTAATGCAACATTCATTTTATAAAATTTCAAATTTCTATCTTGCAATCAAATAGATAAAATGATAGTTTCCCATTTTCTTAAATTTTAATAACCAATTCAATCATATCAAGACCTTCCTAAAATTAATAAATCTTCAAATTTTGCCCTGTGAATTTCTTAACTCTCCATTTAAGTTAATGTTTATCCTCGAATTTTAATCATACCTCGGTTTTCGTAAAATCAATGATCCATCACCCCTGTTATAACAACCCCTTAATTCTTTATTTAAATTAATGCTCATCCACAATTTAATCATCTTGTCCCTTTTTGTCAGTCATAACCTTGTCATAGATCTTAGCTATGGTCAAAAACCCTAATGATCATGGTTTAAGAAAAATTCTACCTACAGCCATGCGATCTAAGAAAATATATAGGTCATGTATCTTTTGTCATGGTACTGCAGTCCCTGTCGGGGTGTACTACCAATTTTATTCTAACAAGAAATCATGCATACAACTACAGTACTAGGAAAATCAATCAATCGAAAGACGGAAAAAGGAACATTAGGAGGGAAAGAAAGAACCTGCTAATATATTACTTGTAGTATCTCCTATCTCTAACAAACACTTAACTCTAGCACATTCACTAACTAATTCCTATTCCTGTACACTGGTACCCATATCAACTAATCATTAATCCACAAGATCCATGAATATATCAATATTGCACACACCTGTCTATAAATACCAAAATCTGATACCAAGAACCTCTAACATAACCATGATTCAATAATGCATCCAAGTTGATACCTCTATCTCTTTAGTACCATACCCTCTGTCAGTTCCCGTTCCTACTACAATTGTTCATACTGGTCGTTCTTATCACTCAATTATACGTCAAGTGCAACACCATACTAAATACTGCTCTTTCCAATACAATTTTAGATGGACACCCAAGTCAGTCTGCGGTGCCATCTCAATCATGCTCAAGTCACTAGATCCTTACACATGTATATCATCTACTCATATATTAATATTCATATTTCTCATCTACCATAAATTTAATCCTCAAAAATAATCATCAAGGTTTAACTTCTCGATCAACTTAAAAATAATTGTATATGCCTCCTCAAAGTCAGATACTCAACATCGAAATAAAATTTTAATCACTTCTAAAATCTTTGTAGCCTTGACCATGTTTATTGAATCAATATTTGAAATCCTCAAAAATTTTAATGACACAATCTCATCTCCTCAATAATTCTCAAAGTTTAAAATTCATTTCCACTCTTTTAATTTATAAATCCATAAATTTACATATAAGTGCTCACGGTCTCTAATACTCGAGGTGCACTCAATACCTCTATTGTCTACAACTGTGTACTAAATTTGTACTGCCCGAATCACTTGCACTATTACCTCCAATGATCAAAGTTATCATCACCTGTATTTTCTTTCATGATTTCAATTTATGTCAACTGGTATATCACCCGATTATCATCACGCAGAGTGCTTACTGTTTTGAGCGTCGTTCTCGACTAATCCTCGATATAGAACCATTAGCACTCTTGGTATTATATCACTAGCTTCATTAATGGATCATCTCATCAAGCTCATTATAACTCATGATTACAGGTATCTACTATAACACTCATGTTTCTTTACTCTCATGGGCAGGTATATGGTTCCTTATCTCGATTGATGTATAGGTATTTCCCTTTAACTTTTTCAGCCTGTTAAACTGATCTGTGATACGCCTCACCATTTCCATTACCTATTCCGATATTTCTCTACTCATGACACCTCATTAACTTTATGCGTATATATTTCCTTACCCTTGACACTTCCGATATCAATCATCAAATTGAACATCATGCTCCATTAATTTTTAACACAATTTCTTGATACCTAATTGTTTACATTGATCACTTAATTACATAATCATGATTATCCAGGACGGGTAATTGGCTCTGATACTAACTCTGAGAACTATCACTGATACTCTATACTATCCCTCTACTTATAGTACTATAATGATACTTATCCTAGAACTATTGTTATAAGGTACCATGCTATGGTTAACTCTAGATTAAGGCCTACTGCTCACATGTCCAACTAGGAAACACTTATAACTCACTAACAACACTCAACCAATACTAACACTCAAGACACAGCCATAATTAAAAGTCACTAATTATCATACTTAATAAGGAATCCTCAAGGAAATAAGGCTCAAAAGAACTGGGTTAAGGACTGAAGGTATCTTTACTGCTAGTAAAGAAAAGAAGCGATGGAACAAAGTCCTGGAATAACAGAAATAGATAAGTCTTGAGATGATACTTTAAGAACAAATTTTTAAGACACAACCTGATAATCATACATGTCGGTCAGAAATCATGACGCTGAGGATCCTCGCCATGCCAGTAAGCATAGGTACGATAAACGACAGGTTCCGTAACTAAAGTACGCAACCCTACAGTCATGTCATCTAGAATCTTCGCTAAACGGTACGGCTGCGATAACTCTAGGTTCCATAACCCAAGCAGACGTTTCACCTTTCTCACTGTTCTCATCCATATATGTCATCAGATGATATCGTAAAATTTAGTCCGTAAAATTCATCTCGGCATGAAATCAACTCTACAATGAAACCAAAATTCTAATTTTAATAATTGATCAACAATAATCAAATTCAATATCAATGAGTGAGGACGGACGGAAACAAGGCGAAGGATTTAAAATTAGAAATTTTAATAAGATTCTCAAGGGGTCATCCCAGGAATCTCTCAAGAATTTGTGATTGAGTATTCTCTCTCATCCTAGTATCCTATGTCCTATATTCTATAGCAGGTACGTAGTAGTACAACTATGACGTCGCACTACTACGACATCGCACAACTAGCAAAGTCTGACCTGCATGGGCCACCACTAAAAACATGTCACGACCCGCACCCGGTTTAGGGGCACGAGTGCGTAGGTACGTCCAGCCTACGCCGCAGCATCGGCGGTAGAACGCTGTCTAGGTCATGTATCTTTTCTAGTCAATATCACATGAATACCCAACTCCATAAGGAGACGTGGATATCATAAAATAATATTAGAAATACTCAATCACCTAAACTAAAACACGATGAGATATCAAGGCAAACAAGAAATACAAGACATTAAAAACAAATATCCATACCTGCAATCAGTAACATCCAATCCTCAAGGGAGTCAGAAACAAGTCCACTAAGGTCACGGTCTGGAAAATATTTTTCAGTCAGGAAGGAGCAAAGTACATCTCTAAATAGCAGTTCTATATTAATGATATAAACTATGTAGCAGTTCTAGATGGAAATATACGAGATGCATGTATAGGTACGAGAAATATACCATAAAAGAAATACTGAAAATACTGTAAGTAAATGCAGGAAAAGAAACAATATGTCAATGAGCAAGAAACCTATGACTAAGTGTGTGAGTACTAGCTTTAACATGTGATCGGCTTGGGAACTTGATCAGGCTGGTTACATGTGATTAGCTATGATTCATGTAAGGTCAGGCTAACCGTTGGTTAGCTATGATGCATGTAGAGTTCAGGCTAATCACACTTAACAGCTATGAAGCATGTAAATGGTCAGGCCGCACCCGACGTGAGATGTGGGGTGAGCTATAATGCATGTAAAGTTGGGTATGATCACATATCTACACTAAAATACTCCCCACCCCCGACTGGTATAGTAGATCCAATCATGGTACGCTATGGCACGGGATTCCCTAGGGAGGTAGCAAGTCTCCCCGAAAATCAGTGTCTGTACATGCACAAGATAACAAGGAAACAAGTCTTGTACAAGCTACACCATGAATAAGAAATAATATCTCATGACGAGATCCATGTATACCAATCCGTGTAACCAACGTGTCTAGAGCATGGATATCTACACTAGATACAGTGAACATAGGAGATATCATAAATTAGAAACTAATCAGAGAATGTACTCGCCTTGGGTCCTTAGCTGTCAATACCAATGTCCTGTCCCAGAGTATCGTCTGGAGAATCCGACAGTCCTATAAACATATAATAATATCACTTGTATCAGATGCTACACTAACACACAATAGAAATACACTGGCCTCAGGGTTATGCCAGGCATGGCTCTAGTCAACTAGGGTCATCTAGTAGGGATACATATATAATACACATTTACACTCAGAGTATATACCAATAAAAATGTATATAATATATATATAAGTGTCTATTAGTAATTGTACAAAATACGTATATGTGTATATACACTAAATAGATGTATATAAATATATACTTATATACCAAAATACATATTTGTATATATATCAATCAACTATTTTTATATATGTATATTAACAAATCAAGGAATGTACATAATGCCACCCTCCTTAAGGTGATCCCAAATGAAGTAGCAGTTAGTTCCAATGGGTCCGGAGCAGTCCAAATAGCTAGAAACTATATAAAGAAGTCCAAGATCGGAGTTCGGTACGAAAATCGTGATAAGGATACCAGGCTAATAGGGGAAAGGGTCGTTTGTTTGTAATTAAGGTAACACCTTAATTTAATGAAAATCATTTCAAATTTATTTTGAACAATAATTTCAAATAAAAGTTTATTTATAAAAATCTAGAATTTATGTAAAAGTCATCATATATTTTTATATCTATAGTAAAACTGGTCACCAGCCCAAATAAACAAATTTTGAACAAATTTATTATTGAAACTATTTCTTAAATAATAATATAAACCCCAACAAATTATTATATTTTTGCATAATCAAAACCCTTATAATTATTACGCAACTACTAATTACATAAAAACTAACTAATTGCATATTAATATAACCAAATCCTTATATATAATACATAACTAAATTTTACACATAATAAATAACTAAATTCATACATTATAAACAATAAACTAATTATATTTTAATTACTAAACTAATTACATAAAATTACTAAACTAATTACATGAAATTACTAAACTAATTACATAAAATTTCTAAACTAATTATATGAAATTACTAAACTAATTATATTAATTACTAACTAATTATAAATAAACTAAACTAATTATATAATAAACTAAACGAATTATATAAAACCGTAACTTAACTATACACAGAACAAAAGAGGGAAAAGGGAAGTCAGAAGTCGGGCTCACGTTGGGAGAGGGGTTTCCCGGCGTCGACGCGGGGAAGGTCCGCCGGGGTCACGCGGGCAAGGCGTCGGCGGTCGACGACTGCTGTGGCGGCGGCGGTGCTCGGCTCGACGGATCTGCTGTGGCGGCGGCGGTCGAAGCTCGGCGGTGGTCGACGGATCCGAGGCGGCCACGGCTCGACGACGATGAGGGGATCCGCGGCGGCCACCGGCGGTCGAGATCTAGGTTAGGGTTTTGGGTTCTGTGAACGAGTCGGGGTTGGATCGTGTCCGGGGCTGGACACGATGGATTCGAGGTACTGTGGACGTGTCCGGGTGTTGGACACAGGGGTTTGAATGTAATGTGGTGTGGGGATTGTGTCCAGGTGGTGTCGGACACGAAAATCTGGTTGTAATATTGTAAATCTGGACGCATGAAATGAATGGATACGGTAGGACACCCGGGGTCGGACCCGAGGCCAACACGGCTGACACGGTAATGCTGGACACACGGACACGAGCACACAAATCAATGGTGATGGCTTGTTGGCTTGTGGGAATTTGTGAGGGCTAGCTAGGGTTTCTTGGGAATGGTGTGGTGAGAGACTTTAAATAGGGAGAGAGGTTGTGGGATAAAGGGTGAGGATTGGCCCAATTAATGAATGGCCCAGATTATACATGAATGAGTTTTTCATGTGGGAAATGAGGGTGTGAAAGGGAGATGGTAAACTTGTAAATTTTTAATAGAAAAAGATTATAATTTAAGAAAATATTTTAAGAGCTTCCAAGGCTAACTGATTTCCAATTAGCTACTAATTAAATCCATATTCTACAACCTTAGAAAGTATGTAATTTATTTATTTACTATCCCAAATGGATATAAAAATTTTATGAACTATCAACTAGTCCTTCAAATAATTTTATTAAACAATAATTTCATGATTTCAAACCAATAAATATTCGAAGCTAGAGTATTATATATACATATTATTATTTATCTATTCCATTTATAATAAATCGACATTTAAGAAAAATAATTTTGATAAAAGATTTTAAATCACCTTCTAAAATCAAACAATGCTCAAAATATAATACTAGAACTCAAGGAGAAAATATTTTATAAACTTGATATTTTAAAATAAATTAAAATCTAAATATTTCGGAAATTTGGAAATCGGAGGTTACACGGTCTATTATAACCCGTTTCCTACGTGACCCTCTCGAACCCCATAAAATTAGACTGGATATCGTGTCCTGTGTCGATCGTAAACCGCGATGCAAAAACAGAAAAATATTTTCAATTTTAGACTTTTCAAACTGTCCCGAACTCACAAGTTCACGACCGTTTTACGTGCAACCTATTAACTATTTCTAATTTCTGTTTGAACAGTTATTTAGACCATATAACCAAGTTTTAAAACCCTATTTTAGTTTAATTTATGTTGCTATAGATTGTAATTTATTAGAGGGTAAAATTGACCAAAAAACTTGGTTAATTAAACCTAATTTTTTCGAAATTGGGTGCGTCCCGCTAAACAAGACGACTTGGTCGTGTGAGAATTTCAATAAAAGGTGTGCACCGTCAATATAGACGTGTGAGATTTTGGAAGTTGATTTGGATATGCGTGCACACCGGAATCAACGCGTATCCGTCAAAATCGCCCCGTATCGGCCATGTTCTGAAACTCATTATAATTTTGTGTGTGCTCGTCGTTTTGAAACGAAACTTGCACCATCGGACTCGTAGCGTTATGCTGGTCCTGTGACCCAAGTTTGGTTCGATTCTAAGAACGTTGACAAAATTCCGTATCGTGGGCCCCACGGCTCCACTTGACAGGCAATTTTGTGATCGGCTCATCGGAATCCAGTTATGGATATTCCGTTGGGTTTATCATCGTTTTGGACTTGTAGACACTAAGTTTGACGAATTTGGAGAACTTTATCTCTGGCACATTTTTTGGTGCGAAGTGGGCCACATGTGGATCCCGCTTTGACCAGAAACTGTCAATTTTATCCCTGTGTCCAAATTGGACTTATGGATAAGCAATCCAAGCTATTTCATATCTTCTGAGAATGATGTTAGTGTTTATTTCAGCATCCGGAGGAGTACCTAAAGATCTTGTTGTTACTGGAGCAACAGTTGAAACCAAACCCCAGGCAAGTGTACATTGCCAAACTTGTAGTACTTGCTTCATATTATTCTCTTAATTTATTTATGTGATTTATCTGTTCAACCTAGGACCGTGTGACATTGCTTAGCGTCCGAATAAGATTCGGGTGTCGATGTCGAACGCGGAGTCATGTAACGTCACTTAGAGAATTGATATTGCGATCCTATATATTTTCGTGCTTGCACTATCAAGTACGTCATACCATAGGACACTTGACACTATTCATAAGACAGAATTTTCCTGAGTTATTTATGGTAATTCTATATAGGATTACAGGATGCGTGACATAGATCTTACATATGCATAGCTATCTTTTTGACTCGCTGCATTAGTTAGAGGTCATGATCTTGCATGTTATGGACATGAGACGTCGTCGACATGAGACGTGTAATTACATTGGGTGGGAAGAGACACACGGGCTATAGGCTGATTATATATATATATATATATATATATATATATATATATATATATATATATATATATATATATTATTGTGAGGTCGTAGACTCTACATCATAGCTAGGCACATTACGTAATATTACTGCTACCGGCTCCTCGACACAGAGCTTGTAGTGGTCTCAGCCTGAGTTCTAGTGATGCTCTCATTTTGCATATCACTTAGCTGGTTACTTACTTTACCCTACTGATATATTTTTATATACTGCATTTATTTGGCTTGAGTTATTTTTGTACCTTGCTATGTCCCCTGAGGACCTGGAATCCGGATTATGTCCCCATGTATAGCAGAAGAGATCTACCCAGAGGTATACGTGAAAGGAGCAGACATTGGAGCAGTACTAGTACCAGAGGACGAGATGATGCCAGAAGAATTCTCCTGAGTATTTGCTTTATATACTCAGTCATTTCTATTCTTGATACTCTATTTCATGTCTCATGGATTAATGTATTAAACTCATTATCGGGTTGATCCCCGAGACATTTATTGAGACTTGTTGATTATTATTTCATCTTGATTATTCTGATATTGATTGTGTTTATCTTCTCTGGATGAGATTAGAATTAGAAATGCGGCATGAATCATAGACCCTTATTGTTGTTTTACAGCTTAAGTGCACCCTAATGGGACCATTAAATTGGGTTTGCCCACTGGAGTATGCAGATGGAAATAGAGTATCAAGATTATTATTTCATCTTGATTATTCTGATATTGATTGTGTTTATCTTCTCTGGATGAGATTAGAATTAGAAATGTGGCATGAATCATAGACCCTTATTGTTGTTTTACAGCTTAAGTGCACCCTAATGGGACCATTAAATTGGGTTTGCCCACTGGAGTATGCAGATGGCCATTGCCACGTGTCTAGTCCCTCGATATTTTGGGACTGGGGCGTGACATGCATACTACAAGTAAGCCACTTAGGGTCACAAAGAACATATATTGTCTCAATCAGTCAAGCAAGAGCAGTAAGCATAGAACATATATGACAAGGAAGTAAGGCGTCACAAACGTTCTGCCAAGATATTCTAGAAACCAGCTATGCAAAATAAGAAAGATGACAGAGTATCAAAAGTACATGACCATGATCAACTTCAATATGATTAATTACAATCATGTAGGAAAACTAAATATCCAGATTTACGGCTAACAAGTGTCAGCGGCTAAACACCCAAAAGTCTCAAATATACAATAACAAGTAGTGATCAAGAAACTCACTCATTTCCTTTAGTGGCCATCCGCCTAGTGCGCGTCATGGTTCAGGGGGAAGTACGCTTGATCCTCGGATGCTGGCTCTAAACTTTAGCCATGCAAAACCAGTGGGGTTAGACCCCAAATAGCAAGTACCACAAAGGAAGCACAAATAAAGAAATAAAACCAGGTTATAAAATATATATATATATATATATATATATATATATATATATATTGTTCTATCTCATAGTTTCGGTTCATAGCCTATTATGCCACAATAATCTAACCCTACACCAAACAAGAACAAGGGTTAGACCATAGCACCATGATATTCCATGTCCCTAGACTATTTGACCGCAGATGCAATACACAAACAAGCTCAGTTACATAATCGTCCAATCACTTGTACGGCTTACTAGATGGAGTCTGGGTTATCCCAGAATTATTATGCATATAGGAATCCTAAAATCGAACCAAGTACTAGCAGGGTTAGCCGAGCCATAAATTATCGCATAGCACGTAGTATTGCACGTCGGTCCCTCGTAAGGCCACCGTGCTAAGATCGCATAGAACACATAGTATAGTATAATAGTCGAATATTGCCATCCACTAATGAGGACTTAAACAATATCTATAGGGACATGCCTGCACACCCCAATTCAGATGATTGGAGGTGGCTAGTTAGGCACGATCTCGAGATTCCATTTTCTCTCAACGCTCTACAAATTTAGTTGCCTAGTTAACCCTATTGTTAACTGGAATCACATGGCATGGTCATATGGTATTCCCCATATATGATGTACTATAGTACGGCCACGCTAGATACGAATCTACTTGTCACTTTGTAGTTTAACTTGGATTCACCCCAACGTGATGCAACAATCAACATATCCTAGCCACACTTGGTTATTGACCAACTATCATGTCCATGCTGGAGGAATTGATTATATCACATATCGCTTAGCACGTAGGCATACCTCGATATGAAACATGTAACATAATCACCTAGAAATACTTAGCACGTAGAAACACATAGCACGTAGTTAGTGTATCAGCACGGGTACCAATAGTCGAGTCAAGTTATCAATCATTGATATATCACATGAGTTCTAGCACATTACAATACGTAGGTCGAGTCAGGCACATAGCTAGCCATAGTCACTTGGCCGCATGGTTTATCTCTATTCGTAGTCGGGTCAAGCATATAGTCAGGTTCAACACATGGTCACTTAGTTCTCATGCATTCCAATTATCAATCTCACATTTAGAATCACAAAAATCCAATAAACCATCAAACCAAGAAAAATCAATAAATCATGCACACAAGGACGCATAGAGTAGGGTCGCATATGACAGGTGCCGCATAGGGATTTCTGCCGCATAGGAAGTCAAGTTGCATAGCCGCATGGGTCGCATAGAAAGTTGGGTCACATGAGTTCTGACAGCATAGCCGCATGAGCTCGGACTGCATGGCCGCATGAGTTCAGACTGCATGGTCGCATGAGCTCAGACTGCATGGCCGCATGAGTTCAGACCGTATGGCCGCATGAGCTATGACCGCATGGCCGCATGAGTTCAGACCGCATGGCGGCATGGGTTCAGACCGCATGGCCGCATGAGCTCAGACCGCATGAGTTCACTTGCCGCATATAGGCCAAGGACACATGGAACTCTCGGCCGCGTGGAACTTCGTTTTCTCCAAACAGCAAGTTCAGTTATGGCAAAAACTCCAAAAACCCAAAAAAAAAATTCCTTCATAAAAACTTTATTTTAATTCTGAATTGAGTGAACCAAAAGCCAAAACGCTCGAAATAAAGTGCTCCATCCATCCCAAAAATTATTTTTTTGAAAATACTATATTTTAGTATATCAAAACCACCAAAAACTCAAGGAACTCATATAGTTTTAAGTTAGAAAAGTAGATCCACACAAATCCACCCATCAAAACCGAAAAATTCAAGTACTAAAAGTGTTTAGAATCATTATGAGCACATAATAGAATAATAAAATACAAAAAAAAAAAATCAAAAATCAAAAGATTTTTCTATGTGATGCAAGGTGTACTTGCCTAAATGAAGAAAGAAGAGGAAATAGAAAGAATGAGGGAAGAAAGAGAAACATGTTAGGTTTTATAGTTAGGGTTTGAGGTTTAGACCATGGTTTCAACTCATAAATGAACCAAACCAACAATTAAACTATGGGTCTAATTGAACCAAAGAATTGGTCTAGTGTCCGTGCATGCAACATAATTATCATGTAAGCAACAAATAATATAAGCAGAAAAACTAATATGTTCCAGATACATATATCGGGAACAGAGAGTGTCATCTCTACCCACCTTAGAAAAATTCTGTCCTCGAAATTTAAACCCAAGGCTATCTAGGAAAAACAGAACAAGCACTATGCTAACTACAAGCTTATGTGTTCACATGCAATCAAATTCAAGCATATAATAAAGAAAACAGTATTACATAGCATGGGTAAACGAATTACGAGATTCGAGATACGAAGGCATAAGAACGAATATACCTTCCGTATCGAACATGTGCGGATACCAAGATCGGATATCGTCCTCGCGCTCCTACGTCGACTCTCCCAAAGGGTGATGACCCCAAGCAACCCGGACAAGATGGATAGTTCTATTCTTGAGCATCTTCTTCCTTTGGTCCAAAATAGACACGGGTGTTCCTCGTAAGACAAGTTGGTACCAACGGCTAGCCCAGAATGGTCGAGGATATGACTCAGATCTAGGACATACCTACGCAATTGAGATACATAAAATACATCGTGTACCTCACGTAGCAAAGACAGAAGGGCAAGACGATAAGCAACATCGTCCACCCGCTCAAGAATATCGAACGGACTAACGTATCACGGACTAAGCTTTCCGCGAACCCCGAATCTAATGACTCCGCGGGTTGGCAAAATCCGCAAGAATACGTGGTCGTCGACACAAAAATCTAAAGTCCTACGATGTTGATCTGCCCAATGCCGATGCCTATCTTGCACAACCCGAAGTCGCTCTCTGTTTTGCTTGACAACTTCTACTGTCTGCGTGATCATCTCTAGGCCTAACATCTTTCGCTCAACTATATCATCCCATGCCAATAGTGATCTATACTTTGTCCCATATAATGCTTCAAAGGGTGCCATCTGAATATTTGTTTGATAACTGTTGTTGTATGAGAACTCAACGAGATGAAGGTGATCTTTTCAAGACCCTCCAAAATCCAAAGTACAAGCTTATAGCATATCTTTCAGGGTCTGGATGGTTCTCCCTGATTGCTCGCCTGTTTATGGATGGTAAGTGGTACTGAATCTCAACTTGGTGTCCAAACTCTGTGTAAACTCTTCCAAAAATATGAAGTAAAACGAGTGTCTCGATCTGATACAATACTCACTGGGACGTGTTGTCTTACTATATGTCGCATGTACATCTTCACTAAATGCTCTGTGGATTGTCCTAGTCAGAAAGGAAGAAAATAAGCTACTTTCAAGAGACGATCCACTATTACCCAAACTGCATCACGACCAGTCGGGGATCTAGGTAAACCGGCCCCAAATTCTATCGTGATATGTTCCCACTTCCACTCCAGAATAGGAAGCAGATATAATAATCATGTCGGTCTTTATTGGTCGACCTTCACTTGCTGGCATACCAAACATCGAGAAATGAATCGTGCTATCTTCCTCTTCATCCCGTTCTACCAGAAATATTGCTTGATGTCTTGATACATCTTTTTACCTCCTAGATGAATTGAATACTGGGAACTGTAAGCCTTCATTATTACTTCTTGTCGGATATCTCTTCTTGTCGGATTACTCCCTTGGTGACGCTGTTGTGGCCTCTACTGGCCCTCCTGCTGATTCTACTGCTACTAGTACATCTTAGCTTGCATCTGTAACAGACGCTGAGCTAATGGGCGTACTGCTGTCGCTGGCCCTCTCTATTGTACTGCTCCTGGTACTGGCAGTGCTAGGAATTGCTGATCTTGCCCTCCTGGCCTTTACATCATTGGATAATTGATAATCCAACCTGTTGGCTGCCCTACATACATCTCTAGTGTGGCCTCCCTTGCTATAATAAGTATATTTTGTTGGTGCTCCCTGACGTTGTTGTTGTTGTTGTTGTTGTTGTTGTTGATGTTGCCCTGGCTGCTACTGAGCCGATACTGTCACCATCGAAATTGCTGCCCTCATTGGCACTGAATTATGGATACGAACGTCAGGTGATGGTGCTGACGTCCGAGGCACTCCTCCACCTCCTCCTCCTCTCTGAACGTGAGACCTCTTATGGCCTCATGTCCTTGCCGATAACCTCTACATGGTAAGCTCGTGCCTCCGAGCTGCTATCAGTACTTCTTCATAAGTCTGGTAGTTATTTTCCTCTACCAGTTGTAGAATCTCCAGATAAAGTCTTTGCTAGAACCTCATTGCTCTATCTGACTTCGTAGCCACTATAGTCAGAGCGAATCTACTCAGCCTGCAAAACTCGGCTACATATCCATCCACTGTTCTACCGGCCTGCTTGAGACCGATAAATCTCTGTTGGAGCTCATACTGCACTACGAATTCAAAGTACTTGGCATAGAATCGATCCTTAAAACTGTCCCAAGAGATAGGATGCCTCAAACCAACCTCTACCGATGCCCACCAGTCACGGGCAAGGTCCTAAAGTTGCAATCGGACCTGGTCAACTTGTTCATCAGCCGAAACCTTTGTCGCCGCCAGAATGACCCCGATGTCTTAGAGCTATGCTTCTACCGTGATGGCGTCCTCCATGCCGTCAAAGTATCTCAGGTTAAATCGACAAATTCTAACCGACGCCCCCGAATCATTCATTCTTTCTCTTTCTAGGACCGTCTGCAAACCTTGACTCAACAAGACATTCTGCTTTTATTGTTGAAACTGCTGATGTTGTTGCACTGCCATCTAATGTTGTTACGTAGCTATCATTTCCCAGAGGATCTCCAGTAATGCTGGGGTGTCAAATACCACTGGTATTGCGGGTACTACTAGGGATACGGGGATCTCAGGGGATGGTTGCTCAACATGTCCAATATTCGGTTCCACCGTGCCAGCTTGTTCAACTACTGGATCTACTCGAATTTGACTCTAAACAGGTGCTACCTCCCGTTGTTGCCCAGGGAAACCCTGTCCTGACATACCTGCTGCTCCAGCAACTGAAGAAGCCCTAAAGAAAAGGACAAAAAATATCAAGAACAGGACAGAAAGGATCAAGAAAATAATTAATTTGATAGTCAAGCAAGGCTTTGAGAAGAACGAATCTATAATTTCAAAGGCATGTGTTTGATTGAGACTCTTATGATCATAACACCCCATAAGTCTGAAAACATAGACATGTATGGGCCACCACTAAAACCTTGTCATGCTCCAGTATCGAAATACGGAGACGGACATGGCCAGCTCCCCGGTACAAGGTATAGTACATCGTACGACGGTCACGCATATAACTAGACAAGAGAGTGCATACTACAAGCAAGTCACTTAGGGTCACAAAGCACATCAATTGTCTCAATCAGTCAAGTAAGAACAATAAGCATAAAACATATATGACAAGGAAGTAAGACGTCCCAAATGCCCTGCCACGATATTCTGGAAACCGGCTGTGCAAAATAAGAAAGCTGGCAGAGTATCAAAAGTATATAACCATGATCAACTGAAGTCTAATTAATTACAATCATGTAGAGAAACTAAATATCCAGATTTACGGCTAACAAATGCCGGTGGCTAAACGCCCAAAAGACTAAAATATACAATAACTAGTAATGATCAAGAAACCCACTCGTTTTTCTCAGTGTCCATCCGCCTGGTGCGTGCCATGGTTCAGGGGGAAGTTAGCTTGATCCTCAGGTGTTAGCTCTAAACCTGGCCATGCAAAATCAGTGGGGTTAGACCCCAAATACCAAGTACCACAAAGGGAGCACGAATGAAAAAATAAAATCAGGTTATGAAATATATATATATATATATATATATATATATATATATATATATATATATATATATATATAGATCTGTCTTATAGTTTTGGTTCATAGCCTATCATGCCACAATAATCTAACCCTACAACTAAACAAGGACAAGGGTTAGACTATTGCACCATGATATTTCATATCCCTAGACTATTTGACAGCAGATACAATACAAAAATAAGCTCAGTTACATAATCGGCCAATCACTTGTACGGCTTACTAGATGGAGTCCGGATTATCCCAAAATTATTATGCATATAGCAATCCTCAGATTTAAACCAGGTACTAGCAGGGTTAGCCGAGCCATAAATTGTCGCATAGCACGTAGTATTGTGCAACGGTCCCTCGTAAGACCACCGTGCTAAGATCACACAGAACACATAGTATAGTATAATAGTCAAATATTGCCATCCACTAATGAGGACTTAAACAATATCAATGGGGACTAGCCTGTATACCCTAATTCAGATAACTGGAGATGGCTAGTTAGACACAATCTCGAGATTACATTCCCTCACAATGCTCTACAAGTTTTGTTTCCTAGTTAACCCTATTGTTAACTGGAATTACGTGGCATGGTCACATGGTATTCTCCTTATATGATGTACCATAGTACGGCCATGCTAAATACGAATCCACTTGTCACTTTGCAGTTCAACTTGGTTTCACCCCAATGTGATGCAACAATCAACAGATCCTAGCCACGCTTGGTTATTGACCAACTATCATGTCCATGCTGGAGGAATTTATTATATCACATGTCGCTTAGCACGTAGGCACACCTCGGTGTGAAACATCTAACATAATCATGTAAAAATACTTAGCACGTAGAAACACATAGCACATAGTAAGTGTATAAGCACGGATACCAATAGTCGAGTCAAGTTACCAATCATTGGTAAATCACATGAGTTCTAGCATATTGTAATACGTAGGTTGAGTCAGGCACATAGGTAGTCACTTGGCCGCATGGTCTATCTCTATTCATAGTCGGGTCAAGCATATAGTCAGATTCAACACATAGTCACTCAGTTCTCATGCATTTCAATAATCAATCTCACACTTAGAATCACAAAAATCCAATAAAGCATCAAATCAAGAAAAATCAATAAATTATGTACACAAGGCCGCATAGAGTCAGGGTTGCATATGAGAGGTGCCGCATAGGGATTGTTGTTGCATAGGAAGTCAGGTCGCATAGCCGCATGGGTCGCATAGGAAGTCGGGTCACATGAGTTCAGACCGCATGGCCGCATGAGTTTAGACCGCATGGCCCCATGGGTTCAGACTGCATGGTCGCATGAGTTCAGACTGTATGGCCTCATGGGTTCAGACCGCATGGTCGCATGAGCTCAGACCGCATGAGTTCACTTGCCGCATATGGTTCAAGGCCGCATGGAACTTAGTCTTCTCCAGACAGCAAGTTCAGCAATGGCGAGAACTCCAAAAAATCAAAAATAATGTTGCCTTCATAAAAACTCTATTTTAACTCCGGATTGAGTGAACCAAAAGCCAAAACACTCGAAATGAAGTGCTCCATCCATCCCAAAAACTATTTTTCAAAATACTATGTTTTAGTAGATTAAAACCATCAAAAACTCAAGGAATCCATAAAATCCTAAGTTAGAAAAGTAGATCCACACAAATCCATCCATCAACTCCAAGTACTAAAAGTGTTTAGAATTATCATGAGCACATAATAGACTAATAAAATGCAAGAAAAAAATAAGAATCGAAAATCAAGAGATTTTTCCATGTGGTGCAAGGTGTACTTGCCTAAATGAAGGAAGAAGAGGAATAGAGAGAATGGGAAAAAAGAGAGAAAGATGTTGGGTTTTATAGTTAGGGGTTGAGGTTTAGACCATGGGTTTAACTCATGAATGAACCAACCCAACAATTAAACCATGGGTCTAATTGAACCAAAGAATGGGTCTGATCTCCATGCATGCAACCTAATTATCATATAAGCAACAAATAATATAAGCAGAAAAACTAATATATTTCAAATACGTATATCGGGAACGAGGAATGACACGGCGATACCAAAGGTCTGAAGGACGAAACCGAAGCCGGAGGAAAGTCTGCTGAAGTGATTTGGAATTAAAGAAACCAAATCCAGCAGCTGTAACAGCTCCAATCCCAAGTGTATAGTGTTAGTAATGTGAATGACTAAATGGTCTAGTGGGCTAAGAATATAGTATTATTATTATTATTATTATTATTATTATTATTATTATTATTATTATTATTCTTGATTACATCCCATCTAAGTGGTCTGGTGGACTAAGTGGTATCCACCTTTGTTTGAACCTCCTATATATAGTCTGTTATCCTTTAGGGGGCGTATGGTTCAAGTTTTGGAGTGGAAATGGGTTCACTACCAGAATAAGTCAAATTAGCGACGTCTAAAAACGTCGCTAAATGAGTTTAGCGACGTAATTAGCAACGTATGAAAGTTGTCGGAAAAAATCAAGTCGCAAAAAAAAAATGTCGCTAAATGTCGCTATACCGACGTTTTTTAGCGACTTTAATGTGTCGCAAATTTTTGCGACGTTTAGCGACGCCGCGTCACTACTTAGCGACATCAGTAAAGTCGCTAAACGTCGCTAATTAGCGACTTATATAGCGACGTTACACCGACGTCTTTAATGACCTGGCAATACTGTCGTGTCAGCAGTTGGCGACGTCATTAGCGACGTCATTAGCGACGTCAATAGCGACGTTACACCGACGTCTTTAATGACCTGGCTATACTGAAATGTCAGCATTTGGCGACGTATAGCGACGTCATTAGCGACGTATTTAGCGACGTGTTACAGCATCGCTAATTAGCGACGTATTTAGCGACTTAAGATAACATCGCTAAACGTCGCTAAAACCGTCGCTAATTTTAAAAAAAATTAAAAAATAAATATTATCCAGATTGGTGATTCCCTGCAGTTCTAGTCCTCCTCCTCCTCCATCTCCTCTTCTTGACACCACAAGAACCACCCTTCTTCGACTCCTCCTCCATCTCCACTATATAATCCAATTAAATTAAAGACCACAAGAAGCATTGTTGAAGTATCAATCCAATTAAATTAACTAAAAAATTAAATACCACAAGAAGCATCATACATCATGCCTATTGTTGAAGTATCAATAATTTATAATATACAATCGCATCATAAATAATAATAAAAATAACTATACTACTGCGGATCTGCAGGACGCTGACCACCGGCGCGCTTGAAGGATAAGAACTCCTCATACTCGTCCCGTGGAATCGACACCGATGTCGATGGATAAGGCAGTGACGTCGGTGGAGGCCGTGCCCGCTCCAAGTCTGCGAGTCGCTGGTTGTAAGAATCCAGGGTAGATAACAGCCTCGTACTACTATCACCCATTGAATCCTGCATCCTCGTAAGCTTCTCGCCCATCGATAGTTGTGACGCCTGCAGCTCCATGATGTTGCGGTCATTGGAGGCTCTAATATCATTTGTCAGGTCCCGTAGCTCCGTCATGCTGCGGTCGAGCATATCCAATCGTGCGATGAGCATCGGATCGTCCGCCTGCGGCTGGGACCGGGGCTGCTCCTCCATACTTCGCAGCAAGTCGTCACGGAGAGACGCAATCTGACGGTTAACGGCCTCCTGGACGGCCTCCTCGACTTGGGCCGACGACTGCGAGGGCTGCGACTGCGAGGGGTGTGTGCAATGCGCAGCTGTCTGGGAGGCCCTAGATGACTGCGTCACAACCAGGGCGCCATAGGAGCCCGTACCGTAGTACGTACCCCTCTGGAGACTACCAGCTGCGGTCACCCACAGGTCGTCCGCCGACGGAGATGGAGCGGGCTGCGACGAAGTACCAGCCTCTCCAGGTGTAGGTGCACTAGCAGTCGCCCGCTCACGCAGCCTAAGATACTCGGCCTAGAAAAGGTTTGAAAACTCGATAATTGCCTAAGTTATATTAAAATAAACACAAAGTAAAGTAATACTTACGTAGGTCTGTGAGGCCCTCTCATCAATGAGATTTTCGTCCTTGCGATGGGTGGCCAAGAAGACGGTCACCATGTTTGCAACCTCACCCCTCTGTACCTGTTAAAAATATATTATTTATTACTAAACTTAAATATTTTTTCCAAGTACCATTTTATGGTACTTGTATTAAAATAATATATTTTAAAAGAAAAAACATACCAAACGACGGAAATGTTCCGTCATCGAAATCGAGCCACCACACCACTTGGCAGCATTCTGCCTAGCCGCCTTGGCCTTCTTAGACCTTTCCTTGTAGCTCGGATCGTCGAATCTAGCCCTCATCGCAGTCCACTGCTCAGGCGTGATCCAACCTTGGATCGGTAGGCTTCCTTGCACCGACAGACTTTCCTCTAACAGTGGCCTTGTAGCGATCAACACCACAGAATCTGCACGCATCTTCATCCTTGTCGTCTTTGTAGTACAACATGCACCTGTTGCGACATGCATCGATTTTCTCGTATCCCATCCCAAGCGATCTCACCATCCTCTTAGATCGATAGAAGTCTTTAGGCAACTTTGCACCCTCGGGCAAGATCTCTATAATCAAATCGAGCAGTCGATTATAGCATTCTTGCGACATGTTAAAATCGGACTTGATGCTCAATAATCTTGTAACCACCTCCAACGGTGAATGATCCTCACAACCAGGATATAGTGGAGTCCTTGCATTCTCAAGCAACTCCATAAACTTTGCAGCATCAGCATTCGGTGCCTCCTCAGCTGCATCATAATTGTCCGGATTGAAACTAGGTCCCGCCGCATCATAATTGTCAGGATTGAAACTAGGCCCCGCCGCATCATAAACCATGTTCACCAACCCGTCGTCGTAAGCATCGTGGTCTTGGACATCCATATACGGCTCCACATAGGGCTCCGACTCCGATGCTAGAGATACAAGTTCTCCGTGCGCGGTCCACTGATAGTAATTCGGCGTAAAGCCCTTCGAGTATAAATGATATGTAACTTCCACTTCTGGATGATATTTCCTGTTGCGACATCTCACACACGGACACTTAATTTTGGTACCGTCCATGTACTGAGGGAACGCCTTGGCGAACTGCAGGAACTGCTGTACACCCTCAATGAATTCATTCCGCACACCGCACATGTCATCAGGATGACGGTTGTACATCCACGAACGATGACGCAGATAGTAATTCATATCCATTTCTAGAAACTTCTGCAAAATTGACAGTATGTATCATATAAATCATTACATACAATAGTTTATCACCTAACTTCCTAACTTAACCGTACTATAAAAATCATAAATGATATAATACATATTTTCATTTATCAAAACTGCAGCTGCCCCAACCCCATAGTACTATGAACTACACTATAAGTGTGCAGTCAACATCCTAGAAATAGTGTGTCATACTATAGAACTGCAGCTGCCCCCAACCACACTCCTAGGTCCTGATCAGTGTCTGTGTCAGTGTGTGTGTGTGTGCCGTGTCTGTGTCTGTGTCAGTGTCCGTTATGGGAAATGCAGTATATATATATATATATATATATATATATATATATATATATATATATATATATATATATATATATATATATATATATATATATATATATAACATTACCCAAATAATATCTTAATACCACTTTACTACTATACCTTAACCCACTGCACCAAGATACTAATCCACAACCTTGGTACTAGCTTAACACACACCCAAGTACTGGAGATACCTACTTGGTTACACCCTTAGTATCCTAAGCTCATAAACTAAGTTTCTTGAGATACTTGATTAACAAATACCCATACCTCAACCAATATCTTGTATCATAACTTTACATTAGCTTATATTCTAATATCTATACTACCCACTTAACTTGACACTATCCCTCACTGACACACTTCTCCAACTCACAGACTTGCATAATACTACCTAAAGCTAATCACTGCCTACTTCTTCTAGTGCACTATACACAGTTGCATACATCCCTTAGCTGAACACATCACTATACCTCTTTAAATCAGTCACCCACTGCTACTGCTTACCTTCTTCCTCAATATTTGATTACCCCTTATCCCGAGCCACACACTCATGTGTGCACTATAGTATTACTATGAATACCCAATCTTCTCTCAGATGTTAATTGGTGTTATATCTGACACTTGCCCTCATGTCCTTCAAATCATACGAGTTCAAACCCCATCTCAAACACATCCACATCCTGCCTTGCACTAGTTGCTGACTGGCTCAGTAAGTTGCTGCACAAGGATGCAGTGTTTACACTGTATTAGGACCCCCTCACACCTGCCTGCAGAAGCTAACAACCAACTACAATGCACCTAAACCTTAATGCACACTATGTTCAGCTGTGCAGTGCCTCCCCAAGTTGCCTGTTGCACATTGGGCTGATGTGCCTCAAGTCTCCCCCTGCTCACTGCTAGTAAGCAGTGCTCACAGCTGTTGTTACCTCTCTTGTCGACTTGGGCCAGTCGGCCCTAACCCTAACCCTAACCCTAATGTAAACCCCCTGAATTTTCAAAATTTTAAAAACTGGATTTTTCACAATTTTCTGGAATTTTCTGGGAATTTTCTGTAATTTAAAAAAAAATAGGGTTTTAATTATTAAATGATTTTTAATTGATAATAAATAATATTAAAATATTATGAAAATAATATTTTTGGATGTAAAATGGAAAACTGGACTTAGGGCAATTTTTCTGGAATTTATCGGGCCCCGGACCTATTTTTAAAACACCTAAATTTATTTATTTATTTATTTAATTATTTATTAAATATTTACTGATTATTTATTTATTAATATTATTATTATTAATATTTTTATAAATCGGCCCACTGGACCCGGCCCACCGGGCCCAGCCCCAACCCGGCCCAGCCGTGGCCTAGCGGGTCGGGCGGGTCAACCAGACCCGCTAGCCCACGCCCGCAACCCGCTCACCCGCTCACCCACGATCCCCCAGCCCCCCCGCGCGTCCCGGCCGCTCCGCCGCACGTCCCGGCCACGTCTCCGCCCAGGCCGCCCCCGCACGCCCCCACGACCCCGCGAGCTCCGCCTCCTCCGCCTAGCCAGCCTCCTCCCCAGCCTATATAAACCCTAGGCTACCCCTTCCCTCCGGTCACCCGAATCCCTCCACCACCACCGCTGCCACCGCCCTCTGCACCTCCGACGACAACCGCATCCCTCACCACCGCGCCGCCGTGCCCTCGCCTGGCTCCGCCCTGCGCCTCCACCGCTGCGGCCCCCTCTTCCTCCCCTCCTCTTCTTCTCCTCCGGCTGCCCTCCGTCGAACAGCAGCAGCGCCGGCCACCTCCGGCCGCCCCCCGCGCCGCCAGCGCCTCCCCGAGAACCGCCCAGCCCCTCCGACGGTCCTCCGGCCGCCGCAGAACCCTAGACCTAACCCTAGACGCCGGACACGGCTTGGACACAGGACACAGTGTCCTGTGTCGTGTCGGACACGATCGACCCCGGTTTTTCGGGTCCCCTTCAGGTGCGTGTATCTTCTTGCTCGTAGCTCGGATTTTGATTCCGTAAATTGCGTTGCAAAGCCTGTATGACCCTCTCGGTGTCCGGACAAACCGTTCGGGGCATCGCGTCCTGTGGTGATCGCACACCGCGATACAAAAACAGGAAAAACTAGACCCTGTTTCATCCCGGAACTGAGTACGCCCCGCCAAACGGGACGACTTGGTCGCGCGCGGTCTTCACAGATACGTGCGCCTCGTCGATACGGACGTGTGGGATTTCACGGAAGCTGATTCGGGTGTGCGTGCACACCGGAATCAACGCGTATCCGCGGACATCGCCCCGTATCCGTACTTTCTGGAACGCGCCCTAACTTTGTGTACACACGTCGGATCGAGACAAAACTTGTGCCATCGGACTCGTAGCGATACGCTGGTCCTGTGGGTCAAGTTTGGTTCGATTCTGAGAACGTTGACGAAATCGCGTGTCGTGGGCCCCACAGGCCCCGCTCGACGGGCGATTTTGTAAACGGCTCATCGAAATTCAATTCTGAAAGTTCCGTTGGGTTCGTATCAGCGTTTCTGACCTATTGACACTAAGTTTGGTGAATTTGGAGACCGTTGACCCGGATGCGTTTTTCGGTGCAAAACGGGCCCACCGGTAGACCCCGTTTTGACCCGAAACTGCCTTTTTTGCCCTTGTCTCCAAATTGGACCCAAGGACAGGCGTTTCTAGCTGATTGATATTTTCTGGATCTGATGGTGATGTTTGTTTCAGCAACCGGAGTACCGCCTGCAATTCCCGCCGAAGTCAGAACTGCGAACCGAGCCGGAACCACAGGCAAGTGTACCTTGCCAAAACTTGCAGCTTTGTTACCTATTTCTTGGACTTAGTTATATATCAGTGGGCAAGTAAAGCTTGTCAAATTCTCAGATAATTTTGGTTAAAGTATTTACTTGATTGCTTGTAGTTTCATAAGTAACTTGCTTAACTGCTCAACCCAGGACACCTGACACTCTTCATGTGATGAAATTGCCTGAGATATACCTGGTGATTCCGTATAGGTTATATTTTTCATGTCATTACAGTTTACATGCTTAGATTCTATCCTGACTCATTGCATTAGTTCAATCTTGCGTGACTTGTACCTGATATTTCTGGAACTGTGACGTGAGATTACATTGGGTGGGGAGAGTATTACCATATCAAGGCTGATTATAATATAAATAATGTTATCTGGAGGTGTCCTAGTCTCTGATACAGAGCTTTGGCACAAGTTCTGGCTCTTCGAGAAAATACTGCTATGGTTTCTTAGACACTGATCCTGTAGTAGTCTCAGCCTGAGTATGACTAAAACTCTCACTTGCATATCACTAGCTGGTTTACATATTTACCCTGTTGTTTATTTTATTGCTGTACTGCATATGTTTTGGCTTGTATTTTCTGTACCTTGTTATGTCCCCTGAGGACCTGGAATGGACTATGTCCCCAGGTGTAGCCGCAGAGAACTACCCCGAGGTGTACGGTACAGGAGCACTCCTTGGAGCAGAACCCGGAACCGAGGACGAGATAGTTGCAGAAGACTTCTCCTGAGCACCGGCTTCAGCTACACAGTATTTCCTTTTCAGTATTTTATTTCCAGTCTATGTTTCCTTAAATGTAACAGAATAATTCTCGGATTTGTTTCCCGAGATAACCTTATTTAGTATTGCATATTTAATTCTATTTGCATTATTTCCGTCATTAATCTGTGTTATTCTGTGGATGAGAATAGTAATACCTGAGACTTGTACTTAGTACTGCTAGACTACAGCTTAAACATGCCCTGATGGATCCATTAAATTGGGTTGTCCATCGGTGCGTGCTGCTGGCCATTGCTCTCGTGCTCAGTCCCTCGTCATTTTGGGACTGGGGCGTGACATGGTTTTTGTGGTGGCCCATGCAGGTCTACGACTAAATTGTTCGGTTTCAACTCAGGGACCGAACAGGCCTGCAATAAGATAGGATAAATTCTAGGATCTCATCCACTTGCTTGAATCGTTTTTGATATCTGTATCGTATTCGAACTAATTTGAACTTGCATCTTGCCTTGATTCCTGTGCGCCTCTTATTGGTTATTTTGGATACAGGGAAATGAACCCACAAGAGTGCAACGAGACTCCCGTCGGAACACCACAAGCTACAGGTGTCACCTACGACGACAAAGTGACACCAGTCGGAGGAGTTCCACCAACTCAACAGAGCCAGCAGGTAGGTCAACCTACCTCCCGATTCCGGCGCGATGACATCCCACCTCCGCCGCAGTTCGTCCCACCAATGCCCGTGTTCCCACCAGGACAGCCGATCGACGGGCAGCAAATATTCCAAATGATCTACGCGATGATGCAAGCACAGCAACAAGTCCAACACGAGGCTCAGCGTCGCAAAGCTAATTTCTTGAGGGACAGCATTGTGACTGCACTAGAGCGGGCCAACCTACCAGCTCGACGGCCAACTACAGGCTCAATCACTGACTTCCGCCAACTGAAGCCCCGCACTTTTTCTGGAAAAGAGGAGCCCACAGAAGTTCATGAGTGGCTCACCCACATTCGGCATCAACTTGAAGCAGCTGAACTTCCACGGGAACGCTGGATGACTGCCGTCCGAATGCAATTGACGGACAATGCCCATCACTGGTGGCTATCCGAGGAGATGCGACTCGGACCAGACCGAGTCACCTGGGAGGAGTTCTCCAGACTCTTCCAGGAAATGTACATTCCTGCCATCGCTCGATCAGAACTGCGGGACAAATTCAATCGCCTCACTCAGGACTCCCTAACGGTGGAAGAGTACAACGCAGAATTCATTCGTCTGAGCCGCTTCGCCCCCACCCTGATCCCGACTGAGGAAGAGAAGGCCGAGAAATTCTTCGACGGACTGAACATTGAGCTGCAGAAACTAATTGGGTCCGTCGCACCAACATCATACTCGGACGTCCTTGCTGCGGCTCGACGCATAGAGCGCGTCACCAAGAGAGACCAGACTGAAGCGGTCGTCCCCATCCGCACCAACCAAAGCAGCACAAGAAGAATCTGCAAAGAGACCGCACCAACAGCAGAAAGCATCTACACCACCAGTGGTAGTCCTCCTTACTTGTCATTACTATGGCAAAGCAGGCCATATCGCCAAGGAATGCCGACGCAGACTAGGATTGTGTTTGGCATGCGGATCCCGTCAGCATTCGGTAAGGGATTGCACTCAACGTGGAGAAGGAACACCAAGGGCGAACCAGCAAACTCCACCAGCACCTCGAGCAGCACCCTACCAGCAAGCTCAGCAGCAGCAGAGGAATCTACCTCAAGGACGAGGGCAAACTTACGCGATGACTGTGCAGGAAGCCGATGCGAGTAAGTGATTCGTAGTTATCCGTTTTTAGTGTTGTTTAGTTCGTGCCTCCTGGTTCGTGACCTCAGCCCCAACCTAGTAATTTGCAACTTGTTAATAACAACCTGGTTTTCATAAAAGTTATAGTTTTAACTAGATTTTCCTGGAAAGTGTAAACTTTCAATTTTTAGGGAAACGGTACTTCCCTAAGTATCTTGTGATGTGTTTTCAAACGATGTTTGCGACCGTGTCATCTCTGTTGACCGATTATTCTTTGATTGCGAGGACGCAATCCTCTTAAGGGGGGTAGATTGTAAACCCCCTGAATTTTCAAAATTTTAAAAACTGGATTTTTCACAATTTTCTGGAATTTTCTGGGAATTTTCTGTAATTTAAAAAAAAACAGAGTTTTAATTATTAAATGATTTTTAATTGATAATAAATAATATTAAAATATTATGAAAATAATATTTTTGGATGTAAAATGGAAAACTGGACTTAGGGCAATTTTTCTGGAATTTATCGGGCCCCGGACCTATTTTTAAAACACCTAAATTTATTTATTTAATTATTTAATTATTTATTAAATATTTACTGATTATTTATTTATTAATATTATTATTATTAATATTTTTATAAATCGGCCCACTGGACCCGGCCCACCGGGCCCAGCCCCAACCCGGCCCAGCCGTGGCCTAGCGGGTCGGGCGGGTCAACCAGACCCGCTAGCCCACGCCCGCAACCCGCTCACCCGCTCACCCACGATCCCCCAGCCCCCCCGCGCGTCCCGGCCGCTCCGCCGCACGTCCCGGCCACGTCTCCGCCCAGGCCGCCCCCGCACGCCCCCACGACCCCGCGAGCTCCGCCTCCTCCGCCTAGCCAGCCTCCTCCCCAGCCTATATAAACCCTAGGCTACCCCTTCCCTCCGGTCACCCGAATCCCTCCACCACCACCGCTGCCACCGCCCTCTGCACCTCCGACGACCACCGCATCCCTCACCACCGCGCCGCCGTGCCCTCGCCTGGCTCCGCCCTGCGCCTCCACCGCTGCGGCCCCCTCTTCCTCCCCTCCTCTTCTTCTCCTCCGGCTGCCCTCCGTCGAGCAGCAGCAGCGCCGGCCACCTCCGGCCGCCCCCGCGCCGCCAGCGCCTCCCCGAGAACCGCCCAGCCCCTCCGACGGTCCTCCGGCCGACGCAGAACCCTAGACCTAACCCTAGACGCCGGACACGGCTTGGACACAGGACACAGTGTCCTGTGTCGTGTCGGACACGATCGACCCCGGTTTTTCGGGTCCCCTTCAGGTGCGTGTATCTTCTTGCTCGTAGCTCGGATTTCGATTCCGTAAATTGCGTTGCAAAGCCTGTATGACCCTCTCGGTGTCCGGACAAACCGTTCGGGGCATCGCGTCCTGTGGTGATCGCACACCGCGATCCAAAAACAGAAAAAACCAGACCCTGTTTCACCCCGGAACTGAGTACGCCCCGCCAAACGGGACGACTTGGTCGCGCGCGGTCTTCACAGATACGTGCGCCTCGTCGATACGGACGTGTGGGATTTCGCGGAAGCTGATTCGGGTGTGCGTGCACACCGGAATCAACGCGTATCCGCGAACATCGTCCCGTATCCGTACTTTCTGGAACGCGCCCTAACTTTGTGTACACACGTCGAATCGAGAAAAAACTTGCGCCATCGGACTCGTAGCGATACGTTGGTCCTGTGGGTCAAGTTTGGTTCGATTCTGAGAACGGTGACGAAATCGCGTGTCGTGGGCCCCACAGGCCCCGCTCGACGGGCGATTTTGTAAACGGCTCATCGGAATTCAATTCTGAAAGTTCCATTGGGTTCGTATCAGCGTTTTTGACCTGTTGACACTAAGTTTGGTGAATTTGGAGACCGTTGACCCGGACGCGTTTTTCGGTGCAAAACGGGCCCACCGGTGGACCCCATTTTGACCCAAAACTGCCGTTTTTGCCCTTGTCTCCAAATTGGACCCAAGGACAGGCGTTTCTAGCTGATTGATATTTTCTGGATCTGATGGTAATGTTTGTTTCAGCAACCGGAGTACCGCCTGCAATTCCCGCCGAATTCAGAACTGCGAATCGAGCCGGAACCACAGGCAAGTGTACCTTGCCAAAACTTGCAGCTTTGTTACCTATTTCTTGGACTTAGTTATATATCAGTGGGCAAGTAAAGCTTGTCAAATTCTCAGATAATTCTGGTTAAAGTATTTACTTGATTGCTTGTAGTTTCATAAGTAACTTGCTTAACTGCTCAACCCAGGACACCTGACACTCTTCATGTGATGGAATTGCCTGAGATATACCTGGTGATTCCGTATAGGTTACATTTTTCATGTCATTACAGTTTACATGCTTAGGTTTTATCCTGACTCATTGCATTAGTTCAATCTTGCGTGACTTGTACCTGATATTTCTGGAACTGTGACGTGAGATTACATGGGGTGGGGAGAGTATTACCATATCAAGGCTGATTATAATATAAATAATGTTATCTGGAGGTGTCCTAGTCTCTGATACAGAGCTTTGGCACAAGTTCTGGCTCTTCGAGAAAATACTGCTATGGTTTCTTAGACACTGATCCTGTAGTAGTCTCAGCCTGAGTATGACTAAAACTCTCACTTGCATATCACTAGCTGGTTTACATATTTACCCTGCTGTTTATTTTATTGCTGCACTGCATATGTTTTGGCTTGTATTTTCTGTACCTTGTTATGTCCCCTGAGGACCTGGAATGGACTATGTCCCCAGGTGTAGCCGCAGAGAACTACCCCGAGGTGTACGGTACAGGAGCACTCCTTGGAGCAGAACCCGGAACCGAGGACGAGATAGTTGCAGAAGACTTCTCCTGAGCACCGGCTTCAGCTACACAGTATTTCCTTTTCAGTATTTTATTTCCAGTCTATGTTTCCTTAAATGTAACAGAATAATTCTCGAATTTGTTTCCCGAGATAACCTTATTTAGTATTGCATATTTAATTCTATTTGCATTATTTTCGTCATTAATCTGTGTTATTCTGTGGATGAGAATAGTAATACCTGAGACTTGTACTTAGTACTGCTAGACTACAGCTTAAGCATGCCCTGATGGATCCATTAAATTGGGTTGTCCATCGGTGCGTGCTGCTGGCCATTGCTCTCGTGCTCAGTCCCTCGTCATTTTGGGACTGGGACGTGACACCTAACCCTAACCCTAACCCCATGTCAAAAAACCTAACCCTAACCCTAACCCTACGTCTTGAACAGTGTCTGTGTCAGTGTGTGTGTGTGTGTGTGCAGTGTCTGTGTCTGTGTCAGTGTCTGTGTGTCGATGGTGTGTGTGTCAATGTCACATGTGTCCTGTGAGAGAGAGAGAGAGAGAGAGAGAGAGAGAGTAGGGTTTACTGGAGTAGTCGCGGTGGAGAGTCGGTCGACGGAGCGGGGGGGGGATTTTTTTTCGAATCGAAATTTCAACAGATGGGGGAAAATGAAATCGAGCCCTAATTAACCAAATTTTAGCGACGTTTAGCGACATCCACTAAAAACGTCGCTAAATTGAATTTTAGCGACGTCAATGACGTCGCTAAACACGCTGCTAAATATTTTTAATATAAAGGTCGCTATATACGTCGCTAAACGTCGCTAAATTAGACATATTAGCGACGTTTAGCGACCTTAATTAAACTTATAGCGACTTATCTTTTAAAATCTTAATAAAAGTCGCTAAACGTCGCTAAATGTCGCCATTTAGCGACGTCTAGCGACGTTTTCATAAGGAGTCGCTAATTTATATATTATTAGCGACGTTTATTTTGACGTCGCTAAAATATGTCGCTAATCCCGCTTTTTCTAGTAGTGGTTTTAGATTCCTTACCCTTAGTATGTCTAGGATTAGAAATTAGAGAAAAAAAATAGAAGGGGTTTCATATTTCCATTGCTGTGAAAAAATAATTTCCAATGACCCTTTGGTAGTTTTACTTTCCTAGGAATGTTGTTTGAATATTTTGTTTGGACAATAACACTCTCATTTTACTTTCAAAAATTTAACTTCCATCCCAAACATGTAAATTTTGATAATAGAATCATGAAAGGATATTTATGAAAAATTAAATAAATTAAGATTTTTTTTTATTACCAACATAACCTAACCAAATATAAAAAAAATAGAAAATATATTTCTAGAATTACAAAAACCTTCATCCAAATGACCCTTTACATTTGTCAATGTGTCATCATATTATCCATTGTTATATTTACCAAAGTTATCATCAGTACTACTATGTTAGTGAACCATGATTTAAAGTTTTAAAATCACAACTAGTGGAAATCGCTTTCAACTGCCCTACAGCGTTGGAACTTGGAACTTCTCTTTGTAAGCCTTTGTTGATAATTTTTCCTAAGCTTTCACAAAATGGATCTCCTATCATGAGCTATTTACCAAAACCTAATTATGAAGTTCTTCTAGCATCAAATATAAAATGTCGCACCAATAAGGTGCACACGTGGCAAGATTTACAACAATAATCTTATAAGCAACAATTATGATAATGATAAGGACAATAATGATACGAAATAAATAGGTAACTTACAATCGTAACCATGTGCTAGTCGGGTAAGTTAAACATGAGTACGGACACATAAGTACGGACACAGATAAAAATATACACAATATAAATATAGGGTCCAGTTATTTTTATGTAGATAAAATAAGTATATCTAAATTTGAAAACATACGGATATCATTTTTTGGGAAACATACACAGATACTTTTCCATACAACATAGATTGTGATCAGCAAGATAAATCTCCATATAAGTGAATTTAAAATCCACCTAAATTTAGTATTTTACAAAAAGCATACA
Source organism: Iris macrosiphon (assembly GCA_036927795.1). Classification (NCBI taxonomy): domain Eukaryota; kingdom Viridiplantae; phylum Streptophyta; class Magnoliopsida; order Asparagales; family Iridaceae; genus Iris; species Iris macrosiphon. Next base: position 41,409,214 of record JAYESA010000020.1, read on the forward strand.
TTTAGAAAATATGATGTAGAACTTTATAGATTGACTAAAATTTCTGCTTCCAATATTATTTTCATTTCCTTGTAAGACTTGCGCTTGCAATCAAACCACCCACTAAAACTAAAAGTTCTCATTGACAACTTTGAACTCAACAACCAAATTAAACTCTGAAACAACGGCTGCAAAAGGAAGATATCCAGGCATCTTACATTGGTATCATACAGCCCTATAGTCGGACACAAAATTGATGTATTTCAAGGTGTTGGACATGATTGGGCCAAAAAATAAGGTGTGAAGAATGTTTTATTTTTCCCCTTCTTATAAAAGAATCGGTGAGACAAAAAATTTCTCCCAAGAATGTTAACAAAATATCCCATAACCCACTAGAAGTCAGTTGCAACATGAAGAACTAAACAGGAAAATAACAAGAAAACTTTCACACAAGAGATCATAGATAACTCTCACATACAAATCAGAATGACTATAGTCGAAGTTTTTCGCAGCTAGAGTTTCATTAATATGTGATTGAAATATTCCTCCCGTCTTCTGCGCAAAGTTCTTGTTCTAAAGTGTTGGATATCGGAGAAAAACTAACACTTAAAACACTCAACGATAGAATTCTATATATTAATATACCAAACTTGTAAAGAAGATGATACAAGCTCTCCAATAACATTCACAAAGGAAACTACTTAGCAAACAGTCACAATATAATTTCACAAAATACTCTCACTCACTCGCACTAGCTAATAGCTTGCTAGTTCCTTGCTTTCCTTGCTTGGTGCTTAGTTTTCAAATGGGAGATGTCATCCCTACTGATAGGGAAGGAATGATAGCAATAGGAATCTCTAGAAGAATTTAGAGTTTGGAAGTAAGGTGAAGAATAAAAGATTTGTCTAGAAGATTTTAATGTTTGCTACGACATGGAGACAGTTCTAGAGAAATAATTAAAAATATGATAAAAATATCTATATGGAACAAGATAAGGATGTAAGATGTATTCAAAATCTTGTGGTTGCTCCATGTATATATATTTTTTCTTTTTCTTTTCTCTCTCTCCTCTCTCTCTCTCTCTCTCTCTCTCTCTCTCTTTTATTTTTTTTATTTTTGGGGATTCCTAATCTACCCACCTCGTCCCCTCCCCCTGCTAGAGCCGAACCCGCTGCCCCCTTTTTCCTTTTTTTGTTCTCTCTCTCTCTCTCTCTCTCTCTATATATATATATATATATATATATATATATATTATTTTTGGCTCCTCATGTAGATATCTTGATCTATCTCTCCATAAAGAAAAGTATTTTTTTTACATCCATTGCCACAAACTTCTGTCTTGTTAGCTGCTAGTGCTAGAAAAACTCGAACTATAGTTATATTTGCCACTAGGTTAAATGTTTCATCATAGTCCAGCCTATACATTGAGCAAACTCGTATGCCACCAAGCGGGCCTTGTATCTCTCTATCAACCCATTAGGGTGAGCCTTCACCTTATAAACCCATTTCCATGATATGGGTTTAACATTCATGGGTCCCAAAGTTGGTTTTTGCTTTAGTTGCTATTTCTTCTTTTATTGCCTTTTTCCACTCTATATCGATGCATATTGGACATCTTCCTCTAATAGTTGATTTGGTTGAAGCTCATATGGTATCTCGTGATATACTCCTTTGCTCCATGGTTTTGCATATAGATATGAATATGATATGTCTTTTGGAGGTACTTGCAGTCTCTAGAGTTTCATCATGTTGATTCTTCATTTATGTGATTATGCTCCAACTTCTCTAGTAGCTTGTTCTCTAATTATATAGAATAAGGGAGTATTTCCGCTTGGGTTGACCACCAAGTTAATTAGGCTTCGTCGGAGATGACATTGTTTGAGACATAACAACGACCAATTGTAGGATACAACACTTCCAACCTTTCTTTTCATGACTGTAACAGAGAAAGATGCATCGTAGCGCCTTCTTAACAAACTTCATGCACAGATGATCAGGCACAAACATATAGCATACATATCTAAAAACTTGAAAGTGATTCGCCAGATGCTTAAGATTTCACAGCTTCTATGAAAAAGAAGCAAACTATAATTTTGCTTGAGGAAGTCAATTTGTCACGTACGCAACTGTCTTCATGCATTCTACACAAAGGTGTTTGGGTACATTCTTAGCTTGCAATAAGCTTTGACATGTATTCTTCAAGATCCTGGTTCTTTCTATCAATCACGCCATTTTTTAAGACAACATGTATATGTCAATTGCCATCAAATATTACAATCTCCGAGATAGTCTGAGACCTCATCTGATGTGTATTCTTTATCATTATCAGTGCGCAAGTACTTGATCCTCTTGTCAACTTCACTTTCAACCTTCTTGTGAAACTTTCTAAACATCTCTAGTGTTTTAGAATTTTTCTCCATAAAGTCTACCCGTACGTACCTAAAGAATTCGTGGATGAAGGTTATCACGTACCAGAATCCACTGATTAATATTGTCTGATTGGTCCAAATATATCCAAGTCACTACCAAAATATGATAAAATAACGATATTTTTAGTGACGTTGTCAGTAAACGTCGTTATTGTTAAAGAATTTAGTGACTCCATAAATAAATATCGTTGTACGTCCATGTTTGCGACGAATAGCGACTAGTAGCGACTGTACTTAGGTTTTTTGGATGAATAGTAGCGATTGTACTTAGGTTTTTTGAAACAATAGTCGTTATATTTTTTTTAATGTCGCTAAAGTTTTTGATTTAGCGACGTTTGGCGACGTGTTTATCGACGATATTAATTTTTTAATTAGCGACATTTAGCAACTATCTAAACTTCCCTAATAGCGATGATTAACGACGTTTGGATCCGACGTCGCTAATTTTTTTAATATAACGATCTTGTTTTACTTTCCCCCATTCTCACTCAAAATTTTCTTAATTTTTTTCTTCCTTCCCCCACCTTAGTGATCCAACCCCTCGTCGACAACCGTGCTCCCCCTCCAACCCTGGGCACCCCCTCCTCCTCCTCTATCGAGCTCATCCTCCTCCTCCACTGGGCTCCTCCTCCTCTCCGGGCACCCCCTCCTGGGTCAACCTCCTCTTCTTCGGCCACCTACTCCTTAGGTAAACCCTAACCCTAATCCAGACACACATACATGCGCGCGCGGACACTAACACTAACTCGGACACGCGAACACACTAACACACGCAGATATTAACCCTAACCCTAACACAGACACGAGCACACACACATGTTTGTATAATGTCATCTCATGATATGCATGGTAAAATATTAGGGCACATAGATATGAAAGGTTAGGACACGATATCGAGGATAAGGTTGTAAGCATTTTATCGGATACAGACATACGCATACATTGGTTATCAGTCATGCATGGTTATAAGCATTATTGTTGTTTTAGGCAATTACGTAGGAAGACTGGATGACTTGATTATGTGTGGTTAAAGAAATTTCTACAATCATGTATCCTAATTTAGAGCTATGCAAGGCGACCGAAAAAAGACATGGTGTGCATGTGTATGATGTGTGTGTGCTAAAGGGAGAGTGTATCTCAGTGCTGCAGCAAGGGGTGATAGGTGTATAGAAGTACACTACAATGCACTTGGGGAGGAGCTCGGGTGATATCAAGTGAGGTGTTGTGCAATGCACAGTACAGTGAGTGTGTGTGTGTGTGTGTGTGTGTGTGTGTGTGTGTGTGTGTGTGTGTGTGATAGTTAAGTAGCAAAAAAATTGAGTATGTGTTTTAGTCAAGATATTATGTTTAGGCCCATACTTGACATTTACAATATCAATATAAATAATATCTACGTGGCCTAAACTCTCTAATTGAAAATCTAGGGTCTAAACTTTCTAATTGAAAAGTCATGGCCTTAACTCTAAGCTGGTATAAAATCCCGGGCCTAAACTTTAATTAGACCTTTATTTTTTGTTTCATAATCTTTATAGGGTTGACACTATATATCTATCGGTATAAATGTCAAGTGTGGATATCCAAGAGTGTATCAGTGAGTGTCAACTCTGTATCCTAGACAAAATAAAAAATTTGACACTGGATATCCATGACTTGAATATTCAATTAGAAAGTCATGGCCTAAACAAATGTCAAGTGTGGATATCCAGGATACAGAGTTAAAACTCACTGATATACTGTAATGTGAGTATCTATGATACAGAGTTGACACTGCAATGTCAATATAAACAATATCTATCGGTGTAAATGTCAAGTGGGTAATACCTAGAGTGTCTATGTGTGAAGTGTAAATGTTAAGTGTGGATATCAAGGATACAAGTGAGCATCTTTAAGTAAGTGTTGGTATATGGTTATGAATTTTAGGGGTTGTTTGGATTTAATTCTTAACTAAACAGACCCTACAATAGTTTGGGATATTATTTTGTGTGTGTAGACGAGCAGGTGTACAACATAATTGGCTATTCCTGAGTATCAATGCTAGGACTAGAAGTATCAGTGCATTATTCTTCCACATCCATTTGGATAATATACGTGAATGATGTCTATTCATCTTTGCAGCAGTATCTAGAAATTGATCTGAATTACTTCCTGCATCATCATTCTTGGATGTACAACCGTCATCCTGATGATATGTGCGGTGTGCGAGATAAATTCATACAGGGGTGGAGCAGTTCTTGCAGTTCGCCAAGGCGTTCCCTCAGAACATGGACTGCGATGATGGCTAGATTTAATGATCCTAGTTATAAGGAAAAGTCGGAGAAGGAGAAGGCAAAGGCGGCCAGGAAGAAGGTGGGAAAGTGGTATGGTGGGTCGATTCCGATGACGAAACATTTTTATCGCATGGTATATATTTTATTATATACATAGTATTTTAATCAAAGTATGATAAAATATATAGTTTTAGTAACATATAATGTATTTTTTTAACAAGTCCAGAGGGATGAGGACGCTAACATGGTGACAGTCTTCTTCGCCACCCATAAGAAGGACGGACAGCTCATCGATGAGAGTGCCATGCAGAGCTACGTAAATATTACTTTATGTTTTGTTAATTTTAATATAACTTAAAAAATATACAAATAAATATTTATGTAGTTAGTAATAAGTACCTTAGATACATATTAACAATTATCCATGATAAGTGGATAGTAAGTAGTACGCTTATCGAGAGATACATATTTTTTAGGATGAGTATCTTAGGCTATGTGAACGGTCGACCCATCTCACACAGGGAGAGGCGGTAGTTTCCCGCAACCCCCCCAGCTCCTTCGGCTGACGAGCTGTGGATGTCTGTCGTTGGTGGTCTGCAGAGGAGTACGTACTACGATAATGGATCCTACGGCGCCTATGTTGCATCCCAGTCCTCTAGGACCCCCTCTGCCAGTGTTCATACCACACAGCCCTCCCAGGAGTCAATACGAGCCCAGCAGGAGAGAGTTAACCATCAGATTACATCTTTGTGTGATAAGTTGCTGCAGAGAATTACGTCGCAACCCACGCCGCAAACGGACGATGCGACGATCCTAGCATATTTTGATTCACTTGAGTGTAGCTTGGCAGAGCTGAGGGATCTGGAAACGTCGATAGATCGCAACATGACGACGCTACAGGGGTCGCATATAGCCATGGGTAAAGCACTAACGAGGCTGCAGATGACACAGGTTCAGATGAGCCAGTCAGTGGAGCAAAGTACTGTGAGGATGTTATCTGTCATGGATACTTACAACGCTCGACTAACAGTGTTGGAGCAGATACGTCCTCCTGGTCTTCCGGCATCGACATCTACATCAATTGCACAGACTCCTTCATCGGATGCCATGATGATTTCATCGGAGAAGTGGGCCTCGCTTATATTCCAGATTCACAGTGGTGCTCCTCCTCCTCATCTTGATCAGCAGTAGTTGTTCTTTGGACAAAATCATCTCCTAGGATCGCTGCAGAGCTCCTCCTCCGAATCAGCAGTTGTGAGACTCGTCTCACTGTTCTAGTATACGTATCCGATATACGCATATTATACGTGTATAGCTCATTTATTATTTAATTGCTTACCTCATGATTTATGCCATACATGGATTGTTTATGTTATTTTTGTAAGTTTTTTTAGTTGCATTCTTTGGACCATTGGACCACTGGTTTTTTTGGTGTGTGGCTGTGATAAACCCGGGTGAGGGATATGGATTATGATCTAATGGACTAAAATCCTAGCTCTTCCTATATAAGCAATACTACTCTCTTTTCTCCACTTTTCTTTTCCTTTCATTTCTCTTTCCTTCTTTATTTCTTCCCCAGCAGAGAGCAGCAGACGAGCTTGGCCTTGGCCGTGGATAACCTTGGTAGTATTGGTATAAGGCTAGAACTTGACCATAGGCAAGTACATCTTGCAAACCGAGTGAACCCATGATTTGGAGATTCTTGATAACCTAAGTTTACATTTATTTGCTAGCTTAGTTGTCTGCATATCTTTTGTAGCTTAGAACTGTGTTATAGACTCTTTTATAGCCTTGATTTTTTGTTGCTCTTGTATTTAATCTTGAACGAGAAAGTTGAGAATAACAAAGTCGGAGCACAAAGTGTGCTGGACGGAGAAGAATAAGCAATTCTACAAAAATTGTGCATGAGATTCTTGAAAATTTTGAGTGCACTGTGTGCTAACTCATAAAATGCTTGCGTTCAGCAAAGAATTCAAATTCTTGAAATATGTTTGCGATCACCACAACATTCAATCCTTGTAAAAGTGTGCCAAGATATATTGAGTATTATGGGTGCACTTTACTCCTCATGCGTAAGTTTTTTTACGAATATTATCTAACCAAATCCTTGCAAAATACGCCAAGGCTATCAGAAACTTGGGCACACTTTTGAGAAAAATTCTCAGCGGCGCACATTTGAGCATTCAACCTCGTCAATTAAGAGAAAGTGCGCCAAGCCTTTGTTGGCGCACTAATTCCTTTCTCTGAGCTTTCTTGATAGGTGAGCCTTGAATTTGGCTTCGACTCGGTTATCATGATCTCAAATGTCATGTCTCGACTGCTGTGCCATGCTTTGAGACTTATATTTGTCTTTTAGTAGGCCTTCCTATGCTTGTTTGTACATCAAACCTCACAGTTGGCATACTTGATGAAAGTGCGCCAAGTTCATAGCTTGGGTACTTTCATTTGTGTGCCAATGATAGATTAGTGCGCCAAGCTCCTGGCTCGCGCACTTATATCATTGTGCGCCAAGGTCTTAGAAGTGCGCTTTAGTATGATTTGTGTGCCATCTTTTGCTCGGAGCACTTTTGTATAAAAGTGCGCCAAAACTGTCCGGACTAGTAATTTATAAACCAAAACTGTGTTTTGGCCATTTGTGCACCAAAACTATTTTTGGCCATTTGTGTGACAATACTGTTATTGGCCATTTGTACGCCAATAGTGGTTTTCACCCATTATACGCGGATGATTTATTTTATTGCCTGATTATGCGCCAACCCCGAATTATTGATTTATGCGCTTGTATGCCATTATTCTTTTGTTAGTAATGCTTAGCACTTTATGCTTCTCTGGTTTTCTTTTTTTTAGTTATTTTAGATAATCCTGGTTATTTTCTGAGCTGACATGATATGGATCTTGATTTCCTGATATGAGCTAAGTGATTGTACACTATAAATAAACTCCTGAATCTTGACATGGAACTGATAACCCTGATACTCCTAATCATGATACTCTTGATAGTGGCCCGACGTAGCGGACCCATGACACAAGAATTCCTGTAACTGTCATGATCAAGGCTATTAGTAGCACATGTATTATATGTCATGTATCTTCGTAGTTAATTTTGATTGTGCTCATCAAGCTACTATTTGGTCTTGCATCATATTTAAGGCAGATTCCTCAGCACCACGGTCGGGAGTTCTTGATAATTGTCTAGGCTAATAACTAGAATAATAATCTATAAAGTATCTAGAGAGATTTCCTGGCTACATGCAATCCCGGTATCCCATCGATACCTGATAGATTCGGAGCTCTCCGTTGTGAGGAACACACTTCCAGCACACCGACGAGTATTACACTACCAGAAAAGAAAAAAATTATTATACCTGATAAACCTATATTATGTACCCATTCGTCTGGATAATCTGGATAGTCTACAGGGCATCTGTCTGTAAAGAATCTCAACTGCATGTGTTAGTAACTAGGACTGTGATAACCCTAGTTAGCTAATGATAGCAAGCCATAAGGCATGATTGGCCGTGATTGCTTGATTTTTAGTCTAGCCTGGTCCTGTCCTGATTTAATTTAGCAGCTGGTCGGGAAATGGTAACCGGAGTGCTGATTCCAAATGTCCTTATTTAATTACTCTAGAACTGTTTAATTGTTACTTTACCTGCTATTACTACTGATTTGTTTGCATGTTGGTTTTAGTTCATAAGTTTGGCTCCCTTATGGTACTTGTTATTTGGGATCTGACCCGACTGATTTTGTATAACCAAATTTTTGAGTAGGACCACAGGATCTTTCGTACCTTTCTCCTCAAGATAGTGAATACGAGAAGCACCCGGGGATATGAGTGAGTTTCTTCTTACTCACCCACTTGATCTTGTACATTACTTTTTTGAGGTATTTAGCCACCGAGCACGTGTTTAGCTCATATTTTGGGTTTCTTGATACTGCAGCCTATGGGCCTGCATGTAAAGCATATTCTATACTATATCTAGAGCTGATCATGTAAAATTATACTCCGCTAGTTTTTTATTTTGGTAACTAGCTTCATGATCATCTGGGTATGTATAGTTTGGGATGCCCTACTATTATATGTTGGTGATCATACATCTTGTAAACTTGTTGCTTTCTTGAGATTGAGACATCTAGGATTATTGACCCAAGATTGCCTAATGGATTGTAGAGTAAACCATCACATGTCTAGACAGCTGTGACCGTATCTCGGGGTATAGAGTACTTTGGTATACGTAGCTGGGGTATAGAGTACTCTAGTTTTGGAGGGTGACACGGCTTAAGTGGTGGCCCATACAGGTCTAAAAATTCAGAAGTGTGGAGGGTTTAATAATGTGTTTTAGATGTCTCAATCATGATACACCTTGATCTCCTCCAATGTCGAATTTATATCCCTGAAATCTTGATTCAACATCTGCTTTGATCCTCGATCAATCATGTTTGTCCCTTTGATGATCCTTGTGTCCTTTATCTTTCAGGGATATTATTTCTGGTCCTTCCGATCATGCAGCCCGAGTTCCTCCAATAGCAGGAAAGCATCCCAATGCCCAACAAATCTTTGAGGTTCAGCCTCATTATTCTGAGGCCGGGTCCGGGTCCAGAACAACTCAGAACAAGGAACCCCAAGTTCAGTTAGAGCCTCCAATTGTACCAACAGTGATAATCCCGCCTGTTCCCCAGAATACAGAAGAAGGTACCTAGGCACTAATAGGGATCATCAGACAACTGTTAGCATTACAGGAATGATGGGGTGACGCTCTCACTTAGTCAGTATAGGAGGCTTTGGAAAGAGGCAGACATCATGCCAATAACTCAACAAAAAATTTCAAGCGCCTCCAATTCTAGTATTCCTATGGCACCAAGGATGCGATTGAATCAAATGCTTGGCTTCAGGACACTGAGGCTATTCTAGAGCCAGTTGGAGTTCCGGCTAGAGAGCAAGTCTCGGTGGTTCGGTTGTAGTTGCTAGATTTGGCCCGAGACTGGTGGGCAGCACAGATGATTTCACTATCAGTACCCATACCTTGGGCTGTCTTTAATTAAAGATTCCAAACAAGGTATTTTGATATAGTGTCACATTACGATCTACAATAGAGATTTAATAACTTGAAGCAGATATACAGGACTATTGATGGTTATGCAACAGAATTCTGCTAACTTATCCGGTTTGCTCCTACCTTGGTGACGACTGAATTAGACCGAGCAAGGAGGTTCCAGCAAGGACATCACTTGGAGATCATATTGGTAGTTAAACAACACGAGTTCCAGACTTTTAATGTTGTGTTAAGTGGAGCAAGGAGGCATGAGTATACCTCCCAATGAATAGTGAATAGGATTGGAGGTCGTAAGAGGACCATACTTCAAGCGGTTTTTATAACCAGTATTCAGCACCAGGCCCAGCAGTTAGGGCTTTAACTATCGGATCTCCGAGGAGGCCAATTTCAATAGCCTCAGTTCAACAAGCAGTACCAACTCGAACTCAGCAACAAAGGATGCCTTCCTCAGAAGGATGTTTTTATTGTGGAAAGCCAGGATACGTGATCTCAGAGTGTCGTAGAGCACAAGGGTTGTGCTTAGCCTATGGAGAACCAGGCCACAGAGTGGGGACTTGCCCACACAGAGCTAGTTCATTATCATCTTTCCAGGCAGGACCCCAGTATAGGGCTTCAGTGCCGGTTCAATAAAACCAGGGTCCAAAGCCTTTGTCGACCCAATCTCAAGTATTCCAGCAGCAGAGGCCACAACAGTATGTGCAGGCCCAAGCTTAAGTACAAGCATGGAAGAAGTTCCGCAACAGAGAGGACCAGCACCGAGAGGATGAGGATATGTTATGGCACTCACCGTGGAGTAACAGCTAGCTTCAAGTGAAGTGGTAGCAGGTACCATTATCGTCAACTCTCTTTCAGCTTCAGTATTGTTTAATTTTGGTGCATCTTATTCTTTTATGTCTGCACGATTTACGACACGAGTTAGAGTAGAACCCAGATCATTATTAGTAAGACTTAATATACTTACTGTCATGCCCCGAGACGTCCCCCGAGTCGCGACCGCCGTGCGGGCCTGGAGTTGCGCCCGCACAAGGCTTTAATGATTTGCATAGCAAGCACATATTCAGAGTACGCAGATAAATTGAAACACAGATTTGAAACATGGAAAAGTTCTCTTTATTGATAATGAACATCTATTACAAACTCTTGAACGAGTTAGCTAATATGCCGAACGGCTTACAAAGAGATGACTCAAAATGAGATAGCAGTCCTGTACATTACATCCCTTTATAAACTCAAAACAATCAGGACCTCCAGGCTGGAGGATAGCTTTGCCACGGAGCTGCATTTGTGTATGAAGAGTTGCAAGCTCCTGACTTGAAGATGCTTCGAGGGCGCGGTGAAGATGCGCCAACAGCTGGACTGGATCGGGAAGACGACTTCGCTCCTCGCTCGGTTCGCCTTGGTGCGGAGAACCTGTTTCAACGAGGGTCAGCATATCGAAACATGCTGGTGAAGGCGAGCTAGCCTGACTATACCAATCAACACGTTGTTTTAATGAAGCAAGCATATTTGTGGGTTTCTATCTTGCCTTAGTTCATTTACAAGTAAGCAGTATATATATGAAATACTGAAATGAACTTGCCACCGTTCGGTGGATTTTACCTGACCGTCTGAATTACCTGCACAATACTTACCTTGCCTTCCCTGCCACGAAGACACAAGTTAGTTTGCAACAGGTTTAAATATACACGATGATCATTGGCTTGGTGCCATAACGGACGATAGTCTTTGACGAGAATGGTTTGCAACGAAAGTACAAGAGGTGCAGCAAGCCATTCCGCCGAACAAGAGACTAGAACAATATGTCTCGCCCGGACCGGATCGATGCCAGTGCCCCAGCATCGTCCGCGAGACGTTACCCTGTGCACAAGTTGTCCATGATCGAACAATATACAAGTAACAAGTTATTGCAGTTGAGGCAACAAGAGTACAAGACAAGCAATTGTACAAGACAAGCAATATTTCGTGATTTATTCCCAAGCGAACAAGCATGCCATTAAGTATCCGTTCGTGTAGTTTATTGACAAGCATATATACCAAGTCTATTCTCTTTTATCTTGGTTTCTTTTATTATTACTTGGTATCGTTTGATCGGGGCAAAGGAGATTACAGATTTATTAGATGTGAAGCTTGGAAGCAGGGCTAGCTAATCGGGTTGGTAGCCACTCACTTCGATGTTTGGAAGGGAGAAGGAAAGAGGCGCTTCATGACTCCGCTCGCAAGCCGCCTACTGCTCGTTCACCTGCACACGAACAGCTCGATTAATACTTCTTCCTCTCTTTCCAATCTCGGAATTGAAGTGCAAGTTCAATGAACGAAAACAATGAAAACCATCGAAACCGTTCAAGGAAAACAAGCAAATCCCAAAACCAACTCAAAGCACGAAAGTAACAAGCGACATCGAAAACCGAGGCAATAAAAGATAGCAGCGGAGAGGTCCCTCCTGACTCTGCCGCTAAGCCGATCCTTGGGGCGCGGTCCACTGAATATGGGAATCGATTCCGAAGAAACAAATCCATAACGAGGACGAGTTCTTAATTCAATCTATCCCGATCGAACGATACCGTCTTGTGTTTCTTAGCCGCGCTCTCCGCACCGGGAGAACGGGGCGCTACATCCTACCCAACTAATTGGAAGTTTTGTCCCGAAACTTAGGATAGGACCTACCGTTAGGGATTATTCGGTCGGGGATGGCGATCGTGACTCAAGGAACAATCACGAACAGAATGGTCTGATCCGCCACAGGCTAGGCATAAACCAAGTTTCAGGCGACAATTTTCCTTCGTATGCCCCGACCTGTTACAGAAATAACATAACTGCCCTGGTTTCCCTCTTTTTGGACCACCGTTGTTTCGGCGCTTTGCAGCGTTATTTCCTCTCTCGTCGCTTTGGCGTTTGTGACTGGATGTATGCACAGCGCCGGCAGGAACGTGAGGATAGTATGGTTCGAGAGATAAGGCATGATTCATGACTTCACGCATTGTCCGATACTGAGGAACGGCTACGTGCGAATAGATGACAGGACGTAGTCCATCTTCAAACCTTCTTGCTCGACTCGCTGTATCAGGTAAATAGGCCCTAGCGAATTTTGAGAGTCGGTTGAACTCGGCGGAGTACTCTTTAACTGTCATGCTGCCTTGCCGCAGCTGCACGAACTCGTTCTCCATCTGGCGTTGGACTGGAGGGGGTACATACTCCTCTTCGAATGCGGCACAAAAAGTCGTCCACGAGATCGCCTCCTCTCCGTGATCAAATTGGAGAGATCGTCGATGCACGTCCCACCAATCGTGCGCATTGAGGCGGAGCTGTAGTTGCGCGCAGGCGACGCGCTTTTCTTCGGGGACCTCTAGCAGAGCGAAGTGATCTTCAAGTTCGGCCAACCAATCTAGAGCTACGACTGGGTCCTCAGTCCCGTTGAATGGGGTGTTGCAGACTTTCTTGAAGTGGCCAAAGTCGAAGGCAGTCACGTCCCTCGCCCTTGGAATTTGCGGCATCTCTACTTCAAGCACGGGCTGTTCCACTGGAGTCGTTGCTGTTGCAGCGGAATGGTTGGAAGCCAAAGTCTGAACGATCTGCTGCAGGGTATCTACCTGCTTCTGTTGGACTGAGAATCGTGCTTCTATATTGTCTTGAAACTTGAGCTGGCTCTCTTCTGCTCGCTTTTCGGCCCGTTCATGGCGAGCCTCGTCCCTTTGTTGGTTTTCCCCCAACATCCGCAATATTTGCTGAACGGGATCGATGCTTGGCGTGGCTCGCTGGCTCCTTGAACTTCCCGAAGTGCCCGAACTACTCTCTTGGCCTTGCGTTTCGTTCGGGGCTTGCGCTGCAGATTGCGCTGGTACCATTCCTTCAAAAGAAGGTAAATTATATTAGAATCATAATGTATTATGGACTTATTGCATGAATGTATCTCATTTTGGCCTAGCGAGTTCAAGAGTTCGCACAGGAATTTGATCGTTAAAGGAACTTTTCCAGCACGAAGTCTAAGGAACTTGAATCTGTGCTCTGATACCACTATGTCACGCCCCGAGGCGTCCCCCGAGTCGCGACCGCCGTGCGGGCCTGGAGTTGCGCCCGCACAAGGCTTTAATGATTTGCATAGCAAGCACATATTCAGAGTACGCAGATAAATTGAAACACAGATTTGAAACATGGAAAAGTTCTCTTTATTGATAATGAACATCTATTACAAATTCTTGAACGAGTTAGCTAATATGCCGAACGGCTTACAAAGAGATGACTCAAAATGAGATAGCAGTCCTGTACATTACATCCCTTTATAAACTCAAAACGATCAGGACCTCCAGGTTGGAGGATAGCTTTGCCACGGAGCTGCATTTGTGTATGAAGAGTTGCAAGCTCCTGACTTGAAGATGCTTCGAGGGCGCGGTGAAGATGCGCCAACAGCTGGACTGGATCGGGAAGACGACTTCGCTCCTCGCTTGGTTCGCCTTGGTGCGGAGAACCTGTTTCAACGAGGGTCAGCATATCGAAACATGCTGGTGAAGGCGAGCTAGCCTGACTATACCAATCAACACGTTGTTTTAATGAAGCAAGCATATTTGTGGGTTTCTATCTTGCCTTAGTTCATTTACAAGTAAGCAGCATATATATGAAATACTGAAATGAACTTGCCACCGTTCGGTAGATTTTACCTGACCGTCTGAATTACCTGCACAATACTTACCTTGCCTTCCCTGCCATGAAGACACAAGTTAGTTTGCAACAGGTTTAAATATACACGATGATCACTGGCTTGGTGCCATAACGGACGATAGTCTTTGACGAGAATGGTTTGCAACGAAAGTACAAGAGGTGCAGAAAGCCATTCCGCCGAACAAGAGACTAGAACAATATGTCTCGCCCGGACCGGATCGATGCCAGTGCCCCAGCATCGTCCGCGAGACGTTACCCTGTGCACAAGTTGTCCATGATCGAACAATATACAAGTAACAAGTTATTGCAGTTGAGGCAACAAGAGTACAAGACAAGCAATTGTACAAGACAAGCAATATTTCGTGATTTATTCCCAAGCGAACAAGCATGCCATTAAGTATCCGTTCGTGTAGTTTATTGACAAGCATATATACCAAGTCTATTCTCTTTTATCTTGGTTTCTTTTATTATTACTTGGTATCGTTTGATCGGGGCAAAGGAGATTGCAGATTTATTAGATGTGAAGCTTGGAAGCAGGGCTAGCTAATCGGGTTGGTAGCCACTCACTTCAATGTTTGGAAGGGAGAAGGAAAGAGGCGCTTCACAACTCCGCTCGCAAGCCGCCTACTGCTCGTTCACCTGCACACGAACAGCTCGATTAATACTTCTTCCTCTCTTTCCAATCTCGGAATTGAAGTGCAAGTTCAATGAACGAAAACAATGAAAACCATCGAAACCGTTCAAGGAAAACAAGCAAATCCCAAAACCAACTCAAAGCACGAAAGTAACAAGCGACATCGAAAACCGAGGCAATAAAAGATAGCAGCGGAGAGGTCCCTCCTGACTCTGCCGCTAAGCCGATCCTTGGGGCGCGGTCCACTGAATATGGGAATCGATTCCGAAGAAACAAATCCATAACGAGGACGAGTTCTTAATTCAATCTATCCCGATCGAACGATACCGTCTTGTGTTTCTTAGCCGCGCTCTCCGCACCGGGAGAACGGGGCGCTACACTTACCGGTAACGGTATCATGGGAGTAGATAGAGTTTATACCTCGTGTTAGGTCATAGTGTGCGGAAGAAATTTTTTTGCTAAACTGATAAAGTTTCCTGTGGAGATTATGACATCGTCCTAGGCATAGATTGGTTGAGTGTCCGATACGCGATGATAGATTGTCATGCGGACAAGGTTATCTTTCGTATTTCCTGAGAAGAAGAATTCTTATTTTCTAAAGGCGAGATGGAGTCTTCATCAGCGATCATAAGAATGAAAGTAACAGAAGAAGTACAATTGCCCAGAGTAGTCAGTGAGTTTCCATATGTGTTTTTAGAAGAGCTTTCAGGCATGTCACCAGAAAGAGAAATAGAGTTTACCATTGATCTACTTCCAGGAACAGCACCAGTGTCAGAGAGTCTACTGGATGGCGCCTTCAGAGTTGGAAGTCTTGTACTGGATTATAGAAGAACTGATAACCAAGGGATTCATTCGTGCTAGTGGATCGACTTGGTGAGCCACAATGCTTCTATTAAAGAAGAAGAATGATAGAACTTTCTGTTTGTGTATTGATTATCGTACCCTCAATATGATAACCATCAAGAACAAGTATCACTTGCCAATGATAGATGACTTATTCGATCAACTTAGTCGAGCGACCATATTTTAGAAAATTGATTTACGGTCGGGATATCATCAGATCAAAGTCAGAGAGCAAGGTATACCCAAGACGACGTTCAGATCAAGATATGGCCATTGAAAGTTTCTAGTGATGCCCTATGGAGCAACCAATGTGCCAGTAGTGTTTATGGATCTCATAAATCATATTTTCATGCCATACTTGGACAAGTTCATGATAGTATTCATCGATGATATCTTGGTTTACAGTCAAAAAGAAGCAGAGCATGAGCAGAATCTTTGTGCAGTTCTTCAAGTCCTTATAGAACATAAGTTATATGCCAAGTTTAGCAAGTGCGAGTTCTAGCTTGATAGTATTTCTTACTTGGGTCACATTATTGCAAAAGGTGGAGTATAAGTGGATCCCCAAAAGATAGAAGCCATTGAAACATGGCCAGTCCCTAGAACAGTTGCAGAAGTTCATAGTTTCTTGGGTTTAGCAAAATATTACCGGCAATTTGTGTCAGACTTTGTTAGGATTTCCGCACCCTTGACGTATTTAACTCGTAAAGATGTGCACTTTGATTGGACAGATGAATGTCAAACCTCTTTCGAGAAACTCAAACAAAAGTTGATAACTGCACTTATTTTAACGCTTCCAGATGGGACAGGTAGTTTCACATGATATATTATGATGTGTCAGGCAAAGGATTGGGATGTGTTCTCATACAGCATGTTAAGGATATATCTTATGTGTCTCGGCAGCTTTGAGACCATGAGAAGAATTATCTGTCATGCCCCAGTCCCAAAATATACGAGACCAGGCCACGTGGCAATGGCCAGCTAATACGACTCCAAGAGATTATCCAATTTAATGGATCCGACGAAGCGTACTACGCTGTCCTAAAATACTAACAAGTCTAATATGCTAACACACAGCAGGTAAATATCTAATCTCATCCACAGAATATAATATAATAATGACTGGAACGAGTGCTGGTAAATGAAATACAAAGGATCTGAATATCCATAATATATCTGAAATAGTCTGATGGGGACAAACCCACTGAAATACAAAAATAAAATAAAAGTGTAGAAAGAAGTAAGATAACTAGATTAGAGTATCAACTAGCTAGATAAGAATACTCTATTCTGAAACAGCTGCGTACCCAAATCATGGGAACTCCTCTAGAAGTGCCTCAAAGTTTTCTGTCATAAATCCTGTCTCTACTCCTGCTCTGTAGATGGTCAGATACAAGTACTCGTCCGGATCTGGAAGGGAACCAGGTCCTCAGAGGGACATAACAAGATAAAAAAATACATGCCATAAATAAATACTGTGTAAACTCGAGGGAGATCTAACCAGCTAAGTGTAATGCACTTGAAGACAACCTTGGTACGTATGGGCAGGTGAAAGGTATAAAGCGTAGCATCGAGCCAGAGGCTAAGTACCTGGCATTAGCTGTAAACTAGATGCCAGGAGTATATGCTGACTACATCACCGATCAAGATAGCGTGCAGCTAGTAACCTCTGTCGGATGTATCGACAAGCATATATGCCCATAACCAGGTAACACATGGCCCATAATCGAGTAACACTGAGGCTCACGACCCCGTAGTTTACTCTAAAACTATGGCAGCCAAATGTCTGTCCCATACGCCTACTAATTGTCTTCCCCGCCCAATGCCAATGTACAAGTCGCGAACACAACGTGGATATCTCATACTATAATGCAAGTCGCTAAAGAAATATACAACTAAGCTAAATACCGTCACACGTGCTGCTCACACCGATGGCCATTCAGTCATGAAGCATGCGTCCCTACATGATCTCACTCTGCTGGGGAGTCATACTGATAACTCTACAACTTTAGATGCATCCACTAGACACTAGGTCAGACACAAATCCTAACGTCAACGCCTTCGTTAACTACACCAGAGTCTTTCTCGGACGCATACAGTTAAATAATATAACAAATAAATATGCAACTAAATAATATCTGAATTTAAATAGTACAACAAGGCAAGGTATACTTGCCTGAAACTCTGGTGTGCACAAGTAAGGATCCGAAACCAACAGCCAAGGTAGTAACATCTTGGATGCCTATGAATAAATATTAATCACTATATTACACTATGCTAATTACGTATACAAGTACGACTTACGCAACGTCACGAGTTACGTAGATACCAATTAAATGTTTTAATTAAATATGATGGCTAGGGTTGACTAGTCACGGGTCAAGGGGGTAGGTGTACACTAAGGTATTATTTCTCACCAGTTACAATTACGATCACAGCTATAATTAGTGTAGGTGCTAAGTCGCACCTTTAACACATGGGTACCCGGTATCCTACTACTAAGATTCCCAGGACACGTCTGGTATGGGTAACCATCTAGGTCTCCATGCACGGGGATGTCATATCCTCAGATACCGTGCACTATGAGAAATTAATTACCAAAATATGCTACAATATCAAATTAATATATTACATAAAATACCAGTCCTAATTACAGGGAAATGTGCACTAGTCGGTCTTCTAAACACCTAGGTCAGCACAAGTATAACACATTAATAATCAAGTTCTATGAGGTAAATTCTAACACTAATTTCTATTCTAAAACATGTACATAATACACAAAGGTATTCAACAACACTAATATCATTCTAAAATAAACACACACACACACATAGCACTATGGTTCACCAATACACATGTAAAAGAAAAGGATAAATGTATACCTAGTCGTGATCGTGTCCGGGAGGGGTGTCCGCTGCATGAGGGGGCCAGTCTCCGATGGTATACAATAGCTGTGGCAGCTACAGTGATAGTAGGGTGGTGCTCCCGCCACAGAAGCACGTAGCAGCTTGCAGCGACAGCGGCGGCTTCTGGGTCAGTGGTGGCTGGTTGCTAACGGTGGAGGGATGGTCGTGGGGGTGGTTGGCTAGGGTGGCGGTAGTATCCGGCGGAAGTCGGGGAAGAAAGGGATGGGTGCGGGTGATGGTGATGATGGTGTTAGTGATGGATGATGGCGGTGCTAGGGATGGTGGCGGTGGTTGCTGATAGTGGTGATGTTGGCGGTGGAGATGGTGACGGGGACGACGGTGGCAGAGATGGTGATGATGGTGGCGGTAAATATGGTGAAGAGGGTAGCCAGGGATGGTGACTGGGAAGGGGGAGTCAGGTTATGATGATGATGGTGTAGTTGATGGTGGTCGTGGATGATGAATGGAGGAGGCGACTCCGGTGGCGGTGGAGATGGTGATGATGGTGGCGTGGGAGATGGTGATGACGGTGGCCGTGGAGGTGGATGTCTGTGGTGGCGGTGGATGGTGACTGGGAAGGAGGGGAACCAGAGAAGAAGAAGAAGAAGTAGGGGGGATGGAGAGGTCGGGTTGGATTGTGGGCTGCTGTGGCGGCGGCCAGGGCGGAGGAGAAAGACGGCGGGGTGGCTGAGGTCTAGGTCCAGGTCGAGGTCGAGGGGTAGGCAGAGGTGATGGTCGTGCTGGTGGTGGTGGAGCTGTGCAGAGGTGGTCGGGTGAAGGGGAGGCGGTCAGGTTGATGAGGGTAATGGGGGTGAAGTAGGTTTAGGGTTTTATAGTTTTCTGTTGTTTTAGGTTTTTTGGGAGAGAAAGAGAGAGAGTAGTATATGTAGGAGAGAGAGAGAGGGGGGGCTCTCCTTGAGATTAGGGCCGACTGGGTATTTTTCTAGGGGTGAGGGGAAACTCTACATGATGAAGGAATGTCTAGGATGGTGGGGTTTTGAAATGGAGGGTGAAGATGCAAGAAAATAAAGTTGTAGGAAGTACAACTAAATGGCGGGAAATAGGGGTAGAACGGTCAAAGGGGGGGATGAGTTTCTTCATGTGTTGGGTCCAATGAGGGGTGGACACCTCATTGTATATTTGCATAAAAGTTACTTAACAATTGGAAAATGTATAATTAATAAAATTTGGGATTGGATGAGGCAAAACCCCATATTTGGTGTGATGTAGTAGGCTAAAATGGTGTGTGGTATTTAGTATGAACCATGAGGGTGTGAGTGGGGGTTTGGGTTGGAGTTGTGTCTAGTTTTGGGTGAGGTTGGGTCCTTACACCAATTTAATTAAAATTAGTGTAAGTGGTGCCCTTTAATTAATTAGAAGTATATGGGATTAAAATTGGGTAGGACACAAGTATCATGGATATAGTAGACTCGGAATAGAATATTATCATAAATCGGGTTGCACAAAACGGGTCGAGGTTGTGTCTCCAATTTTGATTGGAACGGACAAAGATGCAAAGTCGAATTTATTTGAATTTAAGAATGGACGTTTGTAACAAATATTGTGCGACTAAAATGAAGCACAAGAGAGAGTATTTATAAGTTACACATGGGTCAGAATGGAAGGTTGGCATGTCTAAGAAAAGTGTGTAAAATTTGTTTGAAGGTAAATGCTAGTGTAGCGCTCCAAATATCGAAGCAACGGTAAGGTACACTATGTAATACAAATATTGTACAATAAATCTAAAATACTGTGTTCTAATTCTAATTTGCTTCAAACTAACCCTAGTCTCTCTATCTAAGCTAAGTAGACCTAAATTTTGGTCGAAGGATTTTACAATCTACCCAACTTATAAGAATTTTGTCCTCGAAATTAAAATAACACATAATAAGCTATAAATTATCAAGTAATGCTACGAGCGTACCTAGGACCGATGGAGCTGGCCTCTACACTATCTGCTGGGCTTTATTGACATACTGGAAACACTCCTGAGCTTCATGTTGGTTTGATCCGTACCTCAAACACATTCCTAATATTCTTCTATAATCTTTCTGAATATGTCCCTTCTTTCTACAAAAGTGACATGTCGGTAGCTCTCTCTGCTGATACAGCACAATCTTCTATTGCGTTTGGACTCCTGGATGACGGATCGTGTAAAACCCCTAATCCTAAAGACCATATTTACCCTTTTTAATTAATTATTAATTTAATTATAGTAATTATGAGCTAATTAGGAGAAATAGATTTTATTTAATTTTTATTTTAGGTGTTCGTGCACTTAGGAAATTTATGGGGTCATTAGAAATTTTTCTAATTTATTTCATGTAGGAGACCCATTGGACAGTTGCTAGCTTAATGGTATACATTAATACCAATTTCTACATTTTTCTATGCGTATATATATATATATATATATATATATATATATATATATATATATATATATATATCCTTAAAAGAAAAAGAATGAAAAAGAAATAAGAAAAAAACAAAAACAAAAAAAAACAAATGTATAACTCCCTATTGGATCCCCCCTATCGGATCCAAAACCCTACCCTAACTATAAACCCGCCCACACCCCCTTAGTAATAGCACAGCAATGCCCCAACCCGCGCGTGAACCGACCCCTCCCCCCCCCTCACCCCCCCCCCCCCCCGCCATCTGGTCTCTCACCTATATATAAATACCATTCAACACAAAACCCTAAACCCTAATCTTCCTCTTCCCATCTAACCGCCGTAGAGCCCTCGACCTAACCGTCGTTCACCGCCGTCCACAGCCGCCTCCAACCACCGGAAACCGACCCCGACGACGGCGACCCCGCGCAACCCCATGCAACTGCAGAAAGTTACAGCAACTTACCTATGCTCCAGCCATGTTTCCCGTCACCTCGCTTGACCAAACTCGACCCCGGCTTCACCGGTACGTTCACCACTTAACCCTCTCCAATACCTGCATGATAGTTGACCTCGAACATAGTGAAACCCTAGGCAAAAATAGCTCCAAGTTGACGAAAAAAGACCATTTTTTGGGTATCGCAGAAAACTGCGGTGACCACCTATGTTCCCGGATTCGTATCTCCCACCACAGAGATACGAATTTAATTTTTCTTTTTGGTATGCGGAGACTACTTGACCTAGTTTAATTTTTGTTAATTATATTAATTTGTTAACTGCTGTATGTAGAATTAAATTCGTTAGAAAACCCTAAAAACCTACTTTTTCTAGATTTCTAAAAGTTACAAAACGGAGCGCGCCCCACCAAACGGGACCGCCCTGCCGTATACCAAGAGTACCAAACGGTGCGCACAGTATATCTAGACACGTGAGAGTTCACGAAAACTGATTCGGACACATGTGTCACGACCCGCACCCGGAAAATCGGGCATGAGTCGTGGGTACGTCCAGCCTACGCCGCAGCATCGGCGGTAGAACGCTGTCTAGGTCAACTAACTAAATAATAATCTCACACAAAAATCGGGCATGACCTCTCCAAAAGGAGGGCAACCACACAAACAATATATATAATCTGCCAAGATCTCAACTCCAAACGGAGGAGCAATATCAAAAGATAATCTCAAGTACTCAATCACGAATCTAAGCACGATAGATAACAAAGAAGACTAACAACTATAAAGTCTAACCACCAACTACTACTACAACAACCACAACATCAATAATAATAATAATACAACAATACATCATCCAAAATAATATACAAACAAGGTCTCAATCCAAAACCGGAGACAAATCCGGTGCTAAAAGCTAATAAAAACAACAACAAGATCCTAGTGATCCCGGCTACCAACCCGGAAATCACCTCTAAACTAGAGGGTCCCTGTCTGCACCATCGACAGGCTCAGGTCCATAAAACGTCGGACACCAATCCTCCGGATACTCTGAAAAATATGTCCAGTCAGGACTGGAGCAAGTACATCTCTAACAGCAGTTCCATTTAATGATAAAAACTATAAAACAGTTATAGCAAGTAGCAAGAAAAATGGAGCAAGTATGAACAAGAAAATATGTAAGTCACTGGTGCATAAAGGTAAAGATGCATGGATATCAGAGCAAGATAGTAATAACTGCAAGATACAAGAAATCTACACTAAGAGTAAGTCTGTGCACATGAACGTGTAGTAAGTCCAGCATGAAAAACATGTAGTGAGTCAAGTCCAGAAACATGTAAGTGAGACAAGTCAAGAAATGCATGAGAGTCCAGACTATAAAGAATGAACTCGGTGTCTTTGAAATACTTGTTTCGACATGTAAACGGCTAGGGGTAAGTACGGCTCACCGCGCACTGGGTGCGCGGCTGCTATCATTCCAGATTAGACCAGAGGGAGTGATTCCTGATGATGCCAGATAGGAATGTTTACATGTCTACTCGAGTATTTCCCCGCCCCGACTAATACAAGTGGATCCAAGACCCGACACGCAAATCAAGATGAGTCCAGCCTGAACATGAGTGATGCCTGTAGTGATGCCTGTAGGTGATGCCAGTAGTGATTCCAGAATAGAGGCCAGAAACATGAAATGTACGTGTCGCAAGTAAATAAATCCAGAAATATCAATCAGTGTCCCGTGTTGTGCCAGAATAATCATATGATACTATACTAGAAGCTGAATCATAATAATCATCAGATAATGAAAACTATCAGAGAATGTACTCGCCTGACGTCCTGAGCAACTGGCGATCCGAACTGGTGTCGCAAGGACCTAATGCGAAAAGCAAGGTTAAACAGGGTTCTAACGAGTTAAACAGATATAAAATAACTAAAAATAGGCTTCTAGGGTCGTTCTAGGTCAAACGGGTCAAACCGGTGAAATCTGGGTCAAAAAGTCAACTCTGGGTCCAAAAGTCAACTCTGGATCAAAACTAGGTCAAAAGTTGACTTTGGCGGTCAACCGAGTCAACTACGGTCAAGTCTGGGTCAAACTAGGGTGCTCCTGAAATTCTAGGTCAAACCGAGGTCATTAAGCTAGAAAACTCACAAACTCGCCTCCTTGAGATACCGGGATACCCTCGGTATCCGATACCTCAACCTAGGCTACGCACCCCGCCTAAACCCGCTAAAACCTATGCTAGCACGCGTAAATATATACACATATACATATAAAAATCACTCCAATACTATTCCTAGGCTATTGCTCAAAAACCCCGCTCGAAACCCAATACCTTGGTTATCTTGAGGTATTGAAATACCTCGGTATCTCAAGGTATTGAGATACCGCTCTAAACTCCTCTAACTAGCTATCTAGCTACTAATTATGCACCTAGTTATTAACCTAGGCTAGGTAATATAGATATCTACCATATATATATATATCTAAGTAGGTATCTACCTATATACATATATATATCCACACACATACCCATTAATACCCATTACCCATTTACCTTATCTATACACACATATATATATATATTACCTTACCTTACCCACCTTATAAATATATGTGTATATCTATATCTAGATATCTAAACTATCTACCTAGCTATATGTGTATATCTATCTATCTTTCTATTACCTATCTATCTATATGTCTATCTATCAATTTACCTATCTAGTATATATCTAACTATCTATTGAACTATCTATCAATATATATATCAATCTATTTATATATAGATCTCTAAATCTATCTAACTAACTGTCCATAGATATCTATCCATTAACTATCATCTAATATCCATCTAACTATCTATCTATCTTAACTAACTATCTAGATATATGTATCTATATATAGGTCTATCTATATATTTAACTATCTATCTAACTATCTATCTAACTATATGTATTTATCTATATAGCTATCTATATCTAACTATAGGTATTTATATCTAACTATCTAGGCATCTATTTACCTATGTATCTATAGTTATATCTATCTATGTAACTATCTACCTAATATCTATCCACCTATTTAACTATCTAACTATCTATTTATATATCTATCTCATATATCTATCTACCAATCTAACTATCTATCCATCTAGATATATCTAACTATCTCTCTAATCTATTTAACTACTTATCTAACTATCAACCTATTGATAGATACATCTATCTAGCACTCTACCTATTCCTAACCCTCACTAGTACTCTACTGCTACTGCTCCCTGCTCAAAATGCTGCTGCTGCACGCTGTTATTGCTGCGCTGCTGCTGCTCCTCTTGGCACTGCTGCTGCTGCAGGTGCTCCTACATGTGCTGCTGCTGCTGCTCCTTCTGGAGCTGCTGCTGCTGCTCTCCTAGCAGCAGCTAGCTGCTGCTGTTGCAGCTGAACTGCTGCTGCTGCAGTTCCCAGGTTCTGCGGCTCCCCCTCCAAATCAACACACACACACCTACATATATATACATATATATATCACTATCTATATATATATATACATACATATATATCTATATATATATAACTAGATACATATATATATACACACACTTAACTACACACTCTAACACACACACACTAGCACACTCACACACTAATACACGCACACACACACTAAAATACACACACATAAATATATATATACATAGCTACATATATATATATACACTCAAAATATATATATATCTACACACACTCTCAACTATATATATATACATACACCTATATATATATATACACATATACACACAAGCACACTTACACATATACATATATATATATCCACATAGACATATACATATACAAGTACATAAATATAAATACACATACATACATATATATATAAATATATATACATAAACACACATACATATATATAAATATATATATATATAGACACATATCAATACAAACACAACCACGCACACAACACTCAAACCACACGCCCTACTCACGCCCAACGACCCCGACACTCACCAATACCCTAAAATATATAAAATATAGCCCGAAAACTCTAGCACACACTCTTCGATACTAACCCAACGCGCGCACAAAGCCGAAACGAGGAAACCAAGTCGAAATGGCCGTTCGGTCATTTCGACGAACACGTGGTGCGCGGCTCGGAAAACCTCCTGAAACGCACACCAAACGAACTCGGAATCGGCCCAAAATTTACCCACACGCTCTACACGATGTCTAGATCCTAGAAAATGTGCTTCCACGTCGATTCTATGCCCGTGGCGGAAACGCACACGCACTTAGAATCGGCGACGACGAAAAGCCCCAATTTCGTCCGAAACGCCCGTTTCTCCGCGACACGGCTTCCCGTGTCCAAACGGAGACACGCACTCACCCTCTAGACACCCGACAACGTCTACCTAGGTCCATCTAACCTAGGGCATCACCAAAAATTGGGTCAAATTCGGATTCCACCCGAATTCGACACAAAACCTAATGTCAAAGTTTCTAAACTCACCCAAACTAGTTCCAACTTCCTCCTACGGGTAGGGTTAGGGTCTAGGAAGGTTCTACAATACTAATTACACTACACAAAAATAATTAGGAAGGGGAAAGTTAGGTTTTACCTCTTGGGAGTTGGAATCCCAAGGCCAAAGTCTCAAATTCCCTCCAAATCAACTCCCTCAAGCTCCAAGCTTCCAAATCTATCTCCCACACTAGATCTAAGCTTCTCACACCTAGGTTAGAGAAAATGCAAGGTGAGGGTTAGCTTAAGGAAGAAGGAATGGAAGAAAGAAAGAAGAAAAGTGGAAGAAACTTACTTTGGAGGAAGAAGGAGAAGAAAGAAGAAGTGGAGAAGAAGAAGAAATGAAGAAGAAGAAGTGGAGAACACAAAGCAAAGGGGAGGGGCTGCTGGTTTTCTCACGGGTGGGGGGGTAGGTAGGCCGGCCATGTAGAAATAAATAGGTACATAAGTCACCAAATTCCCAAAATGCCCCTATTCACTTAGTTTTGGGTTCCGGGTTCCAAATGCGCTCAAACTAGTTCCAAATCTCTCCAACTAACTTCCTAAAAATAAAATAAATATTCTAAGTCCCAAAATAATTCTCACAAGGGTATGGGCTGGGTCGGACATGGGTCCACTAGGGTCTGACATGGGTCCAGGCTAGCCAAAATCCTAAAACAATCAATAAAAATATAATACAATCATTAATTAATTATAAATACAATTAATTAAAAATAATGCACAATTAACCAAATTAAAAAAAAAATACCCGGCTCTGGAAATGGGGTGGTGACAAGCCTATCCTCCTTAGAAAATTTCGTCCTCGAAATTTAAAGTCAACCACACTCCTCTAGGTCAAACCCCCAACAATCACAGTCAAGAAATTCTACCTATACAACATACAAGATCAGGGTCCTACTGGTCGTGTTATTACAGTCTCAATCGGGGTTACTACACTATCTACCACAGCACAAAGAAAAAAGTCTAACAGGTACTAATGAAGCACACCACAGGAATGGAAAAGGACAGGAAGAAGAAGCAAGAGACAGACCTGCTAACCCGACATCCGTAGCATCGGCCTCCTCGACCGTCAACGCATAAGCCTTGCCCTGCTGGGGTGTATCCCTCTGCTGGTGCGGGGCATGATGCTGTGCCACAGATGGCCTAGCTCCAACTCTCTGATCCTGTGCTCCACCCAATAGAGGTGCAGTGGGGCAACCTCTCAT
This sequence comes from Iris macrosiphon, assembly GCA_036927795.1. Taxonomy (NCBI): domain Eukaryota; kingdom Viridiplantae; phylum Streptophyta; class Magnoliopsida; order Asparagales; family Iridaceae; genus Iris; species Iris macrosiphon. Next base: position 41,436,560 of record JAYESA010000020.1, read on the forward strand.
CTGGTGAGCAGCGGATCCACAGAACAAATACACCTTCAGCCTCCTCCTACAAACATCCCAGGTGTGTCCTGCCTTCCTGCAGTAGGCACAAGTGGGCACCCTCTGATCCTGACCCTGCTGTGCTGCCTTCTGCACATAGGGACGCTTAGCTGGTCCCGCACTACCACTGGCACTGCCTGAATCATCCCTGCCTCTCTTGGACTTGAGCTCCAAGTCATCCTCTGCTCTCTGAGCATCTCCTACTATCTGCTCAAAAGTTGCCTCGCGATCGCTCCTGGTCAAAGACTTGACCGCCATAACCAAGCCCTTGCGAAACTTCCTCGCCTTGGCTGCCTCACTCAAGCCATCTACAAATCTGCCCAGACGGCAGAACTCCGCTGCGTACTCGTCCACTGTCATGCTCCCTTGGACGAGTGCCTCAAACTGGCTCTCCAAAGCACTGAGCGCCACGTCTGGGAAAAACTTCTCCTTAAAAAGCCTCTTGAAGGCCTCCCAAGTAAGCCCTGGCGCCGCGATCCTCGTATCTGTGCGATACCATGTCAAGGCGAGGTCGAACATCTGACTGCCCGCCGCCTCTATCTGCATGCTGTCTGGAATCTGCGCCAGCCTGAAGATGCCCTCAATCTGCTCTATCCAGTCATCCGCGTACAGGATCCCTTCTGTACCACGGAACTCCTTGGGCCGCATCCTCTGAAAGTCGATAATACTGCCCGGCCTCGGATGCTGAATCTGATCTGCCTGTGGCTGATTCTGTGCCACCCTATCCACTGCTGTCATGGCCACCTGGTGGGCGTTCTCAATGCCCAGCCTCATCACATCCACCTGACGGTGCTGCGCATCCATCATCTCCCTGAAGAACGCAAACAACTGCGCGGCATCTACTGGAGCAGGAAGTGGTGGAGGAACCACCGGAACGACTGGGGTAGTCCTCGGATCGACAGGTGAAGGAGAATCCCCGAGAGAAGCAGATGCTCCCTCAACCGCAGGAGTGGTGAGTGGAGCGGTAGCAGCTGCCTGAATACGAGCTGGACGAGAGGTAGCAGACCTCTCCGAGGCAACTGCTGGAACGGTACGATGGGATCGTGTCTTCGGAGGCATCCTGAACACAGATCAAAAGAAGTCAATACGGCGCAAGATACGATATTATCAAAGAAGGACAGTAATATTTCAAAAGAAGCAATTTCAGAATAATTAGATTGGAATTGTTCCTAGTCGTGATTGAGTACACACTCATCCTAGATCCTAGATCCTATAGCAGGCTCGCAGCAGTACAACTAAGTTGTTGTACCACCACGACATCGCATTAATTGCGAATCGAGACCTGCATGGGGCCGCCACCAAAAATGTGTCACGACCCGCACCCGGAAAATCGGGCATGAGTCGTGGGTACGTCCAGCCTACGCCGCAGCATCGGCGGTAGAACGCTGTCTAGGTCAACTAACTAAATAATAATCTCACACAAAAATCGGGCATGACCTCTCCAAAAGGAGGGCAACCACACAAACAATATATATAATCTGCCAAGATCTCAACTCCAAACGGAGGAGCAATATCAAAAGATAATCTCAAGTACTCAATCACGAATCTAAGCACGATAGATAACAAAGAAGACTAACAACTATAAAGTCTAACCACCAACTACTACTACAACAACCACAACATCAATAATAATAATAATACAACAATACATCATCCAAAATAATATACAAACAAGGTCTCAATCCAAAACCGGAGACAAATCCGGTGCTAAAAGCTAATAAAAACAACAACAAGATCCTAGTGATCCCGGCTACCAACCCGGAAATCACCTCTAAACTAGAGGGTCCCTGTCTGCACCATCGACAGGCTCAGGTCCATAAAACGTCGGACACCAATCCTCCGGATACTCTGAAAAATATGTCCAGTCAGGACTGGAGCAAGTATATCTCTAACAGCAGTTCCATTTAATGATAAAAACTATAAAACAGTTATAGCAAGTAGCAAGAAAAATGGAGCAAGTATGAACAAGAAAATATGTAAGTCACTGGTGCATAAAGGTAAAGATGTATGGATATCAGAGCAAGATAGTAATAACTGCAAGATACAAGAAATCTACACTAAGAGTAAGTCTGTGCACATGAACGTGTAGTGAGTCCAGCATGAAAAACATGTAGTGAGTCAAGTCCAGAAACATGTAAGTGAGACAAGTCAAGAAATGCATGAGAGTCCAGACTATAAAGAATGAACTCGGTGTCTTTGAAATACTTGTTTCGACATGTAAACGGCTAGGGGTAAGTACGGCTCACCGCGCACTGGGTGCGCGGCTGCTATCATTCCAGATTAGACCAGAGGGAGTGATTCCTGATGATGCCAGATAGGAATGTTTACATGTCTACTCGAGTATTTCCCCGCCCCGACTAATACAAGTGGATCCAAGACCCGACACGCAAATCAAGATGAGTCCAGCCTGAACATGAGTGATGCCTGTAGTGATGCCTGTAGGTGATGCCAGTAGTGATTCCAGAATAGAGGCCAGAAACATGAAATGTACGTGTCGCAAGTAAATGAATCCAGAAATATCAATCAGTGTCCCGTGTTGTGCCAGAATAATCATATGATACTATACTAGAAGCTGAATCATAATAATCATCAGATAATGAAAACTATCAGAGAATGTACTCGCCTGACGTCCTGAGCAACTGGCGATCCGAACTGGTGTCGCAAGGACCTAATGCGAAAAGCAAGGTTAAACAGGGTTCTAACGAGTTAAACAGATATAAAATAACTAAAAATAGGCTTCTAGGGTCGTTCTAGGTCAAACGGGTCAAACCGGTGAAATCTGGGTCAAAAAGTCAACTCTGGGTCCAAAAGTCAACTCTGGATCAAAACTAGGTCAAAAGTTGACTTTGGCGGTCAACCGAGTCAACTACGGTCAAGTCTGGGTCAAACTAGGGTGCTCCTGAAATTCTAGGTCAAACCGAGGTTATTAAGCTAGAAAACTCACAAACTCGCCTCATTGAGATACCGGGATACCCTCGGTATCCGATACCTCAACCTAGGCTACGCACCCCGCCTAAACCCGCTAAAACCTATGCTAGCACGCGTAAATATATACACATATGCATATAAAAATCACTCCAATACTATTCCTAGGCTATTGCTCAAAAACCCCGCTCGAAACCCAATACCTTGGTTATCTTGAGGTATTGAAATACCTCGGTATCTCAAGGTATTGAGATACCGCTCTAAACTCCTCTAACTAGCTATCTAGCTACTAATTATGCACCTAGTTATTAACCTAGGCTAGGTAATATAGATATCTACCATATATATATATATCTAAGTAGGTATCTACCTATATACATATATATATATCCACACACATACCCATTAATACCCATTACCCATTTACCTTATCTATACACACATATATATATATATTACCTTACCTTACCCACCTTATAAATATATGTGTATATCTATATCTAGATATCTAAACTATCTACCTAGCTATATGTGTATATCTATCTATCTTTCTATTACCTATCTATCTATATGTCTATCTATCAATTTACCTATCTAGTATATATCTAACTATCTATTGAACTATCTATCAATATATATATCAATCTATTTATATATAGATCTCTAAATCTATCTAACTAACTGTCCATAGATATCTATCCATTAACTATCATCTAATATCCATCTAACTATCTATCTATCTTAACTAACTATCTAGATATATGTATCTATATATAGGTCTATCTATATATTTAACTATCTATCTAACTATCTATCTAACTATATGTATTTATCTATATAGCTATCTATATCTAACTATAGGTATTTATATCTAACTATCTAGGCATCTATTTACCTATGTATCTATAGTTATATCTATCTATGTAACTATCTACCTAATATCTATCCACCTATTTAACTATCTAACTATCTATTTATATATCTATCTCATATATCTATCTACCAATCTAACTATCTATCCATCTAGATATATCTAACTATCTCTCTAATCTATTTAACTACTTATCTAACTATCAACCTATTGATAGATACATCTATCTAGCACTCTACCTATTCCTAACCCTCACTAGTACTCTACTGCTACTGCTCCCTGCTCAAAATGCTGCTGCTGCACGCTGTTATTGCTGCGCTGCTGCTGCTCCTCTTGGCACTGCTGCTGCTGCAGGTGCTCCTACATGTGCTGCTGCTGCTGCTCCTTCTGGAGCTGCTGCTGCTGCTCTCCTAGCAGCAGCTAGCTGCTGCTGTTGCAGCTGAACTGCTGCTGCTGCAGTTCCCAGGTTCTGCGGCTCCCCCTCCAAATCAACACACACACACCTACATATATATACATATATATATCACTATCTATATATATATATACATACATATATATCTATATATATATAACTAGATACATATATATATACACACACTTAACTACACACTCTAACACACACACACTAGCACACTCACACACTAATACACGCACACACACACTAAAACACACACACATAAATATATATATACATAGCTACATATATATATACACTCAAAATATATATATATCTACACACACTCTCAACTATATATATATACATACACCTATATATATATATATACACATATACACACAAGCACACTTACACATATACATATATATATATCCACATAGACATATACATATACAAGTACATAAATATAAATACACATACATACATATATATATAAATATATATACATAAACACACATACATATATATAAATATATATATATATAGACACATATCAATACAAACACAACCACGCACACAACACTCAAACCACACGCCCTACTCACGCCCAACGACCCCGACACTCACCAATACCCTAAAATATATAAAATATAGCCCGAAAACTCTAGCACACACTCTTCGATACTAATCCAACACGCGCACAAAGCCGAAACGAGGAAACCAAGTCGAAATGGCCGTTCGGTCATTTCGACGAACACGTGGTGCGCGGCTCGGAAAACCTCCTGAAACGCACACCAAACGAACTCGGAATCAGCCCAAAATTTACCCACGCGCTCTACACGATGTCTAGATCCTAGAAAATGTGCTCCCACGTCGATTCTATGCCCGTGGCGGAAACGCACACGCACTTAGAATCGGCGACGACGAAAAGCCCCAATTTCGTCCGAAACGCCCGTTTCTCCGCGACACGGCTTCCCGTGTCCAAACGGAGACACGCACTCACCCTCTAGACACCCGACAACGTTTACCTAGGTCCATCTAACCTAGGGCATCACCAAAAATTGGGCCAAATTCGGATTCCACCCGAATTCGACACAAAACCTAATGTCAAAGTTTCTAAACTCACCCAAACTAGTTCCAACTTCCTCCTACGGGTAGGGTTAGGGTCTAGGAAGGTTCTACAATACTAATTACACTACACAAAAATAATTAGGAAGGGGAAAGTTAGGTTTTACCTCTTGGGAGTTGGAATCCCAAGGCCAAAGTCTCAAATTCCCTCCAAATCAACTCCCTCAAGCTCCAAGCTTCCAAATCTATCTCCCACACTAGATCTAAGCTTCTCACACCTAGGTTAGAGAAAATGCAAGGTGAGGGTTAGCTTAAGGAAGAAGGAATGGAAGAAAGAAAGAAGAAAAGTGGAAGAAACTTACTTTGGAGGAAGAAGGAGAAGAAAGAAGAAGTGGAGAAGAAGAAGAAATGAAGAAGAAGAAATGAAGAAGAAGAAGTGGAGAACACAAAGCAAAGGGGAGGGGCTGCTGGTTTTCTCACGGGTGGGGGGGTAGGTAGGCCGGCCATGTTGAAATAAATAGGTACATAAGTCACCAAATTTCCAAAATGCCCCTATTCACTTAGTTTTGGGTTCCGGGTTCCAAATGCGCTCAAACTAGTTCCAAATCTCTCCAACTAACTTCCTAAAAATAAAATAAATATTCTAAGTCCCAAAATAATTCTCACAAGGGTGTGGGCTGGGTCGGACATGGGTCCACTAGGGTCTGACATGGGTCCAGGCTAGCCAAAATCCTAAAACAATCAATAAAAATATAATACAATCATTAATTAATTATAAATACAATTAATTAAAAATAATGCACAATTAACCAAATTAAAAAAAAAATACCCGGCTCTGGAAATGGGGTGGTGACAACATGTGCGCATCAAAATCAGCCCGTATCCGCGGATAATTCCCGTATCACAATTTTTGTGAAAGTCCTGCGCATTTTGTGCACGCTCGTCAGATTGAGACGAAACTTGTGCCACTGGACTCATGGTAACATGCTGGTCCTTTGACCCAATTTTCACGCAATTCTGAGGCAGTTGACCAAGTCGCCAATTGGCGGGCCCTACAATTGACTTTTTGGGCAAAATTGTGTTCGGCCCATCGGAATCCACATTTGGACATACTGTGGGTTCGTATTAACATTTAGGATTTGATTGACCTATAATTTGTCCCATTTAGAGACTGTTATCCTTGGCACACTTTTTGGTGCAAAATAGGCCACACGTGGACCCCATTTTTACTCGAAATTACTGTTTTGCTCCTGTGTCCAAATTGGACGAAAGGGTAGTAATTTCTAGCTATCTCGCTGATTCTGGAAACGTTGGTGATGTCTATTTCAGCATCCGGAGACATTTGTTCGGAGGCCTTAGTTCCAGATCCTGTGTCCTTGATATTTGGACGCTTACAATTTACAGATTTCTTGCCAGGCAAGTATACCTTGCCATTGTACTATATTTACATTCCATATGATGCATACATATTTATTTTTGTTTATTTAGTTTATATATTTTAACTGTTATATAAATTGTGCATCCAAGGAAACTTGGGTGCAACGATGGTGTCGTCGTATTATGTTTTATTTATGTATATGCATTGGACCTACTTTATGAGACCACCCAATTTTCATGAGGCATCTTATGTTTCATTGGCCATGACACTATTCTTACACGAGTGTGAGTCACATGTAGGATACGGACTTGCGTACTCCGCTGGCCACTAATACATATAGGTCGTACGACGGATAGGGATAACTGCCAATAGAAACTTTGCATTCTAGTAGACCTGGCTGTTATTAGAGGTATTATCGTATCATGGACATGACATGCTTAGAGTATTGGGTGGAGAGAACAACAAGTAAGGCATTTGGGCTCCTTTGCACTTTTTCCTTCTGTAACCCGGAAGCTCCGCTGGAGATACGGGCGGTGATGACCCCATTTACAATTGGCGACCTCTGCCGTTCAAAAGACGACATGCTTTGAGGCCCCTGATTCTCCGAGAGAGTCACGCCAATCCTATTTTAGCCAGATAGCCCACTTGGTGGAAAGTTGTTCTCAAACTGCATTCACTTAGACGGTTAGGCGACCCCATTGGATATTTATTTTCAGTACTTTATTGGCATGTTTATATGTATCTTGTTACGTCCCTCTGAGGACCTGGTACCTTTCCAGATATAGATGAGCAGGATTACCCGCAGGAGTATGGACCTGGACCTGACGCTACCTATCAGACTGAGGAGGTCTTACCTTCGGATTATATGTGATTCATTGCCGCTGTTTAGAGATTCTAGTTGCTATTCTTTTAGAGACATTTATTCTTATATTAGAGTTTATTCTCTTCTCTCTTTAGTAGTTTTGGTATAGTCAATTTGCAGTGGATTTGTTTCCACCCGACTATCATACTTTGAGATTGCTTATTGACGTTCATTTATTATTCAGCTATTTATTTCCTATATTTCTTTATCTGTGTTGTGGATGAGATATAGATTGCGTGTGACTTGTTATGACAGTATATTACCACTGTGGATTGGATATTCATGTACAGCATACGTGTATATATGGTTTCCATATATTGGAGTTCGTATACATACGGTTGGCGTGTTACGTATTCCTAGTCCTACATATTTTGGGACTGGGGTGTGACATGTTTTTAGTGGTGGCCCATACAGGTCAAAAATATATTGTCTCGGTTACGTAACTGTACCGAACAAGCCTGCGTGTAGGAATAGAGTATAAGGATCTCATCCACGCTTGACTAAAACTCATCATTCCTATTTAATGCTTGCATCATGTTTGATTCATGTACTTCTTCTAATCATTTCGTACATCACCTGCAGAGAGATGGATATGAAAAATAGATGTACTGCCGCCGATGGTGACACAACTTCTGTAGTCAATGGTCAGACTCAAGGAGGGACCCCAACGATTCCTAGCCTTCCGGGCCAGATGGACAGACTCACAATCCAGTTCCATCTGATCTTCCCGCTTCACCTATTGGGAACCTTCCAGCTTTTCCAGCACCGCAAGATGGCTAGGCGCAGCTATTCCAATTCTTCCAGATGATGATGCAGGAATAGAGGCAACAGGCAGCCGAGTAGAGGCAAGAATTTCTGGCAGCACTTGAGAGGATGGCTGCATAGGCTACTGTACCAGCTCAAGCACTAGCTCCAGTACCTCGAGCTAGAGTTGGTTCAGTAAAGGACTTTATTCAGATGGGTCCGAGGCCGTACAAAGGCACTGAGAGCCCGGAGGAGACTACCAATTGGATCACTCACACGCAGAAGCTATTGGAGGCATCGCAGTTACCTACGGACCTATGGATGACAGGTGTAAGGACGCTTTTAGATGGTAATGCTCATCTCTGGTGGAAATCTATGGAGCGCCAATTGGGTACATACCAGACTTGGGAGCAGTTCTTGGAGTGATTTGAGAGAAAGTACTTTTCGGACACCGTCAGAGATGCATCATACGATCAATTTCTTCACCTAGAGCAGGGGAACAGAACAGTGGACGAGTATGATGCCGAGTTTAGTCGTCTCAGCAAATATGGCGCTACCCTGATACCAGATGACTTGGCTAAGGCTAAGAGGTTTCATCGCGGACTAACTCAGGAGCTCCAACATTATACAAGCTCGCAGTCCGGGATCTCTTATGCCGAGTTGCTGACAGAAGCCAGATTACAAGAAACCATCAGTAGAGGAAAGGGAGGTCAGTTGAGGACACAACAAGTATCGGCAAGGACACAGCAAGGACCGGCCAGGACACAACAAGGAGGACCTATCAAACGTCCCTTGGCACAGCAACATCAGCAACACAGAGCCGGACCGTACCAGATTCCGGAGAAACCCTAATGTAATTATTGTGGAAAAATCGGACATATTTTGAGAGATTATCAGAATTGCTTGGGACAGTGTTTACGATGTGGTTCTGGACAGCATTTGGCAAGAGATTGCCAAGGCAACAGGCATTGACACTACCACCGCCAACACAGAGACTAGCGCTTTCAGCGCCAAAGCCAGCTCAACAGATGACTGGACCGGGAGCACCTCGACCCCTAGCAGCAGGAGGATTTCAGAGAGGACCGCCGCTACCTACCCAGGAGGATCAGTATATGAGGGCCGGACATGGACAGCCGTAGAGGAACGGACGAGCTTTTGCATTGGAGGTGGATGACATGGATCATGAGGTGGATGTCATAGTAGGTATTACTCTTGCTTTTACTTTTTCGGCTGTGACATTATTTGATACGGGAGCCACCCACTCATTCATATCATCTAGTTTTATTGCCAAACACAACATTGTCTCTATACCTTTATCTAGTTGTGTTAGAATTCTTAGGGGAGGAGGAGTTGTACCAGTTAGCCGAATTTGTAGATCGGATCCTATAGTGATACGTGGCAGAGAGATGAACACCCAACTCTTAGTCATTCATATGCCATCTTTTGATATTGTGCTTGGAATGGACTGGCTAAGCAAGTACCATGCTTTCTTCGATTGTTTTGGAGGAAGCATTCTTTTTAAGGTACCAGGCCAGCCTGAACTTGACTTTACCCGAGGATCCACAGAAATCCTTGATGATATGCAGCTCGCAATGGACGATGTTGTCTATCACCCTATTATTTCAGAATTCCAAGACGTCTTTCCAGAGGAATTGCCAGGACTACCCTCAGACAGAGACGCAGAGTTTTTAATTGAATTAGCACCGGGAGCAGCACCTATAGCATCACATATTTACAGACTGGCGAAGAAGGAGATGGATGAGCTAAAGGCATAGTTGAAAGAACTAGAAGAGAAAGGTTTTATCCGACCGAGTGCATCACCCTGGGGAGCACCAGTGTTGTTTGTACCAAAGAACGATGGGTCTGTGCGTATGTGCATTGACTACAAAGCCTTAAATACAGTGACTGTGAAGAATAAATATTCATTGCCATGCATTAATGACTTATTTGATCAACTCAGTGGAGCCAAGGTGTTCTCGAAGATAGATTTGAGATCGGTATATCACCAGGTGAAGGTACGGAAGCAGGACATTCCGAAGACCGCATTCAGAACAAGATATGGGCACTACGAGTTTTTGGTCATGCCATTTGGATTGACCAATGCTCCAGCTATCTTCATGGACTTGATGAATCGAGTCTTCCACCAGTACTTGGACCAGTTCGTGGTCGTCTTCATAGATGATATACTTGTCTATTCGAAGAGCCACGAGGAGCACGAGAAGCACCTGCGGATTATTCTAGAGACTTTGAGAAGAGAGCAGTTAGATGCAAAGCTTAGTAAATATGAGTTCTTCTTGGAAAGAGTCTTATTTCTTGGGCATGTTGTTACAGGAGATGGTATTTCTGTTGATCCAGAGAAGATCTTGGCAGTTGATTCATGGCCTGTTCCTAAATCAGCAGCGGAGGTGAGAAGTTTCCTTGGACTTGCGGGATATTACCGACGGTTCATGGAGAACTTCTCAAGGATATCAGCACATATGACTCGTTTGACTTGTAAGGATCAAGAATTTATATGGACCGACGAGTGTCAAGCCGCTTTTGAAGAGTTGAAGAAGCGACTGACTACAGCACCAGTATTGACTATTCCGTTAGGATCAGGAGGTTATTTGATCTACAGTGACGCATCAGGGAAAGGCTTGGGATGCGTATTGATGCAGCATGGCAAAGTGATTGCATATACATCTAGGCAGTTACGAGTACATGAGAAGAATTATCCAACTCATGACTTGGAACTTGCAGCCGTTGTATTTGCTCTGAAGCTATGGAGACATTACTTATATGGGGAACGAGTGGAGATCTATACAGACCACAAAAGCCTCAAGTATGTCTTCACGTAGAAGGAGTTAAATATGAGGCAACGTCGATGGCTCAAGTTGATGAAAGATTTTGAGTTGGAGCTACATTATCACCCAGGCAAGGCTAACGTTGTAGCAGACGTGTTAAGCCGGAAACCAGCAGCTTACTTCTTGACAGCACAGAGGGAATTATTGGAGGACTTGCAAGAGCTTGGCATTGAAGTAATATTACCTGAATCAGATGGGACACTAGCCAACTTACAAGTACAATCATCACTAGTAGAGAGGATTAAGGCAGCTTTGCCTACAGACGCCAGATTCAGGAGATTGAAGGAAATTACAGAGGCCGGAGAGCAGACAAGATTGCGCATTCATGGGGATAGGATATTACAATATGGTGATCGTCTTTATGTTCCAAATAGAGAGATTCAACAGGAGCTGATGACAGAGGCTCATAGTTTGATATATTCTATTCATCCTGGAAGCACCAAGATGTATCATGACTTATGACAGCACTTTTGGTGGCATGGAATGAAAAGAGAGATAGCTCACTTTGTAGCTAAATATCTGGTATATCAACAAGTAAAGGGGAGCACCAAAGAACAGCCAAATTATTGCAACCACTTTCGATTCCAGAGTGAAAGTGGGAGCACATCACTATGGACTTCGTCACGAGTTTTCCCAAGAGTCCAACTGAAAGAGATACAGTGTGGGTAATAGTGGACCGACTCACCAAGTCAGCCCATTTCTTACCTTTTAGAGTTGGCCAGTCTATAGAAGCTTTAGCTGACTTATATATGAGGCAGATCGTGAGATTGCACGGTATACCAGTCAATATTGTATCAAACAGGGACTCGCGCTTTACATCACACTTTTGGAGGAGCATGCAAGAGAGTCTTGGAACTCGTCTGAAGTTCAGTACATCTTACCACCCGCAGACAGATGGGCAGTCGGAGTGTACTATTCAGACATTGGAGGATATGTTGAGGGATTGTATGTTAGACTTCGGAGGATCATGGAAGGACCACCTACATCTTGTGGAGTTTTCTTACAACAATAACTATCAAGCGAGTATTCAGATGGCTCCGTTTGAAGCATTGTATGGAAGAAAATATAGGTCTTCTGTGTGTTAGAGTGACATAGGAGAACGTCAGATTCTGGGACCCGAGTTAGTGGTCAACATCGTAGAGACAGTTAAGAAGATTCAAGGGCACTTGCGAGCAGCGAAAGACAGGCAAAAGCAGTGGGCAGACCTTCATCGTCGTCCCTTGGAGTTCAAAGAGGGCGATCATGTCTTCTTGAGGATATCACCTACCAGAGGCACCATTCGATTCGAAGGGCGCGGCAAGTTGAGTCCAAGGTATATTGGACCATTTGACGTGCTAGAGAGAGTTGGAGAAGTGGCATATCGACTTGCACTACTACCTTCACTTGAGGGAGTACATGACGTATTCCATGTGTCACAGCTCAGGCGATATATGGCAGACAGCAGCCATGTTCTCGACCATTCGGAGATCACCATTGGGCCGAGCTTATTATACCAAGAGCAACCCATGGGAATCCTTGATCGTCGAGAGAAAGTGTTGACGAACCAGTCTATTCCCTTGGTTTGTGTAGCATGGAAGCATGGCGCGCCAGAAGAATCAACTTGGGAGCGCGAGGACGACATGTGCAAGCATTTTCCGAACCTATTCGCAGACCAAGGTATGAATTTACTTTGTTAATTTATATCTTATACCATCCTTGATATTCTATCGTAGCTTAGTTTTAATTTAAAGGACAAAATTTTTATAAGTTTGGTAGAATGTAAAACCCCTAATCCTAAAGACCGTATTTACCCTTTTTAATTAATTATTAATTTAATTATAGTAATTATGAGCTAATTAGAAGAAATAGATTTTATTTTAGGTGTTCATACACTTAGAGAATTTTTGGGGCTATTAGGAATTTTTCCTAATTTATTTCATGTACGAGACCCTTTGGGCAGTTGCTAGCTTATTGGTATGCATTAATACCAATTTCTAGATTTTTCTATACGTGTATATATATATATATATATATATATATATATATATATATATATATATATATATATATATATATATATATATATATATATATATATATATCCTTAAAAGAAAAAGAAAGAAAAAGAAATGGAAAAGGAAAAGGAAAAAAGAATGAAAAAAGATAAGAAAAAAAACAAAATAAATAAATGTATAACTCCCTATTGGATCCCCCCTATCGGATCCAAAACCCTAACCTAACTATAAACCCGCCCACACCCCCTTAGTAATAGCACAGCAGCGCCCCAACCCGCACGTGAACAGACCACCCCCTCCCCCCCCCCCCCCGCGATCCGGTCTCTCACCTATATATAAATACCATTCAAACATTCAACACAAAACCCTAAACCCTACTTCTTCCTCTTCCCATCTGACCGCCGCAAAGCCCTCGACCTAATCGCCGTTCACCGCCGCCTCCAGCCACCGAAAACCAACCGCGACGACCGTGACCCCTCGCAACCCCGCACAACTGCAGAAAGTTACAGCAACTTACCTGTGTTCCAGCCCTGTTTCCCGTCACCTCGCTGGACCAAACTCGACCCCATCTTCATAGGTACGTTCACCACTTAACCCTCTCCAATACCTGTATGATAGTTGACCTCGAATAGTGCAAAATCCTAGGCGAAAACAGCGTCCAAGTTGATAGAAAAATACCACTTTTTGGGTATCGCAGAAAACTGTGGTGACCACCTATGTTCCCGGATTCGTATCTCCCACCACAGAGATCCGAATTCGATTTTTCTTTTTGGTATGCGGAGACCACTTGACCTAGTTTAATTTTTGTTAATTACATTAATTTGTTAACTGCTGTATGTAGAATTAAATTCGTTGGAAAACTCCGAAAACCCACTTTTTCCATATTTTTAAAAGTTACGAAACGGAGCGTGCTCGGCTAAACGGGACTGCCCTACCATGTACCAAGTGTACCAAATGGTGCACGCAGTATACCCGGACATGTGAAAGTTTGCAGAAACTGATTCGGACGCGTGTGCGCATCGAAATTAGCCCGTATCCGCGGACAATCCCCGTGTCAAAACTTTTGCGAAAGCCCTGCGCATTTAGTGCACGCTCGTCAGATTGTGACAAAACTTGCGCCACTGGACTCATGGTAATGCGCTGATCCTATGACCCAATTTTTAAGCAATTCTGAGGCAGTTGACCAAGTCGCCAATTGGCGGGCCCCACGGTTGACTTTTGGGCGAAATTGTGTTCGGCCCATCGAAATCCATATTTGGACATACCGTTGGGTTCGTATTGACATTTAGAGTTTGTTTGACCTATAATTTCTCCCATTTAGAGACTGTTATCCTTGGCACGCTTTTTGATGAAAGTGGACCACACGTGGATCCCACTTTTACTCGAAATTATCGTTTTGCCCATGTGTCCAAATTGGACGAAAGGGTAGTGATTTCTAGCTATCTCGCTGATACCAGAAATGTTGGTGATGTCTATTTCAGCATTCGGAGATGTTTGTTCGGAGGCCTTAGTTCCAGATCCCGTGTCCTTGACACTTGGACGCTTATACTTTACAGATTTCTTGCCAGGCAAGTATACCTTGCCATTGTACTATGTTTATATTCCATATGATGCATGCAAGTTTATTTCTGTTTATTTAGTTCATATATTTTAACTGTTATATAAATTACGCGTCCAAGGAAACTTGGATGCAACGACGGTGTCGTCGTATTATATTTTATTTATGTATATGCATTGGACCTACTTTATGAGACCACCCCATTTTTATGAGGCATCTTATGTTTCATTGGCCATGACACTATTCTTATATGAGTGTGAGTCACATGTAGGACACGGACTTGCGTACTCCGCTGGCCACTGGTACGTATAGGTCGTGCGATGGATAGGGATAACTGCCAATAGAAACTTTGCATGCTAGTAGACCTGGCAGTTATTAGAGGTATTATCGTGTCATGGACATGACATGCTTAGAGCATTGGGTGGGGAGAATAACAAGTAAGGCATTTTGACTCCTTTGCACTTTTTTCTTCTGTAACCCGGAAGCTCCGCTGGAGATACGGGCGGTGATGACCCCATTTACAATTGGCGGCCTCTACCGTTCAAAAGACGACATGCTTTGAGGTCCCTGATTCTCCGAGAGAGTCACGCCAATCCCATTTTTAGCCAGATAGCCCATTTGGTGGAAAGTTGTTCTCAAACTGCATTCACTTAGACGGTTAGGCGACCCCATTGGATGTTTATTTTCAGTACTTTATTGGCATATTTATATCTATCTTGTTATGTCCCTCTGAGGACCTGGTACCTTTCTAGATATAGATGAGCAGGAGTACCCGCAGGAGTATGGACCTGGACCTGACGCTACCTAGCAGACTGAGGAGGTCTTACCTTCGGATTATATGTGATTCATTGCCGCTGTTTAGAGATTCTAGTTGCTATTCTTTTAGAGACATTTATTCTTATATTAGAGTTTATTCTCTTCTCTCTTTAGTAGTTTTGGTATAGTCGATTTGCAGTGGATTTGTTTTCACCCGACTATCATACTTTGAGATTACTTATTGACATTCATTTATTATTCAGCTATTTATTTCTTATATTTCTTTATATGTGTTATGGATGAGATATAGATTGCGTGTGACTTGTTATGACAGTATATTACCACGGTGGATTGGATATTCATGTACAGCGTACGTGTGTATATAGTTTCCATATATTGGAGTTTGTATACATACGGCTGGCGTGTTACATATTCTTAGTCCTACGTATTTTGGGACTGGGGCATGACAGATCGGTCCTCCTACTCCTGGTTGTGCCTTAGATGGTAAAGCTATACTGGAATGTATCGATCCTCTGCCAATAGCCTCCTGATCCTAGCCTCTGATAGAACCTCCTCGTAAGAGATCCTCGCCTGGGTGGTAGTGTACCTCTGTAGCTCATACGTCAGACCATGATGGAATCTCCTGGCCTTCTCCAGATCATTGGGTATCAGGACGACACCAAATCTACTAAGTCGACTAAACTCCGTATCGTACGCGTCTACGGTCATATTCCCTTGCTCTAGATGCAGGAACTGGGAGTATAGGGCATTCCTGACCGTAGCCGAGAAATACTTCGCATTGAAGTACTCTAAGAACTGCTCCCACGTCTGTGTCTTCTCGACGCTACGCTCTATGGAGTCCCACCAGTGATGGACGTTGCCTTTCAGTTGGGCCCTCACTGTGGTCATCCAAAGGTCCGGATGTAGTTGAGAAGCCTCTAGTAGCATATCTATGTTGGCGTCCCAATCGAAGATCTCCTCTGCGATCTTAGTGCCCGAAAAGGTATCCGGGCCCATTTGACAAAATCCTCGAATAATACCAGCTGTCTGAACAGGTACAGGTGCTGGTGCGAGTGCTGGGGCAGGTGTCCTCTCTAGAACTGCCATCAATCTCTGTCTCATAGTCTCATTCTGTTGCCACTGCACCTGCATCATGGCCTGGAAGAATTGGAACATCTGCGGCTGTCCCTTTGGATGTGGCATCTGTGGTGGAAAGGGCGGAGGTGATGGCAATGGGACCTCTGGCTGCATCGTAGGTGTCTCCTCATATGTCGGTCTCTCGGACTGCGGAATCGGCGTAGCCCTCGAAGTCTGGCCCTCTAGGTGGTACATCAGAATAGTCTGAGAAGTCTGTCCCTCGTGCTGCTGCGTCGGGTTATCAAGAGAAGTCTGGTGCCAATGTATCAGTGGGGCTTGTGGTATCACCGGGACCTGGGGTGGAGGCTGCTCTTCAGGTAGTCCAGGTAGTATATCCTCTCTCGGTGCGGTGACGGATGGCACTATGGCACCGTATGCCTCGTGTCCACTGCGCAAGTTTATCTCGCTACAAGAGATAGAACTTTATTAAAAGAGTACGAAAACGAGCAAACAGGATACAGATATTAAAAATACGAAGGAGGTTCAAAGACGTAATCAAAGTGGATGAGATCTAGTAATTTCTATCATGTTGCAGGCTCGTTGGGCATGATACCATACCACAAGCGATAATGGAGACCTGCATGGGCCACCACTAAAATCATGTCACGTACCAGTCCCAAAATATACGGGACCAGGCCACGTGGCAAAGGCCAGCTAGTACGACTCCGAGGGATTACCCAATTTAATGGATCTGACGAAGCGTACTACGCTATCCTAAAATAATAACAAGTCTAATATGCTAACATACAACAGGTAAATGTCTAATCTCATCCACATAATAAAATATAATAATGACTGAAGCAAGTGCTGGTAAATAAAATACAAAGGGTCTGAATATCCATAATACATCTGAAATAGTCTAATGGGGATAAACCCACTAAAATACAACAATGAAATAAAAGTACAGAAAGAAGTAAGGTAACTAGACTAGAGTATCAACTAGCTAGATAAGAATACTCTAGTCCGAAACAGCTGTGTACCCAAATCACGGAAACTCCTCTGGAAGTACCTCAAAGTCCTCTGTTACGAATCCTGTCTCTACTCCTGCTCCGTAGATTGTCGGGTACAAGTGCTCGTCCGGATTTGGAAGGGAACCAAGTCCTCAGTGGGACGTAACAAGATACAAAAATATATGCCATAAATAAATACTGTGTAAACTCGAGGGAGATCTAACCCGCTAAGTGTAATGCACTTGAAGACAACCTTGGTACGTATGGGTAGGTGAAAGATATAAAGCGTAGTGTCGAGCCAGAGACTAAGTACCTGGCATTAGCTGTAAACTGGATGCCAGGAGTATATGCTGACTACATCACCGATCATGATAGCGCGCAGCTAGTAACCTCTGTCGGATGTATCGACAAGCATATACACCCATAACCGGGTAACACATAGCCCATAACCGGGTAACACTGAGGCTCACGGCCCCATAGTTTACTCTAAAACTATGGCAGCCAAATGTCTGTCCCATATGCCTACTAATTGTCTTCCCCGCCCAATGCCAATGTATAAGTCGCGAACACGACGTGGACATCTCGTACTATAATGCAAGTCGCTAAAGAAATATACAACTAAGCTAAATATTGTCACACGTGCTGCTCACACCGATGGCCAGTCAGTCATGAAGCACGCATCCCTACATGATCCCACTCTGTGACGTACAATGATACGTATCAAGGCCTGGGGAGTCATACTGATAACTCCACAACTTTAGGTGCGTCCATTAGACACTAGGTCAGATATAAATCCTAACGTCAACGCCTTTGTTGACTGCACCCGAGCCTTTCTCGGACTCGCACAGTTAAATAATATAATAAATAAATATGCAACTAAATAATATCTGAATTTAAACAGTACAACAAGACAAGGTATACTTTCCTGGAACTCTGGTGTGCACAAGTAAGGATCCGGAACCAACAGCGAAGGTAGTATCGTCTTAGATGCCTACGAATAAATAACAATAAATATTAATCACTATATTACACTATGCTAATTACGTACACAAGTACGCCTTACGCAACGTCACGAGTTACGTAGATACCAATTAAATACTTTAATTAAATATGATGGCTAGGGTTGACTAGTCATGGGTCAAGGGGGTAGGTGTACACTAAGGTATCATTTCTCACCTGTTATAATCACGGTCACAGCTATAATTAGTGTAAGTGCTAAGTCGCACCTTTAACACATGGGTACCCGGTATCCTACTACTAAGATTCCCAGGACACGTCTGGTATGGGTAACCATCTAGGTCTCCATGCACAGGGACGTCATGTCCTCAGATACCGTGCACTATGAGAAATTAATTACCAAAATATGCTATAATATCAAATTAATATATTACATAAAACACCAGTCCTAATTACAGGAAAATATGCACTAGTCGGTCTTCTAAACACCTAGGTCAGCACAAGTACAACACATTAATAATCAAGTTCTATGAGGTAAATTCTAGCACTAATTTCTATTCTAAAATATGTACACAATACACAAAGGTATTCAACAACACTAATATCATTCTAAAATAAACACACACACACACACACATAGCACTAGGGTTCACTAATACACACGTAGAAGGGAAGGGTAAATGTATACCTAGTCGTGATCATGTCCAGGGGGTGTCCGTTGCACGAGGGGGCCGGTCTCCGACGGTGTACAGTATCTGCGGCTGCTATAGTGGCAGCATGGTGGTGCTCTGGCCACAGTAGCACATAGCAGCAGCAGCTCCGGCAGCAGCTTGCAGCGGCAGCGGCGGCGTATGGGTCGGCGGTGGCGGGTCGCTGACGGTGGGGGGATGGTCGTGGGGGTGGTTGGCTAGGGTGGCGGTGGTCTCCGGCGGAAGTCGGGGAAGAAAGGGATGGGTGCGGGTGATGGTGATGATGGTGTTGGTGATAGATGATGGCGATGCTAGGGATGGTGGCGATGGTTGCTGATGGTGGTGATGTTGGCGGTAGAGATGGTGACGGGGACGACGGTGGCGGAGATAGAGATGCTGGTGGCGGGGGAGATGGTGAAGAGGGTGGCCAAGGATGGTGACTGGGAAGGGGGAGTCGGGTTATGATGATGATAATGTAGTTGATGGTGGTAGTGGATGATGAAGGAGGAGGTGACGCCGGTGGCGGTGGAGATAGTGATGATGGTGGCGAGGGAGATAGTGATGACGGTGGTCGTGGAGGTGGATGTCTGTGGTGGCAGTGGATGGTGACTAGGAAGGAGGGGAACCGAAGAAGAAGAAGAAGAAGAAGAAGTCAGGGGAGATGGAGAGGTCGGGTTAGGTCGTGGGCTGCTATTGCGGTGGCCGAGGCGGAGGAGAAAGGCGGCGGGGTGGCTGAGGTCCAGGTCAAGGGGCAGGCAGAGGAGATGGTCGTGCTGGTGGTGGTGGAGCTGTGCAGAGGTGGTCGGGTGAAGGGGAGGCGGCTGGGTTGATGAGGGTGATGGGGGTGAAGTAGGTTTAGGGTTTTGTAGTTAGCTGTTGTTTTAGGGTTTTTTTTTGGAGAGAGAGAGTAGTATATGTAGGAGAGAGAGAGAGAGAGGGGGGGGCTCTCCTTGGGATTAGGGTCGGCTGGCGTTTTTCTAGGGGTGGGGAAAAACTCTATATGATGAAGGAATGGCTAGGATGGAGGGGTTTTGAAATGGAGGGTGAAGATGAAAGAAAATAAAGTTATAGGAAGTACAACTAAATAGAGGGAAATAGGGGTGGACCGGTCAAAGGGGGGATGAGTTTCTTCATGTGTTGGGTCCAATGAGGGGTGGACACCTCATTGCATATTTGTATAAAAGTCCCTTAACAATTAAAAATTGCACAATTAATGAAATTTGGGATTGGATGAGGCAAAATACCATATTTGGTGTGATGTAGTAGGCTAAAATAGTGTGTGGTATTTAGTATGAACCTTGAGGGTGTGAGTGGGGGTTTGGGTTAGAGTTGCGTCTTGTTTTGGGTGAGGTTGGGTCCTTACACTAATTTAATTAAAATTAGTATAAGTGGTGCTCTTTAATTAATTGGAAGTACATGAGATTAAAATTGGGTGAGATACAAGTATCATGGACGTAGTAGACTCAAAATAGAATATTGTCATAAATTGGGTTACACAAAACGGGTCGAGGTTGTGTCTCCAATTTTGATTGGAACGAACAAAGATGCAAAGTCAAATTTATTTGTATTTAAGAATGGACGTCTGTAAAGAATATTGTGCGACTAAAATGAAGCATAAGAGAGAGTATTTATAAGTTACACAAGGGTCAGAATGGAAGATTGGCATGTCTAAAAAAAGTGTATAAAATTTATTTGAAGGTAAATGCTAGTGTAGCGTTTCAAATATCGAAGCAACGGTAAGGTGCACTAAGTAATACAAATATTGTACAATAAATCTAAAACACTGTGTTCTAATTCTAATTGGCTTCAAACTAACCCTGGTCTCTTTATCAAAGCTAAGAAAATCTAAATTTTAGTCGAGGGGTTTTACATTATCCAACACATGACTTAGAGTTAGCAGCAGTTGTCTTTGCACTCAAACTTTGGAGATATTACCTATATGGAGATCAAGTAGACATTTATACTGATTATAAGAGTTTGAAGTACGTCTTTACTTAGAAGGATCTCAACATGAGGCAGAGAAGATGGCGAGAGATGATGACAAACTATGATCTTGACCTTCAGTATCATCCATGGAAGACTAATGTCGTAGTATATGCTTAGAGCCGGAGAGCAGGAGCTTATTTTCAAGAGATTTTAGAAGATCTTCAGGATATGGATATAGAATTAGTGTTGCCTGACAACACAATATTGATGGCTGGTTTGCAAGTTCAGTCTAGTATAGTAGGATGTATTAGAGCAGCACAATCAACGAATGTCAAGCTTCAGCGACTTAGAGCAGAATGCGATGCAGGACATAGAACAAAACTGAGAATTCACAGTGATGGGACTCTCCGATTTGGTATTCGACTTTATGTACCAAGTGGAGATATCCGTCAAGAGATCATGTTAGAAGCCCACAGTTCTCAGTATTTCGTTCACCCAGGAGGGACGAAGATGTACAGATATATTCGTTAATATTTCAGGTGGAATGGTTTGAAGAGAGAGATAGCAAGGTTTGTCTCCCGGTGTTTGGTTTGTCAGCAAGTCAATGCTGAGCATCAGAGACCAGCAGGACTTCATCAACCTTTACCAATTTTAGAATGAAAGTGGGACCATATCACTATGGATTTTGTGATCGATCTTCCTAGATCCCAATCTTGCAGAGATACAATTTGGGTAATAGTGGATCGACTCACAAAGGTTGCTCACTTTCTTTTCTTCAGAGTGGGACAGTCTACAGAGCAGTTGGCTCAGATGTACATGAATCATATTATTAGACTTCATATAGTACCAGTCAATATTGTATCAAATAGAGATTCCAGATTCATATCTCACTTTTGGCAGAGTCTTTAGCAAAATTTGGATACCTGTCTGAAGTTCAGTACAACTAATCATCCCCAGACAGATGGTCAGTCAGAACATACGATCCAGACTCTAGAAAATATGCTTTGATCTTGCACACTTGACTTTGGTGGTTCATGTGAAGACCATTTACACTTGGTGGAATTATCCTACAATAACAGTTTCCAGAAAAGTACCCAGATGGCACCCTTCGAGGCACTGCATGGCAGAAAGTGCATATCACCGTTAGCTTGGGATGATATTGGTAAGAGGCAATTGCTTGGTCCCGAGATGATAGCCCAGACAGTTGAGGTAGTCAAACAAGTTTGGAAGAATCTTAAGGTGGCTAAAGATTGTCAACGTCATTGGGCCGATTCGTATCGGCGACTATCACTACCATATTTTCTAGGAAAGAATATTTTAGTCATTTCATAATTAATTAAATATTGTGCATGTTGAATATTTATTTATTGTATTATTTAATATTGTTAGCATATTAGATTTTATTTTGGACTTATTTTAGTGGACCTAACTAGTTTAGATTAGATCCATGGATCAACATTTTATTCTAATTAGAATTGAGCCCAATTAGAAGCCCAATCATTAGGAGGATGATAAATTAAGTTAAACCTAGTAGACTAGAACCTTCCTTCCTTAATTATTGAACCTTCCTTCCTTAATTATTTTTTCATGAGAGGCCCCAAGGGGTATTTTAGACTTTACATAATAGCTTGAGGAAGGGGGAAGGGGCCGACATATATAAAAATGGAGGGAAATTCTCTCCCTTCAATTTTCCATTTCTAATCTAGATCTAGAATTTTTCTCAACCAAATTTCTTCATTCCCACATCAAATTCTATCCAAATTTCTTCAAATTCCTTCCTTAATCATCATTGGAGGCTATTAGAGCAAGGATCTACAAGGAGGAACAAGGATCTACAAGTTGAAGGCTCTTTTCACTCAATTTAGAGGTTTTATTTGAGAATCCATCTTCCAATAGATATAATTCAGTTTTTTCCTTTAATTAGACTCTAAATCTGTGTTTTAATTATTAGAAACTACCCCCATATGATAAGGCTACCCATAGAAATTATAATTAGGTTCATAGGAGGCCTATGGAGAAAGTTATGTATTATTTTGTGTCAATTTTGAGAAAATTCCGAGATTGAAAAATCTTGTGTTTGTCAATCGGTCAATTAGACCAAATTGACATGTGTTTGATTGTGTGTGGCTAGTGTCGTATCCACAATTAGATACGTATAGATCGTATTTCGATAATTTGGAGATACGGATTAATTTGGGGGTTTTCTTTCGACAGGGGGGTTTGTGCATGTCATATTTTGACACGGACACGTAGATGTGTAATTAGTTCTTCGTATTATTTATAAATATTATTTTAGACTTGCTCGTATCCTTCGGGGTACGTTTGGTTGTGTAGTGGACTCGTATTACAAGTGTATCATTGATCTAGTATGATACAGGTGCGATGCACTCTACGTGTTATTTTCTTGCATTTTAATAATTGTTTTTAACTATTAGTGATATGTAATTTCATGGTTATATATATATATATATATATATATATATATATATATATATATATATATATATATATATATGTATATATATATATATATATATATGTATATATATATACATATATATATGTATATATATATATATATATATATATAGGTGTTAGATGCGTGTTGGTGTGTGCATAGTTGTAGATGTGTGTGTGTAGTATGTAGTGAAGAGGGGGTCGGGACAACAGGCTTAGCGCAGTGAATCAGTGTGCAGTGGATGTAGCAGGGTGTGTAGAAGCTAGCACAGCAAGGCAGTAAAGCAATGAGCTAGTAGCTAGCACTGAGCAGGCAGTGCCATTGCAGCTAACAGCAGCATCAGCAGGCATAGGCAGTGCACAGAATGCAATATGCACTGCAGCAAGCAAGCAAGAAGTGCATCAACTGCAGCTACAGCAGTAGCCATATGCAGTGCAGTAGAAGCAGCAAGGCAGTATCAGTGGCATCAGGTGCAGCATCATGCAGGCAGTGCAGCAGCAGCAGCTCGAGGAGATGCAGTGGCAGCAAGGCAGCACAGCAACTAGTAGCATGTTGCAGCAAAGCAGTGAGCAATATGCAAGGGCAGCAGCTCTAGTAGCAGTTAGAGCAGGTAGAGTTTAGTTAGTTCATGGGTAGTTAGTTAGTCATTTGAGTTAGTTTAGTTAGTTAATTATAGTTTAGTTAGCTAGTTAGTTACTTCATTGTTAGCAGTTATTGTTAGTAGTTATACATATATATATATATATATATATATATATATATATATATATATATATATATATATATATATATATATATATATATATATGGTTATCTAGTAGTTAGATATATAAATATATACTTATGTATCTCTAGTTAGTGTTATGTATGTAGGTATGTATATATGTATTAGTAGTTAGTAGTATAGTTAGTAGTAGTGTATTAATTAATACATGTTAGTTATAGTCTAGAGTTTGGGTAGTTAGCTATATGTTAGAATTCACATTACCTTGTGATACCAAGGTAATGTCAAGGTATTGGGTTGATACTCAAGGTATTGGGTTGATGCTCAAGGTATTTGGGTTTGAGTATCAAGATGGGTATGTAGTGGTATGATACCGCATTGGTTCAAAGCCAAGATATCCACTTTGCATTAGTTTGACTAAGAGTACTATAAATATTATCTTGTGTATATATATATATATATATATATATATATATATATATATATATATTAGTATTTTTATATCTAATAACTTGCGTATCTTAGGATACGGTATTTTTGGTTGGTATCCTAGTATCTTAGATTAGCTAGTGTAGCCTAGTTGCATAGTGTATGGACCCAATATCCTAGAGTTAGACTCATACAACATAGAAATAGCTAGTTTGACCAAGTTTGACTTATTTGACCTAGAGTTGACATAGTTTGACTGTTTTGACTTAGAAATGGCTTTATGACCTAGAATTTGACTAGTTTAACTTATTTTTATTTCGAACTTTGTATTAATGCAATATTCCATATATAGGTCCGTGTGACACCATTTCGGACACCGATTTGCATTATTTGCTCTGGACCACAGGCGAGTATATTCTCTGATAGTTTCTATTATTTGATTACTACTATAATTCAAGTATTTAGAAATGTTACTTATAATTCTTGACACGATGGTACACGGACTGGGATTGTTATTGGATCGTTAGTCATGAGATGTTATCTTGATTATTGAGATGGTATCGAATACTGCTCCTTGTTGGTATTGGATAACATTGAATATTATAGGTTAAATATTGGATACATAAGCTAGTAACTTATCATAATTGGATCCATCGTATCAGTCGGGGCAGAGAAAATATCAATTAAATATGTGATCAAGAACTATCGGCTAGTAGTGTAATCATTGGCTACTAACTAATCATGCAATTCACGTATGGTTGAGTTTGCTCCTTAGTGTAATTATTGAATCTCCCAAGCCGATCACATATTTACTTAGTATCTCAAACACATAGTATATTGTAGATTCAATTTTTAGTTCATAGATTACCATGTTCTATTTCTGACATTATAGATCATCTCCTTCATTCTTGCACACATTGATTACATTTTTTTGCTAGTTTTGACTGTTCCTTCATTGTTCTTGATCATCAGTTATATTCTCATCGTAGATAGCATCCTCTATTTTACTGTTTTATAGTTTTTGTCAATTAATTGGAACTGCTATTGGGTTATACTTCACTCCATTCCTGACTGGATAATATTTTTAGAGGATCCAGGAGATTGGTGTCCGACGTACTATAAAACTCGACCTATAGATGGTGCAGACATGGACCCACTAGTTTTGGAGTGACTGTCGAAAGATCTAGCCAGAATCACTAGTTATCATAGTTAGTTTTCTTTAGCATTTTGGTACCGAATTTATTTGAGACTTGGATATTGTTTCTATTTATTGTTATTATTTTTTGACTGCATAGTTATGTTAGATTTCTTTGATATCTTATCGTGCTATAGATTTGTGATTGAGTATTATGTTGCATTAATTTTAGTGCCCTCCTTCTTGGAGTTGAGATATTATTGGCAGATTATATATTATTGTGAGATGATTAGATAGTATAGTCGACCTAGACAGCGTTCTACAGTCGATGCTGCAGCGTAGGCTGGACGTACCCACGTACTCGTGCCTCTTCACCGGGTGAGGTTTGTGACAGCGACCTCTTGAGTTTTCTGTCGACGACCATGTATTCCTTCAAATTTTGCCTACCCGAGGAGTCATCAAATTTAGTGTGCGGGGAAAGCTTAGTCCACTATATATTGGTACCTTCGATATCCTCGAGCGAGTGGGAGATATTTCTTATCGCCTTGCTCTTCTGTCGTTGCTTCGCGAGATACATAATATTTTTTATGTATCCCAGTTACGATGGTATATACCGGATTCAAGCCATGTCCTGGATTATTCAGAATTGGTCGTTGGTACCGACCTTTCGTATGAGGAGAGGCCTGTATCCATTTTGGACCAGAGAGAGAAGATTCTCAAGAACTGGACCATTCAATTAGTCCAAGTTGCTTGGGGGCATCACTCACCGGACGAGTCAACTTGGGAGCGAGAGGATGATATTTGTGCTCGATACTCATATTTGTTGGACTCGTGAAGTATACTTGTTCGTATATCTCGTACCCTGATCTTGTCTTGTGCATGCTTGTCTTGTTCTATGATTGTACTTGATTCCCGTATGCCCTCGCTTACCTTGATTGTATGTCCCCAGAGCTTTCTTGCTAGACCCTGTGCCTTATTAAAATTTCGAGGAAAAAAATTTCTAAGGAATAGGGAGATGTGAGACTCGTCTCACTATTTTAGTATATGTATCTGATATACGCATATTATAAATGTGTAGCTCATTTATTGTTTAATTGCTTATCCCATGCTTTATGCCATTCATGCATGGTTTAGGATATTTTTATACGTTTTTCTTAGTTGCATGCTTTGGACCGTTGGTCCCTTGGTTTTATTGGTGTGTGGATGTGATGAACCCGGGTGTGGGACATGGATTATGATCCAATGTCCTACAATCCTAGCTCTTCCTATATAAGCAATCCCACTATATTTTCTCCATTTTTCTTTTCCTTTGTTTCTTTTTCCTTTTTTATTTTTCCCTAGCAGAGAGCAGCAACCGAGCATGGCCTTGGTCGTGGGTGACCTTGGTAGTATTGATGTTAGGCTAGAACTTGATTGTAGGCAAGTACATCTTTCCAACCGAGTGAACCCATGATTTGGAGCTTCTTGATAACCTAAGTTTACATTTATTTGCTAACTTAGTTATCTGCATATCTTTTGTAGCTTAGAAATATGTTGTAGACTCTTTTGTAGACTTGATTTTATGTTGCTCTTGTATTTGATCTTGAACAGGAAAGTTGAGAACAACAAAGTCGGAGCACAAAGTGTGCTGGTCGGAGAAGAATAAGCAATTCTACGAAAAGTGTGCATAAGACCCTTGAAAAACTTGAATGCATTGTGTGCTAACTCATAAAAATGCTTGCATTCGGTAAAATATTCAAATCCTTGAAATATGATGCACAACATTCAAATCCTTGAAATATACTTGCGTTTAGCACAATATTCAATCCTTGCAAAAGTGCGCCAAAGTATGTTGAGTACTATAGGCACACTTTACTCCTCATGGGTATATTTTGTACGAATATCATATAACCAAATCCTTGTAAAATACGACAAGGCTATCAGAAACTTGGGTGCACTTTTGAAGAAAATTCTCAACGGCGCACATTTGAGCGTTCAGCCTCGTCAATCAAAAGAAAGTGCGCCATGCCTTTGTTGGCGTACTAATTCCTTTCTCTGAGCTTTCTTGATAGACGAGCCTTGACTTTGGCATCGCCTCGACTGTCGTATTCTCGAATTTCGTGTCTCGACTGTTGTGCCATGCTTTGAGACTTGTGTTTGCCTTTTATTAGACCTTCCTACGCTTATTTGTGCGCCAAACCTTACTGCTGGCATACTTGATGAAAGTGGCCAAGTTCATAGATTGGGTACTTTTATTTGTGCGCCAATAATATATTTATGCGCCAAGCTTCTTTTTAGCGCACTTCTATCATTGTGCAACAAGGTCCTAGAAGTGCGCTTTAGTATGATTTATGCGTCATCTTTTACTCGGAGCACTTTTGTATCAAAGTGTGCCAGAACTATCCGGAATAGTAATTTATACGCCAAAACTATTTTTGGCCATTTGTTCGCCAAAACTATTTTTTTCTATTTATGTGCCAATACTGTTATTAGCCATTTGTGCGGCAATAGTGGTTTTGGCCCATTGTGCTTAGATGATTTATTTTCTTGCCTGATTATGCGTTAATCCTGAATTGTTGATTTATACGCCTGTATGCCATTATTCTTTTGTTAGTAATGCTTAGAACTTGATGTTTCTCTATTTTTCTTGTATGTAGTTATTTTAGTTAATCCTGGTTATTTTTTGAACTGACATAATATAGATCTTAATTTCCTGATATGAGCTAAGTGATTGTATACTATAAATGAACCCTTGAATCTTGAATGGAACTGATAATCCTAATACTCCTGATCCTGATACTCCTGATAGTGGCTCGACGTAGTGCACCCATGACATGAGAATTCATGTAACTATCCCAATCAAGGCTATTAGTAGCACATGTATTGCATGTCATGTATCTTCGTGGTTGATTTTGATTGTGCTCGTCAAGCGACTGTTATGTCTTGTATCTTGTCTAAGGCAAATTCCTGAGTACCACGGTTGGTAATTCTTGTTAATTGTCCAGGCTAATAACTAGAATAATAATCTAGAAAGCATCTAGAGAGATTTTTTAGCTACATGCAATCTCGGTATCCCAGTGACACCTGATGGGTTTGGAGCTCTTCGTCGTGAGGGACACACTTCCAGCACACCGACGAGCGTTGCATTACCAGAAAAGAAAAGAAAAATGATTATACCTGATAAACCTATATTATATACCTGTTCGTCTGGATAACCCAGATAGCCTGTAGGGAATGTGGATGTAAGGAATCTCAAACTATATTTGTTAGTAACTAGGACTGTGATAAATCTAGTTAGCTAATGTTAGCAAGCCGTAAGGCATAATTGGTCGTGATTGCTTGATTTCCAGTCTAGTCTAGTCTAGTCATGTCCTGATTTAAATTAGCAGCTAATCCAAAAATGGTAACCGGAGTGCTGATTTCAGATGTCCTTGTTTAATTACTGCAGAATTGTTTAACTGTTACTTTACCTATTATTCTTACAGATTTGTCTGCATGCTGGTTTTAATTCATAAGTTTGGATCCCTTGTGGTACTTGTTGTTTGGGGTCTGACCCGACTGGTTTTATATGGCCAGATTTTGGAGCAGGACCGCATGATCTCTCGTACCTCCCTCCTCAAGATGGTAAATACGAGAAGCACCCGAGGATGTCAATCCCCAGTCCCAAAATACGTAGGACTAGCAATACATAACATGCCAGCTACGCATTCGACCAAGCTCCGGTCCGACTCGAATACGTATAAGCTGTATTATAATAGTCACTATCTAAATAATCAAGTAAATATAAATATCTATGCCTCAAACCATAATGAACAGAATACACAAGAATGAGCTACATGTGCTAAAGTCGGCCGCCTAGTAATACACAAACTCGAATAGACTCGAGAAATAAATATGAGTCTATAAAACTAGGCTACATCAGCAGATGAACAAACAATATGCATAAATAACCATAACTCCAGTAAAAATAATATAAGTACCTGGTACCAATGCCTGCAAGACAAGCAACTCCTGCAAGACAAGCAACTCCATCAGCAACTCCAAAGGCTCTGTAACCGTCTATGCTGCAAAAACTAGCAGGGGACCAGATCCTCAGAGGGACGTAACAAGGTACAAGAAACAATATGGCAAAAGTAAAATAGTATAATGCCACATACTCAAGGGTAAACTACTGTAACCATCTATGTGATATGCACGTGAGAACATCACTCATACTCAGGCTGAAACCACTACAGGTTCTGTGTCGGGGAGCCCATAGCAGCAAGTAGTATCAAGACTCAGTATAGGTGCCAAAGATCTGAGACAGAGTCCAAGACACCTCTAGTAGTATCATAACTCCAGTATATGCGCCACAACACCTCTAGAAGTATAGTATATATATCCATAATCAGCCTGTAGTATGGTGTGTCTCTCCCTACCCAATGTAACCTCATGTCTCATGTCCACAATATCTCATATCCATAACACCCAAGATCATGACCTCTAGCTAGTGCAACGAGTTATAATAATATTCATATAATATGCAAGTCTCATATCACGAATCCTGTAAGCCTATAGAGAATCACCATAAATAACTCAAGAAATATTATGTCACATGAAATAGTGTCAAGTGTCCTAGAGTATGGCGTACTTGGTAAGGCAAGCATGTAAAAATATGATCGTGAGATCAACTCTCTTTGTGACGTTACACGACTCCGCGTACGGCGTCGACACCTGAATCTTGTTCGGATACTAAGCAACTTCTCACGGTCCTAGGGTAACCACACATATCACACATATCAAATAACTATAATAACTAAATAAGATAATAAAGGAAAGAAACTGTGATACATCATGTCAAGGTACACTTGTCTGGGTTCTAAACTCCGTCAACTGCTCCTGGGAAAATGGAATATGCATGTACACATCCGGATGCTGAAACAAACATCACCAATATTCTCAGAATACTAAAAATAGCTAGGATTGACTAGCCATAAGTCCAATTTGGACACAGGCAAAATTGACAGTTTTTGGTCAAAGCGGGGTCCAAATGTGACCTACTTCGTACCGTAAAATGTGCCAAAGATAAAGTTCTTCAAATTTGTTCCACTCAGTGTCTACGAGTTCAGAACGATGATACAAACCGAACAGAACGTCCAGAAGTGGATTCCGATGAGCCGGTCATGAAAACGCCCGTCATATGGAATCGTGGGGCCTACAAAATGGCGTTTCATCAATGTTCTCAGAATCGAACCAAACTTGGGTCACAGGACCAGCATAACATTGTGAATCCAATGGCATAATTTTTGTTGTGAAATGACAAGCATACACGAAGTTATGGGGAGTGTC